>JAHXMU010000797.1:406697-458978 GCA_019455685.1 Philornis downsi
TTATTATTATTATTATTATTATTATTATTATTATTATTATTATTATTCCCACGCCTCTTTCCCCCCTCCAGGTACCGCGCGAGCTGGGGTCCATTTACAGCTGAACATGACGGTCGTCTCGGCCACAAGTCACTTCAGCATTTTTTTTTTTTTTCTGTCAATTGTAATTATTTTTCTTCACTGTGGAAGAATGAGGCTTCGGCTTACCCCAGGAACTTTCTCATTATCCTGCACGTTTCCAGGACTACCGTTTTGCACATATTGTGCACGTGCCGCAAAAGTTCCAACTCTTCCAGATGTTGAGCCACAGATTGCACCACTATTCAAGTGCTAGAGATCACTACCGGTATAATCTCAACACTTCTGAGATGTTCCCGTTGTCTCATCTCAAACGCCAGATCCGTATATTTAGATATCTTTTCCGCAATTGTCCGATTAACGTTCTCGGAAAGTGGCACGGCAACATCCACAATATACCCCGTTCTGCTGCGTTTATTTACCTAAACTATATCTGGTGTATTCGCGATGACAGTTCTATCCGTTGATATGGTGCGGTCCCAGTACAATTTAAAATCCGTGTTAATTAAGACTTCTTCAGGTCGGTACATGTAATGGGGAAGTCTATCCTCCAGGAAACCACTTCTAATAGCAAGAGTTTGGTGAATTATTCTTGCCATATTATTGTGCCTTCTGAGGTAGTCCGTACTTGCCAGTATTGAGCATCCATTTATGATATGGTCTGTGGTTTCAGGAGCCTGACCACACCTATTATTAATATTCTCGTGTAGAATAACTCTTCGAAAATGTCTAGAGTGGATTACACCATCCTGTATGGCCATTAGAAATGCTTCCGTTTCCGGGAACAATTGGCCATACTGAAAACATATTGTAGACAAATTTTTATCCACATTATTCATATCCAGTTGGTGTGGATATCTACCATGTATGACCTTGCGTTCCCATTTGTCTACAATATCGACATCACTACTTACAAATTCTAGAGGATCGAACAACGGCGTTGAGAGTTTTAGTGGTGTGTAATTTTCATCCAAATTCACCAGAATGGAATATTGCTCACTTTCTAAAGCCTTCGCATAAAAGAATTCTCTAAGCTTCTGGATCTGGTTATAATATTGGTTCTTCAAATTTATTATACCCTGTCCTGTATTTTGTGGGCTGAATCAAGGAGTTATCTTTAACTAATTTGTCAAATATTCTAGTCGTGATGCAACAAGTGGTCAGATATAATAGAAATACGCCTGTACTCTTATTTTTCATGAAATTTTTATAACTTGAGATATTTAGATTCTTTGCAAATTTTTAATATTTTTTCCTGAGAAATGCATATATCTTTGAATATATTTCATGTTTTTTATCATGAATTCGATTTTAGGATACCATTCGTGAGCTGTTTTTTAATACTATTGACTCATGTTTATAATTAAATGTGTATAACTAATTAACTCCTTTAGTAGGCAAAGCCGTTGGCTGCTTTAATTTGGTGTTCCTTAAATATTGCAATATTACTGATAGGGGGCTACTATTGCTGCAAAGATTTTTGTGCTCAAAAAAATGATTATAAACAATTTCCCCTGATATCTTCAACGAAAAATATTTTTGCACTCTAAATTCGGTGTGACAATGTTCTTTCATGAAAATGAGCAACAGAATCTACAGTCAATTATTTTCTTATTGGAAAAAATCATTTTACATTATGAGGAAAACTTCGTGCTTCAAAAACTTTACAAAAGTAGAACCGGGTCGTATATGCGATCTTAGTATAGGCCATAAGTTTGCTTGCTGAATTGTACACTTCACCGCTAACGTATTTGCTACAATAACTGAGTGGGAATGAATTGTTGATTTTAAAACGTTAATTATATACAAAAATCAACAGAGGTGAACAATACCTTTCTGATGGTATCCGGAAATTAACTACAACATGAAACATATGAGATTTTACGAAAAAAACTTTAAAAATGTGCACAACAATCGTAAAATCTCGAGTGCAAAAACCAATTTTAAAATTTTGTTCATACATAGTGCTGACCTTTTTGCTTATTCACTACTTATGATTAATTGATCAATAGAATAATTGAATAATTAAAACTTGAATAACTGAATATTCTATATTTCATACTTCGCACTGTAAGCCACACAAAATATCCGACTATAACATTTTTGGCACATTAAAAACCTGTTCCTTGTACAGTTGTTGAATTTTGAATAAATTACTCCTATTTGTTTAACTAAAATAATCAGGATAATCAGAACTTTCGATTAAGCGATTAAATGAAGTAAGTTTGAGTAGCCGATTAATCGGACTTCTCTAATACGAGTATACTCATAATTGGAATCAGTGAAGTTTTGACGAAAAATATTCCATTTCAAAAACACTAATTTTACAGAAACCAAAAAAAAATCACTTTTAGCATCGTCCAAAACTTTTCTTGTTCATATATAAAGGGATATTAATAGTTGGTATTAATAAATAACGACGTGGAATTAGTTTCTAACATTGATAGTTTTTTAGAAAATGACCGAAAAAACGTAATTTAAAGAAAAAATTATATACAAAATCATTTAAATAGAAATAAAATTTTAGTTTTTAGCATATAATTTTTGCGAAATCAGTTATACCGCAATAGAATGCCTCGCATTTTAGACTTTTTATTTGCTGAAGCATCAATTAGTTAAGTAAATCTTAAAAACATGACTTGAAGTTACTAATTTTTACCAATTAAGCTGTTATTAAATTTTGCGTTATATTATGGGAGTAGCTCTAAATTCCAATTAATCATATTTTTCTGGTACTAAGATACACAAACTTTTTTGTAACATTAGTCTTGTAAGGTTGTATAAAGCATTTGTTATTGTATTATGGAGAAGATACGTTGTAATTTAATCACATTGGCTTTAAGGCTTAAAATTACAATCCTGAATAGATAAATTAAATTAAATTAAAGCATCTTCAGCAGATATAAGCTATTTTGCAAAAAAATTAATGAATTAATTAAATGAATTGGGATTGCTAAATTAAAAGAAACTTATCAAAATGACTTTATACGTTTTTTGTGGTGTTTTACACAAATTTTCAACTTATTTGAAATAAGATGTTTTGTCAAATTTTATTATATGACATTTTTTTAACAAAGGTGAATTTAACTCCTCTTGTATCTTTTAATCTAGAAGGGCTAAAAAACTACAGTTAAAGAGAAAAATCAACTCTCAAAAATTAAATTCGTACCAAAACTATTTGACATTTTTAATTATTCATTAGAATAGGAACAACAAATTTAAATCAAATTCAGGATCTGTATCTTAAGAGTTATGAAGCAGCTACAATAATCCAAAAATAGCTCCGAGGCTCTTAACAACATATCTTCAAGATATTGAACGAAGAATTAGAATTGTTGCAAAAGGAGTTTTCTAAAAAATTTTATTATATTTAGAATAATTTTTTCTACCACAGCAATGTTTCCCTCCAACCTCGTAGTGTTTAAATATGATATCACAAAAATCGTTGATTTTTGTATTTAGTCTATGCAATTATATAAGTTAACAATTTAAAAGATTCGCGATATACAAGTGATTCATAGTTTCCGAAATCATTCCTTTAACCCGTTCCTAACGAACAAGATCTACTCTCTATGCAATGGAACAAAATACATAATACAAATGAATGAAAATCTCCTTCCCGCTTAATCTAGTTAAAAGGTTAATTGAGCAAACTCACGTCATTATTTACTTCAATAAAATATTAGGGTTCCGTTCCCAAACAAACCGTGCCAGTAAAGATAGATTCCAAATCGACAAAAAAATGTGACTTTAAATTTCCATGTAATTTAATATCAAATTTAAACCGAAATAGATTGCGATATAGGAAGATCGTTCGCCATTTCCAATTAGGGACTATTTTCCTAATGTAACTGGGTTCAGTTGATTCGATAAATTTCTGCAAATCATCTGAAAATGAAATTAATTGATTTGTAAATATCACAACAGTTTATGATTTTACTTTTATTCCCTACACCTCATGTGGTTACAGGGTTTATTGTCTCCTGAGTATAACACTAAAAAATAAAAAAATTATACGATTTGACAGTTTCTAATTCGATTTAGCTTTTGCCTTCTTTTCGCACCGTCTTGTAAAAAAAACAACTACGAATCAATTTCAGCAAAAGTTGCCACATATATTTTGGTTATTCCGTGGACGAACCCTGTAGAAAATGGACCACATTGGTCTGTGTTATCCCTGTGCAAATAGGTCATCTAAGTCAAGTACATCTTCTCAAGGCTACAATTTTAACTTCAATTTATCTACATTTTGTTTAATTGGTTTAATTCTACAACAAGCCTGTTGAAAATGGGTAATGTCGATCTATGTTTTTAGATAACTATGTAAAAGAACAGTCCAAAAATTGTTGCATCGACTCTACAAGTCTAAAAATTTATTGGAATCTTATTATATTTAGCAAATGTTTTTGATGATGAAACGTGATGAATCTTATTCAAATCCGATCATATGCTGATGCTTCCAATAGAACTGCTTCGGATCCGATAGTGCAGAATCAAGATCGACAATAAATAATACACCGGTCTGTCCACTTGTTATATTTTGGCAACGATCTCAAACATTTGGTTTTTTATAAATAACTTGTATTCCGATTATTATATTATAGCATGATCCGGACGAGAATTTTAATCTAAGACGCAAGAATATAGCTCTACATTTTTGTATTGGTCTCTAATCATACACAAGATGACATTTTCAGCGAACTCAACTACCGTGTTGTAGGCAAAAGATGTATATTAATTCAAAATTAATACCACATTAAAAAAGTCAACGTACAATCACAAAACCTGGGATAGGTTTTATAGCCATTTTTAAATACATTTCGGTATCGCTTTCAGATTAATTAAAGCTAATATTTCAATCAAAGATTTCTAACATTTCCATAAAATGTTTTTATAATCTGCATTTTAAGACGTTACTAACCTTTCAGAATGTTCGTCCTTGAGAGCAAGTATTTACCCTTTTTTTGGTATTAATTATAAAATATGATATATTTTATACGTATAAAACAACGTTTTTAACGCAAAATCATGTTTTGCTGATTTAGAAAAGAAGAAACAGCTTACAAAGAATCGGTAAATACTGATTTTGAGATATTCAGTGTTTTGAGTATTACAAAATATGTAAAAAAATGTATTTATGTATGTTGATAAAGATATTACGATAAGGATTATGGGATTATATAGTTCGATTATTATGTATAATTCGTTTATGCATTTTCTTCATTAGCACCGCCAGCAGCTTGTTCCAACTCGTTCAGCATGCCTGCTCCATCGGCGGCTTCGTACAATTCCACTACGGCTGCAACTGCCGCTACACCAGCCCCACCAGCAGCAACGGCCTCACCCACCTCTAAACCAGCGTCAGCATCGGCACGGAATGCAACGTTACCCTCGGCCCTGTTCTCCAGAAGAGGTATGGGATTACCACTGGCATCGAGTTCCAGAGGCGGATCAGCTGTCGCCTCAGCCAGGTTAGTAACCGACTTGGATTTAACACACTGAAAGTCCACATGACGACTCTTAGCTTCTTCTTTCTCCCATGACATGTGAATGAATGGTCTCTGCACATAACTGTAGACGACTTCAGCTCGTCCTCCAGGACGACGCCGTATCTTTTCTTTGTGTGTGGGATAACCCTCAATGCCGCAGCGTATCTTTTTGAGACCACGATCCTTCATCACTTGCTTCGCCACGTCCCGATTCTCAATATATTTAAAGAAACGATGCATTGTGGTACTGTGTATGGTCTGGCAATATTCCTCACCCATTTGTGGTGGAAACTCTTCGTCCCAATCGACCACATCATCGTCCAGTAGTACTACAACGTGGCATTCGCGGTCACCACGCTGAGCGGCCGTCACCATGACGGGCAATATAAACTCCTCCAGGAATATCTCGAATTGCTGTCGAGCGCCCTCATTGCTCAGCTCGTGCAACAGACCACGTAAATTCTGACAACGCACCGTGGTGGCATCGAATGGAATCAGTAAGTAATCACAGGCCTCCTTCAATTCCGGCACAGAAATGGTGGGAGGACATTTGATAAGTCCCGACCTGTAATAGTCCAATATTGCGCGAAACAGTGTGTGGGATATACCCTCTGCCACCTCGTATTCCCCACGGTCGTTGGGATGCACAAATTGGAACCCGGTGCTGAACATCGTACCCAGCATAGTATTCGGATGAGCTGTCACCAGATCCTTTTCAATAAAAAAGCGGACGTTGTCCACAAGCAATGTTATACGTTCGCCCGGCGCGTTATGTCGATTCATCACAGCTGCAGCGGCGGCAGCACCGTTCGCCGCAGCGCTTCCTCCGGCGCTAGAGATGCTTTTGTTGGTTTCTTTCGGTATAGCTCCGTTAGATGAGTAGCTCATTGTATTGTTGTTTTCTCTGTGTAGAAGGAATTATCGTAATGGCAGTATTTTCTTACAAATTGTGCTTCACGTCTTTTTAGGGTTCGATGTGTCGTTTCTTTCTTATTTTATTTTTCTATAATCTATACTCCAGCGTTTTATTTTTTTCTCTTTGTGTGTTACGTTTCAATTTTTCTTTTGTTATTTTTTATTTCGCTAATTTTCACAAAATTGCAGTAATTTTTTTTAGTACCCAATGTTTATTCAATCAGCTGATATCAAATGTAACGAAAGTGAACCAGTGTTGGAAAAGTTGATGCAACAGCACGATTCTTGATACAATTTCAAATATATCGGTATTTAATTGCGTTTAAGGAATGAGTGGCAGAGTTACAAGCTCTGATAAAATCATAGATACGGCGTCAAATTCGAAAGGATGATACAGTAAAAGCAGAAACGGATACAAAGAGTTTCTTATGTTCTTATTAGACTTTATACATACAAATCGTATACAAAATCATATTGCTTAGGTGAAGCGCAAATCCAACAAAGCTTGACAATTTATGAGCACTACCAGCACCGATATTAAAAAACAGCTAATTTATGTACAACATATTGTAACGAGGTAACGAAATATTACAAACATGAACGAAAGTAGGGAAATTTCATTAGTAGATTGTTTGTGATGAATATGTAATAAATAAAGCGTTTTAATTCGGCTGATTTGTATCTGTTCTAGTCTTAGTAGATGGTTCTGGTGTACATGCCCCATTATAGGAAGATTCCACTACAAATTGCAAAGTGATTCCAATGAGGTGTTTCCGTCTCGTTTGACAATTTATTGTTTACAAACAAAAAAGAATTCACTTGTTCGTAATGTGAACTTCGAAGAGAACTAATGTACTATTAGCAACTGTAGCTTACATTTTAATTCATAACAAATAAATATTACATTATGCCATTTGAAACATTCTTGAAGTCAATTACTAAATTTTTGTAGTTTCTTGTCAGTCGCACGCATCAATTTTGAGAAAGTGCCCGTCTCAATATTTCTGTTTTTTGTCAAAATGTGCATTTAAAGACTAATATTATGCCGATTTTTTCGCGGCTAAACTTCACATAATATAAATTGTAGCGAAACTTGAAGTTAAATTTTTCCATTAAAAAGTACCCATCTTTCTATTTTTTTTTCAACGCTGAAATTGGAATTATTTACATTTTCACGTCATAATATTTTAGGTGATACATTTGTGAACTTACGAAATGTAATAACAAAATATAGACAATTTTAAAATTTTTCAAATATATTATCGAGCATGTTATGCACATATATGTATTGGCAATCAACAAAAAAAGTGCAGATACAGTTTTCTGCATAAAAAACGCCAACAAAGACGATAAAGTAGTAATAATAACAACAAAGAAAAATGTCAATAATTACATTTTTAATGTAAAGACTCGTAAAGATTGTTTTCTATAAGAAAAGTATTAAAAAAAGGGAATTTTATGCGAAAAATTTCAATAAAGACAGTATGCGGGAAAACATTCATTCCATGCGAAAGGAATCAATGAAAGAACTATTACATGAAAAGTGTCTATGGAGACTAGGCATTTAAAACTTTCTGAAACAGAAAACATTTTTGTACTTCAAAAATGTCTATGAAGGCATACTTTCCATGAATATTTTCACTTTCACGTAATTCAGTATTTTTTCGCTAAGGGTTGGTGCTATGCTGCCTTGCGACAGCAAAACTCCATATAAAAAAATGGTCGTGTAATTTGAAGTTACATTTTTTCACCGGACAGTACTAAGTTTTTAACAACAAAACCATCTTAAGTGGCAGCGCCGACCTCTTTCTTTTGTTGATTTCCAACATTGAAGTCGGAATAGCACATATTTTTGCGTCACAACACATTCGATAATACATTTAAAAACTGAAATATTAATAAATACGAAACTTAGCAACTTTACAAATATATTATCGGACAGATTATGTTATAAAAACATCAGCTATTCCTATTTCAGTAAAATCAATACATAAGAGCTAACAATGCGATGTCTTGTGAAATGCCTATATTTCAATGTTTCACATAAAATGAAAAAAGATGGTTCCTTGGTAAGACCACCGATATTTTCAAAACATCCGAAGTGGTTCCACTGAGCTATTTGGGTTTTGTTTGACAATTTGTTGCATTCGCTCAAAGTGTGAACCTTGGAAAGTATCGCGGTGTTATTAGCGATAAGCAAAAATAGGTTATATTTCAATTTGTAATAACAATATAATAACGTATTGGTCTATTTGAAATATTTGGAAAAATCAATTAATACATTGTAATAGCTTTGTCTCGTTGTTTTGTAAAATTAGCAATTCCTTTTCAGAGTTGTATTTCACTACTATCATTTTTTCAATGCGTTTTACAAAGGTTATCGCAAAAACCAAGGATTTAGAAAACCGAAGAATGTAATCAGATCAGCGACTATTGCACCGAAAACCTCATAATTAAAATCAAATTCGCAATGGGACTGCCATTATGAACATTTTAGGTAATATAGCCTTTCCGGTCCAGAGAACGCCTGACGAAAGTGCCTCAGCTATTGAGAAAATTCGGTATGGGTCTCTAAACAGAATTACAAACAGTTGTCGGTTTCGTGACGGCTGTTTAATGCATGTGTTCAGTGAAGTTTAAATGAAAAACGAGCTTGGTAAATTAATGTGGATTGTTTCAAATTTTTCTGGCAAATTATGTACTTCATTTTTGTGGTAAATAAAATATAGTATGCAAAATCCTTGAGTAATTTTATTCTAAAACCCAGAAATATTCATTAGCGTCGTTTATGGAACCCACTAGTAGATTCAGATGGACAATAATTCACAATAAAAATGTTTCAAAAAGGGCAAATAGTACCATTGTCAATGCAAATGTGTACAATGGCACCAAAAATAGTACAGTTGGACAGAATTTTTCATCACCGGCATTAATTCGTGTTGAATTCGTCACAATTCTTGTTGAATTCGAGTTGAGAACTTTTCTTTTGTCCTCGTACAAATTAAAAAACCAAACAAACTGATTCTAATTGCTGAAGCATCCGGGTAAGTGTATTCTTATCGATTCGTTCGTCAAAGGACCTGTGAAATTTGCGACAAATTCAATGAAATAATTCGGAAAGCGAGGCTAAATAAGGGCAAAAGTAATGAAATTCCAGAGTGGTGAATTCAGACAGCATGCGCATTCGTGGGACGTCATATAATACCAGTAAATGAATAAAGTGTCGAACGGCACCCTAGCAACGAATTATATTGATGAAATATGAAACTCCGTTAAGCTTTAACAATAGTGTAGTCTGTTAGTGGTGAAGGGATCATGATTTTCCAGATACTTCTAATTGGAGAAATTTCTCTATCGTGGACTACGTACATGTTCATACGTAGTAATTTCACCACCAGTTGCGTATTTGCCTGATTTTCACCGCACTTCGTTGCAACGTTTCGTAGTGTTTTAATTTGTGTAGTGTTTTAACGTAAATGAAAATCAGGTAGCTGTAGTGACATGGGCGCAGTCTGTGGAAACGTCCTTGAGAGGGATATACGCACAACGACCGTAAAATTAAATGTGACTGATTTTGTTTAAATTTAGCCTCCATAATATATGGGACTCCCTGCTGGCCTTTCTTCTGTACCTCATTTGCTGGGCATATCGTTTATTTGAGGAGAATGTCACGCAGACAGCCCTGTTCGATAGATTTAACTTTATTTGTGGTAATTTGATTAAATTTTCGTACTTAATATTTGCCATAAGTTCAAATCCGTCAGACCAATCTGTTGGTGTGTCATACCATTGATAAAAGAAAACCTGAAATACTAATAATTTCACCATATGGTTAAATTGGTAAATGTCACAATGAAACTTGTCAATTTCCAATCTTCATCATCTGTAGCGTGTCAACGATTGTTGATGAATCAAAATGTCAATGTCGATCCATCGATATATCCATCTTTGACCTTTAGCCGGTTTTAACTACATTTAATCCTGTTTTCTAAAATCGGCGGACGTTTAGTGCGAAGATTTGGTTGATTTATTCACAAATATTCATTGGTGCATTGACCCGAACTTATTTCGCCTTGAGCTTGAAAGCTATTACTAACTATTAAGTTAAGGAAGCCTATAGCTCTAGTACTGTTTTTCTGGAAATTTATGAAATATCGTTTAGTTAAACCTCTATGGATCGGTTTCTTCCTGTTTTCACCGTATTTAAAATGGTCTCCAGCAAATGGATCTGATGGATTTAATCTTATTCGAGGATAATTCTAAATTTGCATACTAAATAGGTACAAGTAAATCTATTAGATCGTCATCCTTTTAATGCGCGTTCAGACTCGGATATGTGTACGGGATTATTGTCCGGAATTGACATTGATAACAGATTGGTGTTCGATTAGGCTGAAATGCAGCTGCATTTTTTTAGTTGTTTATATATATTTTCCTTTTATTCTTTATGCTGACATTTCTCTGTGTAGAGATAGATGCGAAAGTGAGCAATCGAAATTGCATTTGAGGGGTTAATACCAGCCTTAAGGTAAATCTGTTCGTTGTACGTGGAGTTGAACAAGTCTGTGAAAAGAGTTCGGCCACTAATAAAGCAACATAATAACAAAGGGAGATACATTTTAAATATCCAATTGTATATGTCGTGCATTTTTTGTGTTTTAATTCTTTTCCATTACTTCGATATTAATTAAGTTCCTTGAATTTAGGATTTTTCTTATAAATGACAGTTATGTATATTACATTTAAACCGAAGTTTCATCAAATTTTTTTTGCCTTATTTGAGCAAAAAATAAATAAATTAATTAAATTAAATAAGATTCTCAAATACAATAATTATTTTAAAGGTTTTTTTTATAAGTCAAGAATTGAATTTTGAGGTGGCATTTTTTTCTGAAGTTGCGAGATATCATTTATGTCGCCTTTATCGATGATTTCTAAAATTGTGTAACATTTCTAATAACAGTATTCTGTTTGTTAAGTTTATTTTACTATAAGGGCAAGTTTTTAGAATATACGTTAATATCTCAGAATAGGCAGTATTGTACATTTAGATGAAATTTTTGGTACAAAGCTCTATTGGACATACTAAGCTTTCTTGTTTAAGGTTCTGTGCTCGAATAATTACCGACAACGCCTAAAAATAGTACGGGAACAAAGTAGAATTGGTCTAGTTCTCGAGATATAATTTTTCATATTTTATAAAACTTCATTTGCCAGTAATTCATCGTACTACGTCCTATTATAGGAACTATCAGCTTCGTTTATTATTCGTTCATCATCATTTAGGATTCGTTCAGGTCCATCCTTATTCGGCAACTAAAATTTTAGCGCTTTATCATTATAAGCAAAGTTTAGATATTTTACATCTGCCTTTGGCTGTACTTTTTTTTTGTGGATTCTAGCTCTTTAGATATATTGGAAAGAAATTCAAGACATTTTACTGAAAATCTTATATTGGCATATATGTATGTGAGTCTGGTAGACAAATGCCCCACCCAGACATTTGGTCCAGTGTTAAAGCGTGTCCAAGACACAGATATGTACGTTTGCAGACTTATCTCCCAAAAGTGACACTGATACATATATTCGTTCGTTAGTACTGAAATTTCGTTCGTTCAGATCTGTCGGATAAAAATCAAATCGACATTGAATTTTTAAGGACAGAATTAAAAAAATAAAATAAGAAAACTATCTTAGGATCATCAAATGTCACAAAAGCAAATTCAATTGCGGAAAAATATCAAACTATACACCACTTAGAATATGTTGTGACGAACTTTTTAATAACTGCAATGTAACAAGCGATATTTCTGCAGCGACTGCAACAACTTCCACTTTAACGCCCGGTATAGGGTGAACATTGAACAGTTACACCTGTAGTATAAAGGAGTGCTCAATTTTTATTGCTAAGCATATCTGATCTGAGGCAAAGGCGCCAACACCAATCACTTAGTATCAATAGAAAAATTCTCTAATCACAGCTTATATTGACGTCGCTTTCAAACTTTAGAATTTGAATGACCCAGTCTCATTCAAATAAAGGTGGCCATATCTTTGACAAACGTCATCACAGTATTATAAAATGAGCAATTCAGAAAAAAACGATATTTTAGACATATTGGAGCTACAGCTGCCAATCTACAAATTCCACTAAGCCTCTTAGAATCACAACAAAGCATTAACTAAGGTATAAGTGAGTCTATATTTTTAACTCAATTTTTTATGAATTAATAGCAGAGACACACAAGATAAGATACGTCATATCTGGTATTACAGAAGTATTGAATACGTGAAATTATTTCATTTGCAGCTAACAACAGTAACGATAGCATGTAACTGTTACGTTAAGCTAAAGGTTAATTATATTTCGAAATCAATTTAGATATCAATGCTCTTCAGCGTCTCACCCCACATTCGAGATAACAGTCAAGTGGACGCAAGCATAGATATCGCATTTATGCCAAACTGCATTTGTTATTATGTTAGTTGTTATTCTTTTATTCATGCTGGCATCAGCTGTAATATTGGTTTTGTGTCGATAAACAGCTGTTGTTTCCACATATTACATTTTGTTGCTGTAGCTCGGTTATTAACAATTCTTTTTTCCCCTACGTGCTTTATGTCTCGTCCGTATGCAACTCAAAAAGACTGTAATACAAAATACTGTAGTAGCAATACTGAAATATTTAACCCCTCAGCAGGTTCGTTTGGTTTTGATTTTTCAGGATTTCTTATTATTTATTTATTTCTGGCTTGTAATTTAAAGCCTTCCGACCAATTATAAGTAAATTACAATATGCAACAATGCATCTATTAGATTGAATCTGCTCAATATAAGTTAAAAAAACATGCAAAGAAAAATTAAATATAAAATTTATAAAAATATAATACGAAATTAAGATCATTAAAGACAAAAAACAGTATGAAAAAAAGACTAATTCAAAAGTTAGAAGTTAATCGGTATATAATGAATATATAAGTTAATCGGTATGTAATAAAAGTTGCTCACAGCTTAATTGAAAACAAAATTTTACAGTAATGTCGGAAAGTGTTGTAGAATGTGCCTTTTGTAAGAATCAGGACATAATTTAAAACTTTTTAAATGACTTGGTAGTAAATTGTAAATTCGAGCTACTCTTACTACAAAAGCACGACCCATGAGTGTGGTTATTTTAGGAATAAGAAGCTGCTTATTACGAGCGGAATGTGAAAAATTAAATGAATTAAAAAGAAATTGAGGACTACACAATCGAACAACTTTATAAAATAACAACAAAGACCTAAAATCTATAAATTTTTAAAACTACAACCCAAGAAACGCTTAACATACGGTGTTATTTATTGTATATATATCTCATAACTCTATTAAACGCCATCTGATCTTTCCTCATATTTTGTTTATTAGTGCCACTATATAACTCTAAACAATATAGAATACTAGGCATGATATAAGCATGAACCAATTTCTCCTTAATCGATCTGGGCAACACTAAATTAGTATTATAAAAACTTCGCAGTGAATAATTTAAACGTCGGACTACATTATCCACATGATAGTTAAAACTTAGCTTGTTGTCTAAAACTACTCCCATTAGTCGTTGTTTTGTTTTATTTGTATCAATCTGAAAATACTAAGTACACCGAATTCGAAACACAATTCTTTTAAATTTTATGGCAGACTCGGAAACGTGAAGGTCAACGTAAAAATTAATTATTTTCGAATACAATTTTTTCTATATTTATGTCATTAGCCAAGTTTTAAGATTTACTTGTTAATCTTTTTCGCGTTTTATACTGATTGCTTATTGAAGATATTGTTTCCAAGTTTAATTTGTTTATAAACTTAATAATTTATACTGTGTACGTGTTTGTTTTTAAAAAATGGATAATGATGGACGCCAATTCGCTTAATGTCTCATGACCACACAACAAACGGGTGCCGCGTTCTTGGATTAAAGTGAGTCTAAATAATATCGCTTTTTTAGATTTTTTTTTTTTTTCAAATTATTCAAACTTGAACTTGACATTAACTTTCTTTTCGCTGTTTTGGCTAATTTCCTAATAGGCTTGTTTATCTGTTCAAGGTTGTTTTATAGATACAATGAACTCGTCGTTTCAGAATAGAATCATAAGTATTGGACACTGTTGCTTGTATATCTTACGAAAAAAGATATTTATATTTAGATTAGGAACAGAAACTTTTTTTGAGTAAACTGACATTATGTTATTTTGAGGATATTTATTTCATGTGGCTGTGATGGTACTCAGCGGATATGTAGTTTTGATTGAGTATGTATTCCAAATTAATTTTTGGATGTTTTTTCTTTACGTTTTTTGTCTTACAGCCGGCAAGAGCATCCCAAGTTAGGCGTGAAGTATTCTGAACATCTTATGAGCAAAAAAAAAAAATTGTTGGTCAATGTCATTGTGAAATAATTTTACGGATTATTCTGTGGATATTATTTATGTATAAAATTTCGATTTTTCACTCTGCTTTATGTGATTTGGAACGTAATTCCCCATATTAAAAACTATGCGTAAAATGATTCTTCCACTTTCACTTCAAATTTCAAATACTCCCTTCGCCTGGAAAAAAAGGGCACAAGTCGGAGCAGAGTGTATTTTCCGCATTAAAAGGAAATTTTAAATTGTAACCTTTTTACTTCCTGAAAATAAAAAGTTATTTTGATAAAGTCGCGCACATAATTTTAATAAAATAAAAAGTTATTTAAGATAAAATTGAATGGGTCTTTAAAATAATTTTCTCTAAGACGCTTCATTATTCATTTTTACAAAATGAAATGAATTGAAATGTACACCATTACCACACTTCCTTTGATATGTCCAATACATATTGAGCTATTTATCGAAATGCTATCTTTCCTCTGCAATTTGTAATTGGCAGCTTCACTAATTTAAAATTTGTGTCCATAGCACCAACTTCATAATGATTAAACTGATTTAAACAAAATGCCAAATTTCTCAAAAATCAATATTTTTTTTTTAATTTCTAAGCAGAAATCTTCGGGTGTTATATAATTAAATTCTTTCATAGTGCGACTATTCTGAAAATCGGGCAGTTCATTTTCCAGAAGGCAATTAGCTAGGTGACCGCCTTATCTTCACCACATTGAAAACTTCCCTAGTGTAATAGCTTAGTCAGACTGCCAGCGAAATCAAGTAATTTTGTGTGTTTTCTTAGTTCGACTCTTAAAAGCTGATTGTAATAAGCAAGATCAGCTGTTAAATCAGACGAAATCGCACAGTAAAAGAATTTATTCGCTGGCAATCTGAATGAGGCTGTAATGCAAATGACAGGTCCAAAAGGTATTGTTTCTATCCCACGACTTTAAAAGAACAAAATGAAAACAAATCGCAAACGATTACATGGTTTACATATATCCACCATGTTTGGTGTAGTGTATTCATGGAATACTGTATTAATAGATTACAGCCCTGTTAGAAACACTTCTTTTTAGCATTTTACGGGTTTTCTACATATTGCTTTGTTATAATACCTTTTATGTTATTCTTCAGATAAAAATTGGAACAATTTATTACTGCAGAAAAAACATTAATATAAACAGCAACAAAAGAGATAAGATGAAAAAAATAAGTTTCGATTGGCACTGTCCCTTTTCGATAGTAAATAGCAAACAAATCAAACCATACATACAGCTATACAGAAAAGCAAACAACAAAAACATCACAGTAAAATTAACATGACGTTGGTGTGAACTAAATAATAGACTATATGGTGACACGAACGTACATAATAACAAACAATATATATGCTCACATACAGTTATTCAGCTATTGGTGGGGAACGATGTGGATACGGTGAAACAATTTAAGTGCTAAACGTAAGCAGTGTTGCCAGAGGTTCAATTTAAATGGACAAAAAAAAAACAAAATGTAGAGCTCGATTTAGAAATGCGGAAGCACTTTTAATTTATATTGTAGAATTTTTGGACAAGTTTTATACATCGTCGCCTTCGTTTGGCGCTTCGGCAGAGAATTTAATTTTTAGACGTTTTTTTGATGTAGAATAATTTTTCTTCAGTTTATAGTGTTTTCAAATTGCAGTTTACATTTTCGGTAGGCGTGCCTTTTTTTGACTCGAACACTGGTTTTTTATTTTATTTTTTTTATAAACAAACGTAGCGTTAATGCACGTTATTTCACTTTTTTGGCATATGATTGACATTTGCGAAGGAAATGATAATGCGTATTTTCAAACGACCTCTCTAAAAGGTATAAGAAAACTTACGTTTAACTAAAGCGAAAAACTGTATATTTTACCTAAAATTGTTAAAACAGATCACTGAGATCGTTAATTTGAATATGAAAATAATCGAAATTCTCCATAACATCTTTCCTCTCCAGCGAAGAAATTTCTACGACTCAACAGTGTATTCTGATATCTACAACTACTTCAATGAATTACTCTCTGCAAGGGAAATTTACCAGATTTTCTCCTGCAGCAACATTTTCTTGTTTGGCATCATTACCAAATAAGAAACATTTGAGAAATTCGTCATATTTATCTTTCATGATCTTTTTAATCTGTGAATGTTTTTAAAGAGCTCTTGTCAAGGCCAAGTAAAATGACACTTTAGGCAAATATTAACAGTTCATTTTTTAACCCAGTATTCAGTATTTGAGAAGCCCAGTCAATAAATATATGCAAAATTTGTTGTTTTCAAAGGTTTTTTTTTTATTAATTTGTAAAAATTTTTAAAGACTATTAATGAAGAAGAATGGTCTACGTCCTTTCTTTTCATAATTGTTGTCTATTTCCACTTAGTATACTTGTAGTTTTACAGAGATAATACTTCACATTTCGACTCCATTTTCAAGAATTTCAAAAAAAAACTTAAAATTGAATGATATTATAAACCAATCGGCAACACTGTTTCCTTGGAACACAGGCGCACAGCTGCTGCCCATATACATACGGCTGCTGTTCCATTTTCCATCCGTTTCCTCATGGTCAGTCAAATTTAATGTAGTCGGAGGGAATGAGAAAGCAAACGCACATCATGCACACATAGAAACACAACGGTTTAAGTATGTGTGTAACATAGCTTTTAAACTGACTCAGGAATACAGTTTAGTTACTGTTTAACAACAATTGAGAAAGCAACGTTTTGGAGAATTGGCAAGAGGATACTATAGTTGATAATCTTAATTAAATCAAGGAAGATACAAAATCAACACCAGTATAATAAAAATATCAGTAACAATTTTGTGTGTAAAAAAAATCAAGTGAACTTTGAAATGCTACTGTTGTAGATTTCTCCCAAGAACAGCAACAAAAACACTTGACAAATGTTATCATAAGACAAACACCTTGAAAAATCGATTTCGCTTTGCCAGAGGAACAAAAAAGGCTAATCATGAATTTTTGAAACGAATTTTTAACAAAAATTTTGTTTCAAAGTCGCCTCCAATAAAAGGCAACTACAGCAGACATTAAATAATTTTAATTTCGAAAAGAAGTTGCATTTTTGCGTAACATTTGTGATAATTACAAATTATTTAAATAATTTGTTTAAATTAAATTTAAAATAAGTTTTTTCTTACAAAAAAAAAGTACAAATTAGTTAAAAAACGTATTAGACTAATAAGACTTTGTACTCGTCGGAACAAATACACCATACACACATCCATCTAAATCGAGAAAAAAACTGATTACCAATGGCACAAATTTGATATAGCCAGAATCTAACCAACAAACAAATTCCCCGGATTTAGAAAAGTGTAATAATTCAGACAACTTATTCCCGCGTATTAAAAATGGCTGTCAAAATGTAAGATATACTTTATAATTTCTTGTTCTCTTTCTACAAATGGAAAAAAGTTTTCTAAGCCCAAAGTTTTGTTTTAAGTAAAAGAAATATAATAGCTCAAATCAAACAAAGACTTTTGTATGTATTTGCTTAAGGGGGTGTCTGCAGTAGTATAGGTTTTCGTTTCAAGTCTTTCGTTCCTATAAATTTTCTCTTTTGTTTTAACTAATTTTGACATTTCTGTGGAGTTTCTCAAAGTTAAACGTTTCAATTCCAAATTGCTTCAGCTTTAGTTCATAATTTTTTTATTCTTTTGGCGAAAATAACTAAAGGAACTAAATGATGTCTTGATTTGAAAAAAAATGTTTTGTATTGCAATTGTAGGAGATTGAAGAAATTGTGGAGAAATATATATTTATAAATATATAAATAATTTTATACCTAAGAAACATTCATACCCAATGGTGATGGCAGATCGTCAATAAAATCAATGTTGCGGAAACAATGCCACAAAATTGTACAGTCGATTGAAGAAGACATACGAGGCACGCCAATAAGCAAAACTTTTACTTTTTTTTTATCTAAACCCGAATCGCTGTGTGGTTTTTTTTTTTCAAGCAAAGGGCAATTATTTACGGTTTTTTTCGGACAACCTATGCATGTAAAAACATGTTTTTTTTTTGTCCCAAATTCTTCTGAAAAAAGAGAATTTTTGTGCCACTTTCCTAAATGTAAAATTGGGTCCAAGACAATTATCTGTATTATATAAGAATATCCTCCAGGCGCCTTGCAACGTTTTAAGTTAAGGCGTTGTTTACGAAAACCTAGGCGGTTTTTAATAAATTGTTACTGTGGATTGAAAATATGTCATATTGACCACCGTAAACAAATTTGGTAGTTTAGTAGTAAATTAGGTGGCTTGTTATTAAATTTTTTTGATTTAAGGGTACTTACGGGACATGGATGGATGCGAATCTACTGCATTACTCCTTAACGCTTGTTTTAATTTGGAAGAAAATTCAACCTGTTAAATATGATTAAATTGGTCGCCACTACATGGGTTTTCAAAAGCCATCCAAATAAAGTCATTTAATGTAGGAATTTAAACAATTTGTTACATTAAAGACGCTGTAGAGCGTACACAAACACGTCAAACTTTTTTCACGGTCTGAAGCCTGGACATCAATAATAATTAAATAAAATATAGAAAAACGTCGTTAAATTTTGTTTGCCAATTTTTTAGATTTCGTCATAGTTTATTGTAGGTATACTAAGTTTTTACTATGAATTTGCTTTACGATCGTTTAAAATTTTTAATTGATTAGAAGTTGCTATAAGACCGACACACGTCAGAGAAAGTTTCAGAAAAATACAGAAATGCGTTCGTAGGTATCTGCCATTTTTTAATCAATATCAAATATATTTCAATAGAAAATATGCTAGTTATGTGAAGTTCCTTATCGGCTCGAGTTGTGACGTAATTTGCATTAATGCCGCAGCATTTGTAGGTGTGATAATCTATAAATACTGAGAGCATTATATTAACAATTATGATGAAATATATTTGAGATTATGTGCCTCTGAGATATTCGTTACAATGACGTAAAAACATTAGTAGCACTTTGAGCAGTTTTTGATTAGAACGGTTGTAGTAGATATTTGCAACAACATAGAACATTTTGGAGTACAGAAAGATATATATTTCTTAATAATCGTGAACCTTTGAATCCTGTGCATATTCCACCCATTGTCGTAAATGCAATGTATGAAGCAAATTTCTCATCTTATTTTTCTTAAATTACGTGATACAAAAGGCCTATCGATTTCAAATTTTATAACAATTGCAACTTTCAATTTGTTGTTTGTTTTCCGTTTAATGCCCTTGCTTACTCTTATTTCGTTTCAACATTTTTTTGCTAATATTAATACGAAACCACAATGTCTGGCAACTCTGCAAATGAAATGTCTTTGTTTATGTTTCAATACCATGTACCATCCGTGTTTCATATATCATTGTGTTTCTTTTTTTTTTTTTTTTTTTGTTTTTCGTTTGCTTGCGTCTTTTTATTGTGGTATTAAGCTACAACAGTACGATTTCACAAATCTTGGCTGTTGTGTTTTTGGGTGTTTCATGCCTCTGGTGGGGATTGTCCTTAACTTGGTTTGTTTGAAGAAACGATTAACGCTGTATATAAACTGTAAACATGGTAGATTTTATTCCACTCTGTGGGAGAATGCTTTATTCTCTGCGGTCTGTACCATTCTCTCTGTGTATTTCACCATGATATGGCCTTTATTACAGAATACGTCTGTGTACACACTAACAACAACGGTACGCACACAAAATGCACATATACTACAGTACATACACTACTATAGAGTACCTCTATATCAGCACTACCACCATCATGATCATCACTAACATCATCATCAGACTAGCAAGCAGGTTTTCTAGAATTGCGTCAGACAATTTTTATGTTTTGCCTTTGTTTTTCTTATTGCAGAAAAATAAACATCGAAAATATTGAAAGAAAAAAAAAAACACTAAAATTAGGAAAATGTATTTTTGATTTTGGAATTGTTCTTGGTAGGAATACGATTATATAAAAATATAGTATATTTGTTATTAATTATAGGAAGACCTTTTAATTCGTTTTTTACGGGGTTTTCTGTCAATTTTTATGTTTACCTGTTCAGTGATATTGTCGTTAATTATTTATTTTAATGCTACGACTACTTGTTTGTGCATTTTGAGCAGTAATAATTAGTTACAATGTCACCGTTTAGCTTTAGCTCTTTCTCGAACTTACAGATATGCGTGTTTCTGACTAACTTTATTTTTTTAACCTTCGCACGTAACCTAAAAAAAACTACATAATTTCAATAACTGTCCTTCCACCACTTCCTTTATCTTGTTCTGGCTGACGTAGGTCGGGTGTGGGTTGGTGGTGTTGCCAATGTATAAAACACTACCCAGAAGGAGATGCATCCATATGGACACAAATTGAAGAAACTATGCTTTATAGTTGTTGCTTTCCAATCATTATGTTTTAGTTTGTTTTGTCTATGAGATTATTCTTTTTCTAAATGTTAACATTTGTTTAGCAGATACGTAAAAGTTGTTCCCGCACACCACTCCCCTTTTCGCCATAATAATAAAAATAATGTTTGTTTGAGTTTCTCTTTGACTACTTTGCTTTTGTGTGTAGTGTAGTTATTTTTGTTGCATTTTCCCATAATTTATTTGTGTGTTTCCATTTTGTTTCGGTTTCTACACACAAACAACCGCAGTCACATGAAATTTACAGGTGTTGCTGTAAATGGGGCGATTCGCTGACTTTTCTTTTGCTCTCACCTCCTTATACTCCATGCCCCCCCTTTTATCATTCATTTATTCAGCTGTTCGTTCGCTTTTGCACGGGCTTTTTTTGATATGTATGTATTTTCTTTATTTATCTTTGAATTCCTCACTTCATTTTGCAGCGGGTTTTTGTTTAACTTTTTTCCGTTTTATTTGTACGTCATAAGAGATGTTTATTATTAATGTGCTTGTATTGCGTCAAAAGATTTACAACATTAAGGAGATTTGTTCATGGCTTGGAAGGATTCAATTGATGTTGAAATCATTAATGCGACGGGCACTCCTTTCGGCTGCCAGCCTTTATTACGTATGATTTTGATAACATATATGTATCTATAATTTAATAGGGTTCGCAGAAGAGGGTATTTAATCCTTTGTATGTGATGCTACGTTTCTTTCTGATCCCAACAATATGAGTTATTTCGTTTTAGAGAGGTTACAGTTTTCATTCCAAGTTTTATAGAAGGTTTTAAGATTTTTTTTTTTTTTGAATCATTTATAAGATGTTAAATATATGTATACATATGTATATAGTGCTCCCACAAAGACGTATATGGCTCGATAGTAGATGTCGGTCGTTATTCATTAGTTCATGGGAATGCTTCAAGTTATGTGCCTAGATTAATGCGTATTGAAGTTGGTCTTCGAATTTCAAATGAGTGCCTTAAAATAATATACTATTGCTCTCTTTGATGATGATATCTAATTTTTGGTCTATTTGTGTGCCTGGTTACTGCTTAAATGTGAGTTATCAGATGATATTTGATTATTAGATTAGACTAACGATAAATACAGACGCCTTTTACAGCTAAATCCAAACGAATTTGAAGAAAAGTTCGTCCAAGTCGACTGAATTGTCCAAGTGATGATCTTAATCATAACTCTCGATACCGAAATTGAAAAATTTTGGTTCATGCCAAATGAAAATGAAAAAAACCCCATGCGCTTCAGTCTTCTGAGCTTCTTCCCCAATGCGTTCTTCAATATAATACATTTTGACAATATTTAAAAAGCCTAGTCCTTCCAACGGAGCTGGTCGCTCTCAGAATATCCTTCATTTAATTCACATCGTTTTAATAAGGAGTTACGCCATTGGGTTCTATCCTGCAAATGGTTATTCTATGCAACTGTTGCTTTTTCCGGAGTTATGAGGTTTCTAAACTTCCGCTTGCCATAAAAGCCATTAGCTACTTACAAATTTGTAGTAATTGTTAGTTTTTTGTGCCTCAATTCCAAAATTTGTTTCGGTTTAGTCTACAAATCTCACATTAGTTCAAAAATTATGAAATTACTATGATCTGGTATATTTTTTTGGATCAAATTTTATTTAATTATAATTACCAGTTGGAATATCATTTACTCCGAGATTTAGAAATGAATGGGCTTAGGTGAAAAAGAAGAAACATATCTCTGCAGATAAATATCAGAAATTTAAAGTGTCCAATTAGATGTCTACGTTTTTTTACGCGGGGTTCATGTCTTGTAATCTTGTACTTACATATACATACTACGAAATTTGACTACAGATCCAGTTTTACTTACTTTCCTTTTATGGAATTTCGCACTCCTGATAATGTTATTATATTTAGCAACCCCAAAAAACGTTATTTGTATTTTTCCTCCATACTCACTTTGTAAATGAATAGCCTAGGCAAAACTTAACAGACGTATGAACGGTGAAAAATGCTCGCCAAAGTACTGTTTTTTATGTATGGATATTAGTATTCTTTATCAACCCCCATATATCTTTATGCCGCAGCTTTATTGGAAGTGACATAATGTCATCGCGTTGTTGCCATTCACTCTATATCTACCTCTATCCATTGAAATCTGTGCACCATAATGCGGCAACAACCCCATTTTTCGGTCCGTTTCGTTGTTATAATCATCACTTAACGTCAACAAGACTTAAATCAACGTTGATTTGGTTTTATTGGACATTAAGGTAACCAGTTCTCTGTCCACATGAAATAATTTAACCCAAGCACAAGGCCAGAATGCAGTACAGCAGGAAAATGGAACCAATCGTACCGTAATATAATAATGTATAGGTAGTATAACAGTATGCGTCAGAACAACTCAATAATGCTGAGACTAAATTCAAAGCTTCTGTTTCAAATGCAAAATTTGCTATTTGTCAATTTAATGAACCCAACACCTGGCTTTGAATGCTGACACTTTTTTTTTTATGACTAGGGCAGCAGCTGTTATACACGACCGACCATATGACACTGGTTAGTGAGTTGGTGGTGCCCTGTGGGCATCTTGGTCAAAGTGTTGTTGCCCCTATGAGGCATTCCTTTAGTTAATGTAATTCAAAACCACCTCCTCTTGACTGATGTGTGGTCTAATCTCATTACACTCGATTCTTTGCGTAAACGTCAATGTATGTATTTGAATGCTTTTAAGTGGAAGGGGATGAAGGACTGAAAGAAAGCTTATCAGTTTTCGACAACAAATTGATTTTGTCGCTTGTTAGTTTTGGAAAAATTCGATTATGAACAGTTGTTTAAAGCGCTAATATATCTTTTCGTCCGCATTAAATTAATAAGTATTGTGGAAATTGTATTCCACTTGCAAATAAAAATAGTTATTTCCTGATCTGATAACGGCCATAAATGGCAGAAAGTAATTTGCATTATAGTATCATAAAGGACAAAGCCAATGAACTATAAATGTTTAAGCAAATTGAAGAATACGAATGAATTTAAAACACAAATAACGGTCGAAGAAAAAGCAGAGTGGAATTTGTCTTGTATATTATGTAATGGATACGAAATGCGTTGATTTCAAGTTTCCTTCTATAATTTTTTTTTTAATTTATTTACAATTTGTAACTAAAAGCCGAGACGGCTGCATTTACTTGACATTCGGCGGTTTCTTCCAGTCTGCCAAATATTTTTTATTCTCAACTTATGATGTATATGACACCCACTGTCTGCAACCACGACTTGTTATTTGACATGCGCCTATTTACTATCTGATAGCAGCGACTGTTTATTTTCAATTTCCTTTTTATTTGCAATTCCACAAATTCATTTTTTAGTACTTTGTCCCTTTTTCTGCGTTTACTTATTTAGGGGAGTTTTTCGTTTACTCTCCTATTTTCGCAATATGTGACATTGTATCTAATGCCACCTTTGCTGCATGACTCGAAAGATTTTACCCTCCCTAAGGTGTTCTTGATAAGAGTGCTTACTTCTTAAGAACGTCTAGACGGACAGTTGTTTTTATGTGGCAGATTTCGTTACAGGATGTCTGGTGTTAAGTGACTTTGTACGCAGTAAGGAAGTGGAACACTTATAAGGAAATATGAAGAATCAATTAGAATAAGATACATAGGGAGAGAGGTAGAGAAGCCGTTGAGGGACTGATCCAAAAGAAATCGATATTTTTTTGTATGACTGTCACCAAATATCATGTGGCATTTTAAAGGAATAACCAATTAAAAATTACAATTTATAACCAACCAATAGTTGTGAGCTCTACATTTATATGAGGGGGGAGGGGGATAGGGTGTAATGCTAATTATAATGCTTATAATAGAAAAATTAACTGTTAGTAATTAGTTTTGAAGAATTTGAAAAAATATTTTACCGCAGTCATTGCGTTGCTCTTCTCAAAATTCCAAAATCTGTCGAACTTTTTGGGACAATTTTTGGTCGTACATTTCTTTCCTACATGTGCGTGTACAGAGAATTTAGGAAAAGCTTTGAACTGACCTCAATAAAAATTTTACTGTTCTTCATTACTGTCATTCTATGTAATAGATTTTATGATTTTAATTCATTGAAACCATCAAATAAAGTAAAATGATTTAGTTTAAATCTCTAAAATGACCTTAGTAGGATCAGAATTAAGAGAGAAAGAACTAGAATAATAGTTAGAATCAAGTACTTCTTTAGTTGACGGCTAGAAAAAGTCCCTGTTTATTATACGCCGCAAGTGAAAATAATCCCAAACGCCTCGGTCTATTGCACTTCTCTAATTTGTTTGTTTTGATAGTATTTCAAAAGCATGGAATAATCAGGAAATCAAAATTAATTGCAATAAAATATTTTTCATGAGAAAAAAATTCTACGGAACATTGTTTCTTCGTGAACAATTTAGCGGTATTGCCAGCTTTTCTTGTTTTGATTTCCAACATTGAGATCCGAACAGCTTGTGTTTTGTAAGGCATAATTTGTTCGATTATATACCGTCAAATTTTGGTTTTTTTATTACAATTTCATTTCACAAGTATATTATCGAAAATATAATATAAAAGCGCATAAGTTGCTATTCCGGTTTCAGTGCTGAAAACCAGTAAAAAAATAGTCCACATTCTTTATTCCACTTATTTATTTTGATAAAAAAAACCGATTGTTTTACTTCATAAATCATGTGACAGAAATCAAATCGCAAAAAATATTTTATAAATTTTTTTTAACGACAAACTAATATTGAGTGTCATTGCTATTTAAAGTATTAAAATATTTCATTACCACTGACCTTCATTGAAATACATATGATTATGAATTTCGTCACAATGGAAACGTCTTCCATCACAAAATGTGGTAATTTTTTCGCAAAGAAGCGGGTTGGGGTTTAGCCAAACAGCGAAGAGGTAAAGCTGTCGTTAAAATGAGGGAAAAACGCTATTGATGTATTTAAAGCGTATATGAAATATTTGCAAACATTATCCAACTATAGACCCCACAGACTTTCACCCTTCTGCCTTAAGGAAGAAGGGGCATATCTTCAGCATTATTTATTGTGATGATCGGCCGACTGACTGAGTCAGTGTTTTTTAGATTTTCTTTTAGTTGTGCATTTCAAATTGTGCTTCTGTTCTTTTTTTATTAGATTTACATTTGTGCACTAATAAATATAGAATTTATTCGTCGAAACTGCATTGAAAAACAAGTATTGTTGTGTGTTGATAGTCGAGGTCTCCGTTACCTCAATAGCTCAAATGTCTTCCCTTTATTGTTTAACAACTACCACATTTTTATAATAATTTATTTAAGTTGGTTGGCTTTTTGTTGTACAACAAACATAATCCAAAAATGGGAAGTGTGTAAACGTAAACGCGCCTATTTGCGTAATAAACGTTCCGTCCATTGTCTATCGCGTCAAGTTTTTTCACAAACTTGGCTGAAAAGAGAAATTTTTTTATCCAAATCTTTAACTTGCGCAGTAAACTTTTAAATATAAACAAAACGTTTTTAGCGAAACAAAATAATGAAATAAAATAAATTATTTTGTATTGTAAGTATTTTGGCAATGTGGTAAAGGTTAGTTAAAGCAGCTCATTGGACTTTTGTTATTTTAAAAACAATACCTAAATTTATGATATTTGTGATTACTTATATATAAGGCTTACAAGTTTGGTTATATTCAAAACAAACTGTATATTCGCAGAGTCTTAAGAGTTCGCAATCTCGTATATTTTAAGCAGGTGTGTCGTTAATAAATTTGAATTCAACAAATAAAAACTTTCTTAATATATTAAATCAAATGCAAGAGTTTGCCATGTTCTGTTATGTTTTAAATACGTGAATTGGTGGTTTCCAAATTCCAATCTCACCTTCATATACTAGTTGTTTTTTTCTACATTAATTTTATTTGTTGTTATCGTTAGGCACGTATGTGAAAAGAGAAGAATGAATAATATAAGTAAAAACAATTATAATTAAATAAATGAGCTTGATCGATATAACAGCAACAGCAGCAACAACTGCAAATGTAAAGTTCAATAACAACAAAGTTTATTTACCCGATATTGACGGTGAAACAAACATTTTCAATGCATTATTTATACGACGAAATTTTTCGTCATTCGTGGCTACAATATGGAAGTTTTAAATTCAAGTTTAAAGAGTCAAAAAACTCGGAAACCTCAGAAATGAAGACCAAGGTTATTACCTCCACCACCATCATCGTAGCTGCAATTAACTAATCACAAAGCGACTATAGAATTTTAAATTAAATTTGATGCCAAATTTCAACAAAACGTAATAAAGAAAAATACGCACTAGTTCTTCATTTGAAATATGATAAGTATTATTAGTTTGCGATGATCTTTTTTGGGAAATAATTCACAATTTTCTAATCAATTAAATTTTGGTTTTAACAATGAGTAGCTTTTCAGAATGTACGTAGCTTGTTTTTGGAGTAAAATTAACAAATATTGACCATGATTTAGGTGTTGCTTCGAAAAATTATAATGTAAATGCAAACATAGACAGACATTGTTAGAGCAAATCTTAGTTGCTGAAAACATACGTACACTTGAGAAATGGTTTGCAAACAATATTTGTAACAATTTTGAGACTGGTTGTGAAATAAACATTATAAAATCGGTACACGTTTTATTATTTTCAAATTATGACATTAGTCCCACAGATTTGGCTTATTTTTTGAATTTCTGAGAAATCATTCAAATTAAAATTTTATAGATATATCTACCATTTAAAGCGTGATGAAAATGATAAAAAATGTTTCTTAAGCGATTGATGTTTCTATCGATTACTTTGTCTGTTCTGTTCTGTTTGCTTTAGTAGATTGAATATTAATGGGTTCAGAGTAGTATATAATATGTATGTATATGAAACTATAAAGTGCTGTAATATTAGAGCCTGAATTTATTTGAACTCTAAACAAAAATCTCAATTAAACAAACCGAAATATGTATTAGTTAGCTTCTGTTGCTATTATTATGATATCTGCTAATATCTGATATTTTTAAATAAATTTGATTTTATTTACATATTTTTCCTTCTATTATTCCAGTTAAATGGATGATGTTTAAAAAATTGTGTTTTCTCCACATTTGGTCTGAGTCAGTACTAAAAATAGAAGCTCGTTTTGTAACCTTTGACTACGATTCACAGACAACAAAAGCGACACAAAAAAACCAAGCGTAGCGGTTATAGTCGTGTAATAGAGAAGATTGCGCCCTCTCTACCAGTTTGTTATTTGTTCGAATAATTGGGGCATTTAGCCTATAATTTACACATTGTAATTGTTTGCATAATTAGAATAAAGGAAATTAGTATATAGCAATTAGAACATATGAAATATAACAAAAGTGAATTAACTTTTTTCCTCTCACGTAAAAGTGTAACCTTTGTTTAGAATAATGTTACATTTTCTTTGCGCAAGGGAAGATGGCTTTGTTCAGCTAGGACGAAATCCGTATGCAGAGTGAAGTTTTACATTTTTTAACAATCAAGATGGAGCGAGGTGGTTCTATTGGCAGCTGCCATTACTCGTTACTCGAAACGTAACCAATTATTGAACAGATTTTAACGTAAATATATAGTTGGCAACTCATTGCAAATGAACTGCCGGAAAGGGGAATTTCAACGTTTAGGATTAAACAGTAATTATTTCATATGTTTTATGATTTTGATGTTAAATTGTTTAGAAATAGAAGTAGTAAATATGGTTTTATGTAAAGATGATAACATTTTCATAACCTACGATTTCAAAGATCAAAGACAAAGTTTATAGCGATCTTAATTTTATAGTACATATGAAAGTAACTCCAATAACAAACATAAAGTAGTATGAAAGGTACATATGCACCAAACTACGCAATTGTTGAAAACAGACCATCCATTCAATCAATTAAACACAAATAGCATAAACTTTGTTCAAGAAACGCCATAAGTGTTGATTCTTCACGGACAGCAGTATACTACCAGTCCCTGCAATTTCTACCCTCTCTAGCTACCATTAGCTCCCAAATTGCCCGTCAATTACACTGCTCCCTTCTTGTTTGTTTTGCTACACTGGGTTTGGTAGTGATAAAGCTAAACATACTCGCATATAATTAAAGCATACTTCTATTTTGATGAATGTATAAAAAATTTAAAATTGAAACTACTTGGCGCAAAGACGACGCAATTTCATTCAGTTTTTGCCATGACGGTGCGAAATTGTTATTGTTTTTCATTAACATTATAAATATTTATTCAAATGACAGTATGAGCGAATTTTGGGAGGAACATGAACGACATGTGCCAATGGAAACACGCAATAACAATAATAGGGGAAGATAGTAGAGATTGGATTTGAATAATAATCATTTTATGCTCAAAATATGGGGAAAAAATTATACAATTTATTCAGGAACAGGGATGCAGAGCGATATTTTACGTCAGAGAAATAGGAATTTAAGGGATTGAGGTAGGCATTAGTTATGTCGTTGCACTAAAATCTCTGCTTTTACCTTCAGAAAATGTATTGGTAATATACAGCGGTCGCTGCTCGAGGTGCTATAATCTAATCAATCTTGTTTCTATTTAATTTAAGAATGTTAGCATATCGTTGATGAAAGATTAAATTTTTAAAAAATTATCGAGTCTGTCTTGGAACGTTTTACACGCTGCACGAATGTCGCCTGACGTTATTTTGTACCATTTGTGGCGAAGAGCAATCTCTATGGCATAGACCGTTTCATATTTTTATAGTTGAGATCTTGCGGTGGCCATTGTGACGAAGTGGAACTTTTTCTTGTAAAAAAGTTGGGTTTCACGGGCTTCATGTTATGGTGCCGAGTCTTGTTAAAACGTCCGAAGATTTTTATAGAATTGTTTACGTGACCTAGATAACAAAATATCGTTTAAAATCTTTTCACGATAGAATTGTTGATTTTGGATATCCACATCAATGGCGTTTTTTGATGCTACAATGGTCCGATACACAAACATTTTGTTACATGTAAATGTTGTAGCCCATTAACAATGTAAAACGTTTCAAAGTATTACTTCTAAAAGTATTTGAAGAAAACTAGTTAACTCAACAACCATGTTATGACATTTACTTTCTAATTTTGGAAGGATTTTTGTAAGATCAATAAGTAAGCTTATGATAATTTTTGGTTGGATTGAGTTGACTCGCTGTTCCATCAACTTCTTGTCATGTTTTTTTTTTATTTTGTATAAATAGAAAAGAAAAAGTTCCACAATTCCATTTTTTTTATTCATACGTATGTTGCGGGATCGCGATTTGAATAAAACTCTGTGCAAAATAAGACTAAGGACGTATTTTCTCATCCACCCACTAAAAACGAACAGCATTAATTGTTAATGGCAACCTAAATTATATATTTCATTTCATAGAAAATACAAATAAAACTTTTTAAAAATGCCTATCCATATAGTCTATTAGAAAGTAGAGTTAGTGCTGGCTCTGATTACAAGAGGAATATAAAACGCTTAGGGATTGATAACAACAAAATCGTATAATTTCAATGCATTGTTGCTGTCGTCCCGCAGCATCAAGAGTATACGAGTACAAAGATGGTCGAGGGAAACTTTCAGTGAACCACGCTGCAGGGAAAATTTTTTAGTGTTTAATTGTTTACTCACGTTCGCAGTCCATGATTGTTTGGAGTACGTTGGAGTGCATTTGTTTCTATGCATTCGCAATCAACGCCTTGAAGTGTTGCTGCTGTATGGAGTTATGGATGCAACTTTTATTTCGAGCATTACCATCAGCCACTGCAGCTTCAAAGACAAGGCAACCAACCATTTGCATGGCGTGCATCCATGCACACGCACCAGTACCAACCAGATGTTGAGGTTCTTTTGTTGTCTCCCTTGATATTTTGCTCCCCCTTGTTTTACTGTGCGTTGTGCATTCATCAGCAGAAGCGTTTTATGTGATGAGTTTCTGGTTTTGGTTTAGCATAGCCAGGCGTACGTGCTGAAAATCGCGTTGCATTATGTTTATGTTATTGGAACATTTTGTTTTGTGTATATAGTTTGTAGTATTCAAAGTGTTGTAGTGGTTTTCGTATTATTGTAGAGCTTCCTTATTTTAATGTTTTCGCTTTTTCATACCCCAGTTTTTTTTATTTCATTTGAATAATTTTTTATTTCATTTGCACCATTTTTTGTAATGTAATGTTTTGTTACAAATTATATGTCTCTCTTCCTCCACTTACCTCTGCCGTAAAACAATCTATTTGTTGTTATTTAAACAGTTGATGTGTTGAACATCTTGTTTGAATATGACTTACTTCTTTTTCTCATAGCACTTAATGCCTGTTGTATATTTTTGTGTTTAGATGAAAATGTCTGTTTATCTGTCGACAAATCATTGTCATAAAGTAGTGGGGGAGGACGTTACGTCGTCCGTCTGACCTGGAGTTTTGTAACACATGCTATCAGAGAACATCGCTTAGTCAGTCTGGAGCACAAATAATTTGTATGTTTTTATTGCTTGGATATAGTTAGTATAGTCTTTTTTATTGTTTTCGGCAACTGTGTTTATGTTATGCCTGAACCATTTGCTACTGTTTAATCAAAACTAATGAACAAAAAATATGTTTTTTGCTATAATATTTTCTTCAACAGATATTTGATTTGAAATTTAGAGATTCTTCTGCCCTCAGCATGAATCATAAAAATTAGGAAAAGTGATTAGACCTATAAAAAATTTTTTTGTGAGAGCAGTTGATAGTAGATGATTCCCTATCAGTGTCACCAAACGCACAGCAAAACTTCCCTGGCCATAAATCTTGCCTTGGGCACCGTGCAATGCTTAGTTCCTGCGCTCTGCGAAAAGGTGCTTACATGACGGCTGGACTTTGGTTTTTCATTATTTTAAATTGCGCATAATTTGCTGTTACATTGCTGTTGGAAAAATAATAGATTTATTTTTATCACACCTTTCATTTTGGTTGAGAAAACACTACTGTGTAGAATAACTTAATGCAATAGCCAGCGTAAACATTCTACTGATGTTCAATTTTCTAAAATTGTAAGCTTTCCATTTCCTATAGCCCCACTGCATTGTATAATTGTTATATGTTGAAATACTACGGATAATTATTCAATGGTCTTTGGTAATGCGAATTGAAATTTTATTATTTACATTGAAATTAACGTGTCTACCTTCTAATGCAACAAAAGTACGAGTATACATCTGAATTTGACTACTATTTTATTGGCAAGCGTACACAAGTTTAACTATTTAAAAAAGGAACAACAAATGTATGTTGTTGTTGTTATGTAGAATAAAAAATCTATTTATCTGTTTCCCTCGCAAATGATCACCACTACCTCTCGTGAATCGTTGTTTTGTCTGACACCTCTCTGGACCTACATAGTTTTCCTCTTTCAAATATTTTTGAGTCATTAAAAACAACTTATGAGTTGTCAAAATTATTTTAGAACATCTCTTTAGTATATTTCCACAAAAATTGTTGGTATCTGTTTTACTACTAAGTTCAAGTTGACAAAGGCAAATATATTTTGATGAAATCACCTTGAGCATATAAATGAATTACACTTGGTTCGATATTGAAATTTGATGTCCTCTTGTGCCCTTATGATGATGTAAATACTAAAGCGCCTCGTGCATGCAGCGAATGTGTAATCGCGTCGCGTATTTATAGCTCTTCATGCAAATTCGAAATTTAATGTTGAAAGAAGTCAATCTTATCTCGTTCAATTCATTTTTTCCTCATAATTTTTCATAATTTGTTGTAACAATTTTTGGTTTCAAAGTTACTCATTTATCGTGTAATCATAATTTTTATTGTTATTAATAAGTGAATTAATAAATAATATCTTTATTTTATTTTATGTTATTTCTATGAGATTTTTTGTTTTACAGCAGCACTCCAATCTACACGCACCCTCAATATACATACGCGCATATAATTGTCCTTTCTGCATCTGATTACTTTTATTATTATTTGACATCATGAAGACTAATCTTTTATTTTGTTACTCCCCCATTTTTCCTATACAGACCGTAAGTTTTATAAGGAAAAGAGAAAAAAATCCAAATCATATCACATAAATCGTACATTTGATCTGCGTTCTACTACTACGTGATTTGCAGACAATTCCATTGAGAATTTTGCAATAGCATTTCAAAGTTCATAGAGAACACTGAAGCTTAAAAGCAACGAAAGTGCAAGTGTTTATTATCGTTCCCCAAAAAAACATAATAAACCATAAATTGTACTTTTTTTCAAAGCGCAAGAAAGTCCTTTGAAGTAAGAAGCGTACTACTTTTGAAGAGAAATTTCAAAAAATATTTGGGACAAAAGCGAAGCCGGTACACTTTTGCTGTACACTGAGATAAATCAAAGAATATTTCTAAGTATACAAAATTCTTTCTATACCACGTGAGGGTTTAATTGTTTGTTGTTTGCAAATTGTTAAATATTTTTTGGCATTCCCCCAAAAGAATCCAAAAGGTTAAAAGAGAATAGTACTAAGGTTATTGGAGCCTAACAGAGTCGGCGTTTTGTAACAATAATTGCTGATTCTTCCAATTAACCGGTGTGTACAAAACAAGTAGCAAACAATAAATTTTATTTTCGGTAAATTTGGGCATTTTAGTTAGAAGCTTCTTCACATTTATTGTGAGAGGCTTTGAAAAATATTTAAGAAAAGATTGAGAGTTTCACTGTGTCTCTTAACACAAAACTCGTTGATATCGCATTTATCATCTTATCGTCATAAGACGATCATATCACAAAAGCTGAAAATAAGATCAAACAATTTTCAAAAGTACATTTTGAAAACAAAGCGGCCTAGAGAAAACTTTTTTCGTTCATAGTTCCCATATTGAGCTTTGTGCTTTAACTGGGTAGAACTTGAACTTGAAACGTAGAAGAAAACAAATTACAACCTTGTTAATTTCTGCAAAACCAACAACAAATATTTCCTATTGTAAAATTTGCTAAACATAGGTACTAGGCCAGCCCTCACAATGTCTGTCCCTGTACGCTACTCTGCTGCCGCCAATTACGCCGTCGCTGATAGTGGTCTAAACAATCAAGGAGAAGAGCAATATCACCAGTACTCTGAACAGGATTTGTATAACCACAACTACGCCAACAACCACAACATCGTTTACGGCTGTAACAGCGTTTTGGAGGAGCAGCAGCAGTTGATGCAGCAGAACACATCGATGTCTGTGACGGTGAAGCCTCAAGACCTGGTTGCAGTAGGAGCAGGCAATTCAACAGCCACACCGACGACCGCCTATTGCATGGACCAGGAGCGGGCCACAACATCGGCTAAGGCCAGAGAGTTGTTGGTCTCCGGCACTGATATGCCAACAACATCAGCGATGGCAACGGCGGCAGCAGTTGAATCTGTGAATACTGCAGCCAATGATGGCAGCAGCAACACTGCAGAGATGCGAACTGAGTGGATGAGGATGTCTGACGAGGGCCGGTATGGAACACCGGGTGCTGCTGGCTTGGATTATCAGAAATTTGAGCTGGAACAAGAACAAACACCTACCGCCAACAATCATATGGACCAAACCATGGAGCCTTCGTTAACGGACAATGAGAAGAAATCAATGAATAATAATAATTTGGAAGATGAGTTAATCTCGCTAACATCTGAGGAGCTTTACAATACTCTCAAAGAGTATGATGTGTTGCAAGATAAATATCACACAGTCTTATTGTTGCCTAAAGAATCAAAGGTAAGTCTAATTGTCATAACAACTAGATGTTACAAAATGTTTAAAATGTTGGAAAGAGTTTGGAAGAGCAATTTCGATATGCAAGGAATTTGTTAATAAAAAGTAATGAACAATATTCCGCCTTGCAATGCTATAATTGTAGCCGATTGACTAATTATTTAAATGAATATTGTTTTTTGTCCAAAACCTTACCATAACTTTGATCACATTTGTACAGTAATTCATCTCCCGCTTTAATGTATTTTCTTATCCTTTCCCTTTTAGCGTGAAGTTACAGCTGGTGGTCGTGATGGCTCCGCTTATGTTTTACGTTGCCTTAAAATTTGGTATGAGCTGCCCTCCGACGTCTTATTCTCTGCCATGAGCTTAGTGGATTGTTTCTTGGATCGCATGACCGTCAAGCCAAAACACATGGCCTGCATGAGTGTTGCCTCATTTCACTTGGCGATCAAACAATTAAATTTGAAGCCTGTACCCGCCGAAGACTTGGTTACAATATCACAGGTAAAATTATAAATATCTTTGCGCTGGAAAACGCCTCTTCTGACCGTTTGTGTCTTTTTTTCAACTGTATCACCCATTAGTGTGGCTGTACCGCTGGCGATTTGGAACGTATGACTGGTGTTATCGCCAATAAACTGGGCGTTCAAATGGGACATGCTCCCATTACATCGGTTAGTTTTTTGCGTATTTACTACGTCTTGTTCCGTAATCTGGCCAAGGAAATTGGTGGGCAATTCTTTGAGTTTTATCAACAATTGATTAAACTAGAAGAATTGGAGAACCGTTTGGAAATTCTATTGTGTGATGTCAAGACAACCGTGATAACGCCATCTACTTTAGCCTTGGTGTTGGTATGCCTGCATTTAGATTTCCACATTAAGGAATCATATACTCGTGGCAGCCCCGAATTGAAGCATGTTTTTGAATACATTCTCTTTTTGCAACAATTTATGATGGTAAGTGTAGATGACACAAATATGTGCATATGTGTGCCACCTGCTGATTTATTAAATTTGTTTTTTCCTTTGCAGATTCCCGATCGTGTTTTTACCTGCGGTTTTAGTATTGTTTCGGACATTTTGTCGCATTACAATGGACAAAATAAGCAGCCCTACAAACAGCGTTTGGTTTGGAAGTTATCCAGTCGCACCTTGCGTCTGTTGCGACCAACCACTCGCTTTTCAACCGACCTGCCCACCATTGATGAAGGTATTTCAAATATCATAGACGATGGATGTCGATCGAGGTAAGAACCTAACACGCTTTTATGGATGGCTTCGATTTATAGATTGAAGGTATCCGTAAATAAGTCGGAAGAAGACATGGGAGGAATCAAATATTTTAGTTATATTTTTACCACTTCAAATGCTTAGGTTCAAGGAGATTATAAAGATTATCTGTCTGTCATAGATTAAAAACACATACAAGCAGTAAAAAAAATTTAGTCACGTGAACTGATTTAGACCTTCACTCAACATTCTTTGGTGTTGCTGCGAACAATACTCGGAATTAAAGCACAATAAAAAACAAAATTTTAATTTTCTGAAGTCCTCCGTTTGGGAAATGCAGAAGAAACACCAATTTTCATTAAATCGGTTAATTTATCTTGTGGTACTCTAAGAGATGTGGCAGTGAGTGCAATCCATTTTCATTTGTAGTTCTAAACACCTGACGCGAACTCAGTTATACAAAATATAGCGTAATTGAATGAATCTAGGAATATATCGGTTAAGTAAGGTAATTTGTATGGGCTAATATATATTAGCCATTACAAAATGTCTATATATATTTTAATATTTCTTAAAATATATAGAAAATATTTTAAATATGTATAAGAAAATACGCTTTATAATTATACGCAAAAGATAAGCGTTTTCAAAGTACTCTGTCCACATATTTAGCAGACAAACGCAATTATTTGCTCCCTAACATAACTTACGCACATATATTTTTTATATTGACTTGTTTTTATTTTTAATTCTTTACGAATACTACAAGCCGTTGTCGTACATCTGCATGTCGTACATTTTCTCAAAATGAGAAAAACAGACCTTAGCACAAACAAGCTTCTAAATCATTCGGAAATGGAACCATGAAAGCAAAACAACAATACAACGAATGTTTTTTTTTTTGCAATATGTTTTGTCAATTTTTTTTTGTTTTTTGGTGATTAAACATCACGAGTTTTCGAATACGATGCGAAGCAGTGGACGTGTATAGAAATTACGGCCGCAGCGCGTGTGTACACTTTTTTACATGCCTAAATAGACAACAATACAATGCTGAGCTTGTTATATAGGCGACTTTTTTATGTTGATTGCTATACGAGTATAGTTACTTTAGCATAAAAATCTTTAAATATTAATCATATGTGTGCGTGTGTGCGTTATATTATTAACTTTGTTTCGACAGAATTGAGTTGATTTCGAACTTAGCAAGTAATATATATATACTTTTATGTAAACGAAAATAAGTCGTAAAAAGTAAGTTAATTAGGTAAGATCATTTCATTTGAGCTAAACAAAAATTTTGAAGGAATTTTAGAAATGTTAGTTTTCTATGATTTTGGAATAAAGTTGTTGAATTTACCACATTGTTATAAATTTGAAAACCGGCTCCAAATCTGCCTCACTAGCAGTTTAAATTTTAAAGCGATTTTCCTGTTCCTTAGAGCCTTCAGAACTTAATTGAAGGAATTAAGTATTCGCATAAAGTATCTCGCTTTTGCAAAAAAAAAAAAAAAATCACTGTTTCATTAACTAGCATCTCCTTCTACTATTTTGATTGTTTCCTACTTTCTTTTTTTACGTTTTAGGCAACCAAAAGCAACAAAAACATTTCTCGTTTAATAAATGTGTTGCTTGCGGATTGCTTTGCTCTTGCTATTCTTTTCATATGATCTTCTTTAACTCGTCTACTTTGAGTTAGATTAGATCAAAATTAACATGTATTTCAAACGAACAAAAAGGATATTTTTGGATATATTACAGTTGTTGAGATTTATTCGAGTTTGCATTGCAGGCGTCATCCCTGTTAGAACAAATATTAGCTTTTTCAGTACAAAGATGTATATGGCGAGCGTTATTTATTATTTCCTTAAACAAGATGAGAGCGAGTTGGCTTCAATTAGCGGCGGTAACTATTACTCGTTAAAACGTATGCTGAGTGGAGACTCAGATAATTTTCGAACCGATTCGAACATTAGGAAAGGGGTTACGAAGGGAAAGCTAAACGTTTAAAAATAAACGGTTAGGGAAGTTAGAAAATACTACTAATTCTAAAACAAATGCATGTACAGTTTACTTTTAAAACATATCTAATTTTCTTGCAATTCGTATATTTAATGTTATATCGTCTATTACGACCATTTGGAAATTCAAAGAAAAATGAGCTATTCTTGTCCCACACAACGTCTGTACTTGCAAAATGCACATCTAGTTATCTGGTAACATTTGGAAAATGTTCTACTTTTTTTTATTAATTTGCCGAAAATCATTTTACTGTTATATCTAGTAAATAGCATAAAAAGACATTATAGAAAATTATGTAATGAACAAAGACTCGCTGGCCTTTCAACTTTTTATAAGTAAAAAAACAAAACGTGTAAAACGTGTATGTATAGGTACACCCAACCTTCTTTTTAGCTTTTTTTCATTTTGTATTTGAAGTTCATTGCCCTTTTTTAAGTTCTCTAGGTTGCTTTAAAGTCAAAACAATTTTGGCAACGTTTACAAAGCCCTATAAAAATTTTCCCGACCGTCATTGTACTCGTTATCATGTATATGTATATACAGTTTGTTTATAAAACCACTATGGCAGAATAACAACGACGATCGTCTGCTATTATCAAAACAAAGTATTTTTAAAATTTGTAAAAAAAGTTCTCTGAAGGGTCATACATAATATACTTTATAAAATTATGTGTCTTTTGTGTATGGATCCTAAAATACGTGTCGATTATAAATGATAAATGATTTTGTTATCTTTATATTGACGTTTATTTGGTTGAGAATTCTTGTAGCCTCTTTCCCCCTTCTTATACAATTATTCCTTTTTGCCTTTAGATTCTTAATGATCTGTTTATAATTGAGTTTTTTTTGTTTTTTGATGATAATTTTCAATGAGACGATGAAAAACATTGTTGTTATTGGTTGACTTGTTATGTTTAGCATAATTTAATTCTATTATGTGTGATAACCTATTTGGTTTCCTAATCATATTAGCAAATCTATAAAGTGAAAACTTCAGAATATCATAAGACCAATTGAATGATGTGGAAATGTCACCTAACTGGTGGAGTACAATCAGTTGATGGGAATTATCTTGTTTGGTGATTGACTATCAAGCTCTTAAATATGTTTGAGGGAGGCACGTAAATGTAAAATAAAGCAAAACAGAGTAATTGTGTACACTTAAAAATCTGTGCAGCAATCAGTTTATGGGCACAGAATTTAATAATTCCCGTCCGCTTAAATGTTCTATATGTATACTAACAAAAGGATTTGGAAGTGTCATAAGGTTGGGTCAGTAAATGGTTTTTTTTAAATAATTTATTACCATATATTGGAAATCTGAAACAGTAGAGGATCGATTGTTCCATTATTATTTCAACTTGAATGGCTTGATTGAAATACTCGTAGTAAGGGCCAAACACTTTTCAATACATTGATAAAGCGTTGCGGAATTTAGTTTGGATTTATGTTTAGACGACGTAGTTTCCTTTATTTACAAACCAGAACCTTTCCATCAGCTGTGTCAGTCCCTTAAGTTTTGCGTTTTGAACGGTCTGACCATGCATTACTGCCGCTTTAATTAATTAATTGATCTGTAATATGAATTATATGCTACATGTAATATAATTCAATATTGTGTTCTTTTACTACAGTTCTTCTTATCATTATTTACATTTGATAACATGTGATTTAAAGTCTTACCGCCCGTCAGACCTTATGTTTTTGAGGAATTTTCTCACAAAGCTAGGTTTTTTCGCGTTAAAAAGTTTACTTTTTTAACACTACCGATCCGAAGCAATTTTTGTAGCGATTTTTGCATCACGGAACGTTTTGCAAAAAAATATCCCTAAATAATTTTTCTTGACTTTTTTACATTGAAAAATGATTTTTTTAAAGAAAACTTCACTGTGGAAATTTTTTAAAGCGAACAAGCAGCGGAATGTATATGTTAATCATTTTCCGGCTGGAAAACAACATCACACCTGTTAAGAAGAAACTTTTTTTGCTTCAGTCAGTTAAACGTTAGCCAAAGTTTGCTGATTTCTTTGTTTTCCTTATTCATTTCCTTAGTAGGCGGAAGAATCATTCTCATATTTATTACCGCCCCATACAATTCAGTTTTTGTACCTTTTGTTAAATAGTTTCCTCTTGTCTATTTCTTTTCGTTCCAGGACCGAAAGTATTAGTTCCGAGGAAGAGGAGGACTGGCCAACTTCACCTATAATTCCAATATTCGAGCAATGTTAGTACGAGTTAAGCCGAGGAAAAATAAAATCTCTACATGTAGCATTTAACAGGATCCAGAATGCTAAAGATTTTTCTTATTTTTTCAACCTTAATGAAGCCCAAAAATTACCGCCTTGTCTTCGTAAGAACGGAAAGAGAATAAAGGAAATCCATAAGCAAAGCAAGTAAAGTTGAATTGTTCGGATGCAGGTCCTTCTCTATGCTACGGTTACATTTGGGATGAACAACATGACAACAATTACACGAAACATATCCTGCTAAAAAAAAAACAACACAACATGTGATGATGTTAAGGTTTTACTTTCGTACTAAACATTCAACTACTACAAAATCCTAGTTTCTAAAAATAAGAATAACAACAAGAATACTGGAGTCTACAGCAACAACTGAACAGAGATGAGTGTATATTTTTGAGTAGCAGCATCATAATCATCAAAATCTATTATGTTTTCTATTAAAAAAAAAAAGATTCTGTTCAAAAGCACTTTGATAGAGTGTAAAGAATCCTGGCGATTTTGATGAGAAATCGCGCAATCGAAGCTGAGAATTCAAAGGAATAGTTACTTCTTCACAACAACAAAACCATGATATTTTAAGATGAATACCACATAAATAAGTTTAAATATCCAAATTTTATTACTTACAATAGCAACAAGTAAAAAATTACAAAAATCTACAAAAAAATCTATAAAACAAAACCAGAAAATTTTGGAAGCGGACCATCATTACCAAGATTGATGCAGTTCCGGACCTTTTTGACATCAAACGAAAATGTGTATATAACATCATGATAACAGCTCAAAGCAAATAGTTTGTTAAAGCCGCCCTATAATCTGTCTTGCAATAAAAGCGGAACGTGAAAGCTGCCAGAGGCAGAAGATGACAACAGACTTTTGTTTAATGAACGCAAATGCTGGGCGTTTTTTTGTTATTTCATTAAGGCCGTGTTTCTGTTATTGTGGAAAAAGCCAGGGATATAGGGAATGGGGCTTGGAAATCTTATTCTGCCTATCCCTGTCTATTACCAAAACAAAAAACACAAACTTCTTGAATAATTTGGGTTCGCGCTCAACATAAAATATATTAATAATTTAATAAAAAAAAATCAAAAGAAAAAATGTAATACCGTATAAAATTCTTAGCCTTTAATTAAGTGGAAAATTCATATAGAAAGGAAAAGTATCCATACAATTATATGTGAAAAATGCAAGAAAAAACCCAACAAAAAAAATTTACAAATTATCGAAAAATTTAACAAAAAATTTTTAAACTACAAATATCAATTTAAAAAAAGAAAACAAAAAGAACTTAAATCTTATTAATTAAAAACAAAACAAACAACAGCAAATAGTTACAGCGTGTTTCAATGTTTGTTTTCTTAATCGTATTTGAATCTACAAAAAAAAACATTATTTTGTCTTATTGTAAAATGTTCATAACATGCAATAGAACTGAATAATTTCGCCTTTAGTTATTACGCAGATATCAGTTTTTCATTAAATGTGTATAAAAGTACCGTAATTACCAATTGACTTTACCTGCCAATCTGCTAGATTCTTTTTTTTTTTTTGTTGTCTCTAAATATAATTTTAAAATATTTGCAAATCTACAAAAACTTCATGTTTTCTTTCCAAACAACAATATGTAGAAGAAAAAAGTACAAAACTCTTAACTTTTGAAAAAAAGAGAAAAATTAAGAGAAAGGATTGAGACGAAAATATTAGAAAATCTTAAAAATAAAAGATTTTTCTATTTCGAACAGTATTTCCAATATTGAAATCATGAAATATGATAAGTAATACTTCATTGGTTCTTTTCTCTCGTTTTACAATTTCATTTGTTAACTTAAAGAAACTCCCTAACAATATTGTTAAACAAAACATTCTTACTTATAACAACTTTTCTTCAAATAAAGCTTTTTCTATGAAAAACACTAAAAGTCTTCTTTTTTGAATTGAATAATTATAAACTTGAATTTACTCACGTTAAAGTTTATAAGAGCATAAATCTGTTTCACAATAGAAAAAGTTTTATTTATACCACGCCTTCATAAAAAAAAATTGAACCAAATCCATTCAAGGCTATTTTGTTAAAAAAAAACTTCAAACGCCTTTTTGCGAGGAAGTAGACAAAAGAAATCAAAGTGCAACCGTTATGTAAAACTTTTTAGCAAATTTTGCAAGTGCAGCCTTATGAAGGCAGGCATTTAATAAAATTTCTTTAGAAAAAGCTCTTCGAAGAAGAGCAAATATAGATCTCAGAGGAAAATGTATAAAACTCATTTTAATAGTTTACTAATTTATTATTAAACAGGCAAATGTTTTTCTTTTTTGTTTTCTGGTTTCCCTCAAAACCTACAATCTCAATTCCAGCCTAAACAAAGTAGGCCATAAGAAGAAAGTAAAAATAAATACATAATATTTTTAAGAACTGTTCTCACTCTAACGGCTGACTTGCAAAGTTTGTTAGGTAGTTGATTCTCAGAACAAAATGTTGTATAATTTCAAGAAAAAAAAAAGAAAATGCAATGTAAATGTATTTTTTTTATTCTAAGATGTTGTAAAACTGCCCTCAAATAATTTGTGATTTTTATCACCATTAATACCCAAAACCTAAAGGATTTTTTGTAGCGGTATTTTTTTAATTTTTATTTTTTGCTTTTTTGTTAATTTAATTTTATTTGTAATCTTAGTATACTACAATTTTTTTTTTTTTGATTTGTAATATTAATTTTTTTCTCTCATATCATTATGAAATATGTTTTTTACATACTCTACATATGATTAATTTTTTGTACAAATTTCACTTTACTTATAATTAAAAACAAAAACAAACACTATATTTAAATATACAAAAACAAAAAGCAAACAAAACAAACAACAATGGAGTTTACTCAATTTCAATTGTCTCTTTATAAGTTTATATTGGATGGAGATTATATAATTTGTTTTTAACATAAAGGCTTTCATTGAAACACCCTATTGGAGGAGGATCATTCATATCGACCGCAAGAATTTTGCTGCGTATTTTATTTCAATAACTTCTTTTAAATCAAAACTTTCATTTCGAATATACACCCATCTCTTTTTACAAGTGAATATAATGATAAAGTAAAACAAACAAAATACACCATCAAACATATTATAGAATAGACGTTTTGTAAAATTCGTATCATTAACATAGAGAGAAAAAGAAAAAGGTACTGAAATCCCCAATAAACCGAGAGTTGGCTTTTATTTGAAATATATTGGAGAAGGAATTTATTTAAGAAATTCCTCTTTTAAAAATATAAGTGGAGAATTTTTTTTTCTTTGCCCTTCTTGCGATTATGTAAAAGTGAGTACCTACCCTGATAATAGCGTGATTTATTTGACTTATAAATGCAGCAGGTATTGTTCATATTTATATAACCTATGTCACACAGTGTTACGATGGTTGTGACACCCAGAATTATAGGGCGTACATACAGTCATGGACTAAAGTGTACATACAGTATATAGTTTAAAGTGTTTAAAAAAACCAAAGCTCAGAAGAAAAAAATGAGTGATGGGGTTTTATAAACAACATTTATTTAGAAATGAAAAATAAAATTTGTAGTTCTTTGTTATAAACGAAACGAAAAATCCACAAAATTCATTAAAATTCATTTTTTTTTAAATTTAGTAATTATATGAAGATAATACTTTTTGCACCCACTGTCAATATTTAGTTGGATCTCCTTGTGCGTCAATAACTGCCTGAAATATTCGTGGCATTGATGCAACTAAATTTTCTGCTTCTTCGGCAGCTATCTTTGTCCACTCTTCAAATTTTTGAATTTTTAGAGCTTTGCGTCGTTTATTTTATGTTTTCGTATTCTACGCTTCAAAAGTTCCCAAATGTGTTCGATCGGATTCAAATCCAGACTCTGGGGGGTGTATTCAGTTGTCTCGGAGCATAAAATGAAAACCGATCCTTAACAATGTGTGCGGTATGCTTCGGGATCATTATCTTACTGGTAAATCTATTGGGGCCAAGATGCAGCATTTCCATAGAAGGTTTCAAGTGTTGTTCTAAAAGAATATTATATATGAAGCGATCCATATTTGTCTCAATAAACATTAACTTTCCCACTCCAGACGCCGCCATGGCTCCCCCAACCATAACGTTACCGCCTCCATGTTTTACTATGGGTATGAAGTTTTGAACATCTAACATCTGCAATTTTTTCCTCCAGATTTTTGCGCGACCATCACTTTCGAATATATTGTATTTAGAATCGTCTGTAAATAAAACGCGTCTCCGAAATTCCATACCTTTGTCGACGTGTGTTTTTGCAAATGCGGTGCGAAGTTTGCGGTTTTTATCAGATATCAGTGCCTTCTTTCTCGGAGTTCTGCAAGAAAATCTCTCTCCATGCAGTGCTCTCCGGACTGTGTGGGGATGGGCACATTTATTAGATACTACAGCGACATAATGGCATTTTGCCGCTAGAATTTGATGAATATTTCTCCACAATAAATTGTACGTAGACTTTTGTCACCTCAATTTTAATGAATTTCGTGGATTTTTCGTTTCGTTTATAACAAAGAGCTACAAATGTTATATATTCATTGCTAAATAAAAGTTGTTTATAAAACTCCATCACTCATTTTTTCTTCTGAGCTTTGGTTTTTTTAAACACTTTAAACTATATGCTGTATGCACACTTTATTTAGTCCATGACTGTACATCCCCACAGTAAACAGAACAGAATTGATTAAGCTGTTGTCACTCATACATTATATTAAACATTAATCAATTTTTACGAAATATAAAAAATTAATTTTGCCTTTCAATAGGTCACTGCAGATGTTGGAAAGAAAATCTTGCGGACTCGTCATAGAGATTAATATCTCGAAAGTAGATTGGAAAAGAAAATTCTATTGACTCTACCAGTAAGTATAGTTGAAATTGTCAGATATAAAACGTTATGTTGTAAAGTTACACATCAGACAGCACCATAATCACGAAATATGTGCGATTTCCCATCAGCATTTTCTTTTTTCGAGTTTTGGGCGTCATGTGTGGGAATTTTTGATTTTGTTTCTTTAAAATGAAGAAATCTGTAGTCAAAACGCAACGACTAATTGTAGAAGCATATGATAAAGCTGCTTTAGTCGGAGAAGATTTTGTGTCTGTTTTTAAAAGAACGCTGAGACTTAAGGTCTATTTTACATAACAGTATAACAGGTGGGAAGTCATATCCTACCCGCCAAATTCCCCAGACTAACAACCTGGCTGTGAAGCGTTTCCCACCATACGAAGTTCTTTATCGACAAAAGAAGGGAAAAATTTGCAGCTGGCGATGTGAAATATTTTAAATAACATAACGGACCGTTTTTTCCACAATAAATAACCAAGTTTGAACAAAAAACGCGGAGACTTATTTGTACTACCGAGAAATGCAAAGCGCTGTGGGATTCAAGGGAAAAATATCCCAATAATCTGCAAAATATGGAATCAGGTTATTTTAGTCACAAATTATTGTTTTTTTATTATCCCCTTACAAACAAACATGGTTTGTAGCAGTGATTTATTTTTTTATGAAGTTCTGTATTAACATTGTTTATAACAATTTGATTAATTGAGAGAACATCACATTTTGAAAAATAATATTAGCTCGTTTGGACAAATTTGTTTAAAATATAAAAATAAAATATTTTTTATTTATCTTTTATTTGAAGCACTTGCTGTGTATTGGCAACATAGGCTCGCTTTAAAATAATCGAAATAGTGCATGAAACAACAGTTAAGGCACATTAAGAAAGATATACCGCAACATTGTTTTGATGTTATTATTCACTTCACTGATTTCACATTTTTGCCTTTTGGCATCCTTTACTACTAATTGCTGTTTAACATTTCCTTTTATATTCCAAAGCTTTTAGCGAAGGCGTTTAATAATAATATTTTTTAGGGAAGTGCCAAAAGGATATGTCACAATGACGGGTTAACCTGAGTTCACACCAACTCAATTCCGATGCGATAAAGAATCGTAACCATAAGAAACATACGTATTCTATTCTATTCTTTGCCGCTACCTCATCATGCCGGTGGGGGAACATTTACATTGGTGTAGGACTTGGAATAGTATACACAGTGTGGCACACCAATTGCACTACAGTAAGGAATTAATATATAACTTTTTTTTAATCAATGTATTTTATTAATTTTTTTTACTTGTAAAGCAAATTCAATTTTATTGTATGTAACTAATTGGTTGTGAAGGTGATATATCGTAAATGACCTCCGTCCTCATTCACGCAAATGCGATACCTGATCAGAAAATTATTCATTGCAGCCTGAAGGTTTGAAGTCAAGATCGCCTCAATTATTGTTTTAATGGACTGCTTCAACGCAATCAAATTTCTTGGTATCGTTTTGTAAACCTCTTGTTTGACATAACCCCATAAAAAAGTCTGGTGCAGTCAGGTCAGGTAACCTTGGGGGCCAGCGAAAAGTGAAGTTTTTGGATATCAATTTGTTTGGGAATTTTCATTGGAGCTCTGCCATAGCCGGTTTGGCTATGTGTTGCTTCATCTTGCTGGAACCAAACACTGCTGAAATGGACATGTCTTTGGCGCAATTCTGGGTAAAAAAAACATTTTTAAATAATGGTCCCCATTGATAGGTACTGTTACACCGAAAATATTTATGTATATAATTAATGCTGAATTGAATTGAGATCAAATGCTTTGGCAATAATTTAAGTGTGATATAAAAATTTTATATTTTTGTAACATCCTTTCTACAACCCGAGTTCTAACGCAATCAACTTTGAAAAGTACCAATATGGGCTGTTAACCTTGTTCTGGAATTCGAAACTATATGAAACAACCAATTTTTAAAATTTTATCATAAGAAATGATGTCAAAAAATAAATTGTTTTCTGTTTTTACTAATTTGGAGCTCAATGCTAAGTTTGTCCTGGGGAGACTATTTGGAAACGACATATTTCATAAACATAGAAAGGGAAAGGCTTCTGCAATGTGTTGTGTATGTAGTTATACTGATCTTCCCGTAGTATTATCAAAAGTATTTTTGCCATTGTCATCCAAATTGTAAAAAGGAATTAATTAATGCCTTTCAGTGTATCTACCATTTTCCCCTTTATTTGTTTGGTCGACGCTTAGCGTTCTATCAAGTCTGTCATAGAATCGCATTCCGACCGAAAACGGAATTAATTCCGTATTTTGCAATATTTTGGAAAAAACACTCCAGATGTGGCAAATTCGTTGGTTAGCATATCCTCCAAGATGAAAACGCACATGATTCGAAAAGAAATCCGTATTTTGGGCACAGGATATATTTTCATAGGTTTCATTAACACTAATTGTAATAGACAGTAAATATGATCATTGAATAACAAAATTTGAATTATATCTATATTAGTTTTCCTCACAGAAGGTTACGAATTTTTTTAAGGCCCACCGTCAAAACTTGTATGAATATATGTACAATTTATCTGAATTTAATTTAATGTGCAGCATCAAATCATTCTTGTTCATCGAAAAATTGGCAGTTAGGGTACGATAGTAGAGTTCAGTGCATAATAGATTTGATTCCCAAGTCCTTGTTGCTTTAAGAGTGGTATTAACCTCAAACGGAACTTCTTTTACCATACGAAATGCTCGCAAATTCTGTAAACGGCAAGCCTTGCTATTTTGGTTTAATGTTTCTATAATTATTTTTTTTACAAGATTTTTGACATTTGGTGCATTACGCATCAAATTTGATTGAACAAAGCCACTGAAACTATAAGAGGTTAACCAAAAACCGCAATAAAATACATTTCAATAAATATCAACTTGCATATCTTTCTAAGCGACTCTAAACAGACATTTTTTCCTTGTAGTGATAAGGGAAAACTAATATATCCGGAATTCCGTTTTAAGTCAATATTAGTCTTTAACGATGGCTAGTTATAGGCAGTGAACTAGCCATCGTTAAAGGCTAATATTGACTTGAATACTGACTAATATTGACTTGAAACAGTCGATGTATAATCCTCTATACAACAATGAACGAGGACTCTGGTATTCAGGAGAAAGTTATTACGATAATTTAAGCAAATATTTACTCAGAAGCAGCTCGATGAAATCATATTGCACTTCAAGGATCCGGTACAGATTCCAAAAGAAGAGCCACTGCATCATTTGAAGACACGGCGATTGGAACTAGTCCGGCCTTCCCTCTGGGAATAAAAAGGAAGTAGAAATCTTATAGATCTAATCCCTCAAATGTTACTCTTTAATGTGATCAATGTTTTTTAGAACAGAGTTTTTTTTACATCTAAATTAGCTTTTATCTATATATTGTATATTATATTTATATTATTTTATATTATTATTTATATTATTATTATTATTATTTATATTATTATTTATATTATTATTTTTTTTTTATATTATTATATTTTATCTAGGAAAGCTATTATACATATATATATTATATTATATTATATTATTATATTGTTGTCCATACTAAAATATTATATATATTATATTATTGCCCATTTTTGAAATCTGTTTTGCATTGGATATTGATTGATATTCAGTATTGCCGCAAGAGAGCAACTTACCTTGTTTACAAAATCCTACCTTATTAAAATCTGCAAGGATAGAACAGCTGTTTAATTGAAAATATAATAAATAAACTAAAATGTTCAAAAATTTGTTATTAAAACCAAGTATTTCATTGCAAGAGTACAAATGACGGCAAAGGTTAAAACTGATTACTGATGTTTCAAACTATGGGTCGCAGCTACCAATTGATCTCTGCGAAAACTTTCACATATGTCTTGTTACGGTTTTAAAAGTAAGCCAGATGCTGAGTGTGGACAATACGAATAACTCTACCTTGAGCTTTATACTATTCCGGAAATGAATCACAAATTTTTTATTTTGATTTTTATGGAAAAAAGCAATTTCGATTTTTTGCTCAAGTGAATTTTAAATTTTTTATTCAAATAATTTTAATTTACAATGTAGAAGCCACGTTGTTTAATCACCTTCTGTCGTTTTTCAGGCAACTTTCTGATCTTAGATTGGACGAATGACTAAAGTTTGAGCGTTTTCGTCTTGCTTGATCCAGCATATCTTCCACTTAACATTGTTGTGAAGAATACATTTTTCATCAGGAACAACAATGCATTTCAAAAGGAGATCATTTTGGATGTATGTAAGCAATAAATCGCAAGTGCCTACCAGTTTTGTTAAGTCGACCTTCTTAACGATTCTAAGCCGTTTCAGCTTCTCGAACATGAAACGTGTTGTTCTAACTCTGTAACGGCTTTCATTTCGTGAAATTTGCAGAACAGAATTTTATGCAGCAATTTTGCGACATGTTCAAGTTTTGAAGGAGAAGGCGAACGCAAATTGTTCATCTAAAACTTGTTCACATACGACCAACCTGAGATGGAGCTCAAGTGGTGGATCTTCATCTAATGGAGTATGTCCCTGCCTTCTTCTTCTTGTTTTCTTTAAAATTCTTATCTCACGAATAATTACTATAAATCAAAAATTTCTAACATATTTACAAGTGTGCAAATCCAATCTACCTCCATTTATTCAAAATAATATTACCCAGTGCTTATAGGGGTTGGTTATTGCAATTATGAATAATGAATATGTATATACTTACCGATTTCGTCATGACTTAATAATGCTGGCATAATTTTTTCTCCTGAAATCAATACGGGGAAATTAATATGGGAGAGCTTCTCACATTCGGTGAGCTTACACGCATTCTACGCCAAAGTTTGAGAAGCATTTACAAGACTTTGTGATTACACGACTACTCGAAGTGTTCGTTAGACACATCGACGAAGTGATCGACGCTGTAATAATGACAGGCGGTTCTATGTAGGGTTGAACCTGGGATCATGCGAACGATACGATTCATACGATAGTATGAATAATGAATATATACTTACCGATTTCGTCATGACTTAATAATGCTGGCATAATTTTTTCTCCTGAAATCAATATGGGGAAATTAATATGGGAGAGTTTCTCACATTCGATGAGCTTACACGCATTCTACGCCAAAGTTTGAGAAGCATTTACAAGACTTTGTGATTACACGACTACTCGAAGTGTTCGTTAGACATATCGACGAAGTGATCGACGCTATAATAATGACAGGCGGCTCTATGTAGGGTTGAACCTGGGATCATGCGAACGATAGTCGCGTGTCCTAGCCAACGAACGAACAAACCAAATAGCGTGAAAGAGTGATCAGTAGTTTATGATTTTAAATTACCTTTGTAATTTTAAGTGTTTCTTTGATTAATTTCAAATGTATGTCACTGAACTATTGTCGATGAAATTTCATTTTTCGCAATCTATTTGTTGCTGATTTAGTGATCGTTAATCTAATCACCATATCAAGACTATTGCCCTGCATTTGCTTACTGCCTAAACACAAAATCAAATAATCTGGAAATTTAAATTTCAGTGACGTTCTTACTGATTGCTGTCTTGGCAAAGCTGTTCTTCCACAAACAAAAACCAACAAAATGTACAATTATTTGTATGAAAAAATAATTGTTTACATTTTGGAGTTCGTTGGGTCTAATATTTTGATACTCGATCAATTAATTATTAGAGGTGGCAGATTCAGATTAAAACTCATGATTTTATTATCCGGTACTGTGCTAAATGCTCCGTAAAAACAAATCGTCGTGATATTTGAACCAACATTTTTGCACCAATGTTTTTTTTCAGGGAACATTTTCGCAAGTGATGGTTTTGTTGGTTTCAAACACTGAAATCAGAATAACTCACATTTTTACGCCATAGTATATTCATTAATGCATTTGTATACTTGTGAAATGAAATAGTAATGAAAAAGGAAATAATTTCACAATTTTGCGAATATCGAATTCGATTTCAGTTTTGGAAACCAAGCTGGTAATGTTGCAAAAATTTTTCACGAGAAAATAGTGTCTCGTGAAAAGAACATAGCACCTAGTTTTAGGCATTTCTATTTAAATTTTTGTATAATACGAATTTTTTCATTAATATTCTCGTTATATGGCGTTAAAACCAGTACAGAAATTTCAGTCAACTGAACTCACTTACATATATATTCCGTCACTCAATATCGCTTTGCAATGGTGCAAAAGTGGTCTTAAGACCAAAAGGTGCGTGGTAAATCGCTTGGTTTTTATCAAAATTTGCTCTGAATTAATACACAATACTGTATTAAGTACAATAGGGTGAAAAATATGAATCCAGGAGGATATAGGTTAGATTAGGTAATTCTATGGGAGGTAGCAGAAATGGCAGAGTTATTCGGTTGATTTGTTTAAACTTCACCAATAGTAATAATTTTATGGTATTGACAAAAATTAAAGTTGCTGCAGTCAAAGTATTTTTACAGGAGACATTTTTTAATGGAATGTATCGGATGGGGCTGGTACTGAGATCCATTTTCACCCTCAGAGTTAAATTTTTTGCGCATACCCCAATTTGACTGAATTCAATACAACTGCTTGAAAAATATGAAACTGTTTGGTATCGTGGAGCGCATTTCCACATCAACGTCAACTTTATTAATTCAATCAAACGTACACAATTGCTCTATTTATACTAAAACGACTTATTCTACAAAATGCTACGATATTTCAGAGAGAACACATACGGGGTTGCCCATATTCAACGGACCCATCTGGCAACGCCATAACT
>JAHXMU010000797.1:459378-494687 GCA_019455685.1 Philornis downsi
TTTTTTAAAAACATGGGTCCGTCGAATATGGGCAACCCTGTATGTATTTACATAATGGGTGCAACAAAGACTAACTATTTACAGAATAGTGTTGTTTATCATAGACTTAATTCTAGAATGTTCTTATTTACATCACAAGTGAAAAGGAGATAACAATAGGCTTTATAATGGGAGTGAGAGGAACAAACATAACTTACGTTATTCTAGAAAAGTCCTATTTATAGATAAAGAGGGAAAGATACTACATATATTATACTTGAATGTTCTAGACGCGGTTTTGATGATCTTTCTAAAATGTATACACTTAGAGAAATTACACTCACATACTACAGCTGTGAATTAATGGGCTAAATCTGAACCATTTTTCTCAAATTACATTTATATTATACTTTATATCTGTAACAGAAAATATAGACCTAAGAATGTATGGGTTACGTCGATCGTTTGTATAATGTAAAACTGTATCTCAATTTGAATTATGCAGGTATGTACATATATCCAATCTCTGAAATTTTTATATCTTCGCCCGGAAGAATGAAGGCATACATACATATATTGATTTGATACGGCAAAAATGTAACACATAGGAGGAGGCATCTAATATAGCAAATATCTTTTGACCAAATGTGATTCATGACTTTTTAATTGATTGACTTTTTACTTTACATGGCTGGCTGGCTGGTAGACACAATAACTACCGTAAATCATTATAACACTCATCAAAATTTGGCACAGACTAATATCTTATCAAATCGTAGCTGAGAATTATAGATGGGTTATATCGGCTCGACCCTTCTGGTACCTTCCATACAAATTGATGCATTTTCCGAAATTTGTTTTTTTTTTTCATTTAATTCCTAATTCATAGATTACAACGACCAGGATTATTTTATTATGCTCTTTCTAGTATCTCCCATATAATCGACCGGGTCATATCTTCTGGCAGTTTGCTATCTTCTGTTCTGCTTCACTAAATTCAGTCAAATTTGGTACACAAGAAGGATTTGCTAAGGAAGTGTCTGGAAAAGCCACATTCTATCTGGTAACTCTCTTCCAAATAGACCGATTTTCCTAAATTAAAGTTTTTCCCTGTGACTGTTAACTGGTCTTATTTTGGACTTAGTATGTGAATAATTTTGTTAAACTTGTAGCTCTCAAAGCTGTAGCTTTGAGGACATGTGCGGATATCGTCCAATTTTCATTGGAACAATTAACAGTGATTTTGATATCTGGATGTTTCGAAAGGTTTCACCCTCTACAATAAATTAAATACACACTAAGCAAACGTTGGCGTTGTGTGCCTTAAAGTATGCAATATGCTGCTGAATGAATGAAAACGTCCAAGTGATGAGTTAAAAATCAAATAGCACCATAAATTATGAACTAGTCAGAAGTATAAATGTCGAAAGCCAAATATCCATTATCAATTTTTCACTTTCAAAAATAAAGTTAAATAAAACACATATAAAGCTATGATTTCGATTGGACTTGTTTTTCATTATAATGCTTGGATGTACGAAATACAATATCATTTAAGAGACCACCTCTGGATTGGTTGCAGCAGTGGTGGACCTTTTTGAGGTAGTTTTCGGCCACTTTTTCACACATTTCGGGCGGTATCTCGACGACAACTTGACGAATGTTGCTTTTCAAATGGCCCGCGTTTGGGGATTATTCGCGTAAACACGGTCTTTGTGTAGCTCCACAAAAAAAGAGTCTAATCGTCAAAATCTCATGATCTTGGTGGCCAATTGACGTCGCCAAAACGTATAATTACGCTTTCTGGAAACTTCTCATGCAATCGAAATTGGTCGTGTTGTGCGGCTCGTAGCACTGTTCTGTAGAAACCATATAGCGTCCAGTTCATAATCATTGCAGGTTACCATATGGCCACTGCGCTCTGAAATGAAATTCGGATTATCCGCAACACTTTCATTAACTGAAGCGATATTTTCGGCAGTGCGTACGTTGCGTTGATGCATAGGCCTGACCACGTTTGTAACGCTTCCAGTCTCTTCAAATTTCTTTATAATCTTGCCAATTCCTTGCACAGTAGGTTGATTAATCATCATTTTTGCAATATTTTTACGATTTCTTCGGTTAAATTGGCATACCTTTGACTGAATAAATAACACTTCAGATGACAGGTATTTGCTGACAGCTGACAGCCTTGTCAGACCGGCGGTTTTAAAACTGCTAAATGGATAACTCTTTAGCATTTGAGCACCTGCTGCTTGGAAGAACCGTTTTTGTTGAGCAGTTGAATGAAGTAGCCATAACATTAACAAATATTATTGTCGGTAGTCGTGTTAATTAATTTTAATATTGACATTGACTTTTATTTTTGAAAATGTCTTCTCTTTGAAATTCGATATTGGAAAATAGTCAGGTGAAAAATGAAGGAAACATGAATTTCGAGCATTGTGCATAATTATAAAAGAATGTTTTAATTGAGGACCATTTTTTGCATTCGCTCTTTCATTAACAGTAGAATTGTTCATTACAGATTTATGTAAGTGACATTTCTTACATTAGAAGTATTAATGTAACATTGCGCCGTCTGACTTTTGGTCAGATCGATCGATTTTGCGATATGCGAAAATTTACAAAGACTGTTCCAAAACCAGAGGTATAGATGGTGTCAGTAGTTTGGGAAAAAGTGGCAACCAGGGTGCCACGTTGTTTAGTATTTTTATTTGAACTAACAGAAGTAAACGACCTCAGTGAATTTGTAAAAATGAAAAAATTGGTCACTGTTGTGTAATTCAACATTTCCATTTGTAAAATTTCAGTCCAATCAATATTAAAGCCTAGCTACTCTGTGGAAGTCTGCTTCTTCGTTTACAACAGTAAAATATTGGGTAGCAGAGTTTAAATAAGGTCGTATACAATACAAACACCGTAGTGGTCGACCAATTGAGGTGTCCACGCTAGACACGGTTAAGATAGACAAAGTACTATACATCGTATATTGACCGAAGATTTGAAGATGAGAAAGCTGTGCGCAAGATGGATGCCGCGCTTTCTTTCAATAGAGCAAAAACAGTATCGTAAAGATGCTTCAGTAGAGTGTTTGGCGATATTTCATCGCAGATAAGTTGGATTTTTGCGTCGATTTATAACCATGGATGAAACATACATAGGTCCACTACTTCACCCCTGAGACAATTGAACAGTCAAAGCAGTGGACTGAAATGGGAGAATCGTGTCCAAAGAATGCGAAGAGGTTTCCATCTGCAGGGAAGGTCACGGTCTCTGTGTTTTTTGGGATGTGCATGGGATTATTTTTATTGATTATCTTCAGAAAGGGAAATGCTAATTTATTGCAGTGTTTAGGTGATGAATTTATGAAAAGGCCGTATTTGGCGAAAAAGAAAGTGTTGTTTCATCAAGACAATGCTCCAGTTCACACATGCACTATTACGGTGGCCAAAATTAATGAATTGAAGTTCGAATTGCTTCATCACACGCACCTTATTCACCAGATTTATCTCCTTGGGACTCTTTTTATATTTCCAAATTTAAAAAAATGGCTCGTTTGCCAACAATGAAGAGGTGGAGCCCGCTATTGATCAATATTTTAAGGAGCTATTGAATATCGCTGGAAAAAAGTGTATCGAGTTAAAGTAGATTTTGTTAAAAAATATAGACAATTCTCCCAACTTTTTTTGCCTTCTTTGTTAGGTCGGTTAGTTTTGGAACAGCCCTCGTAAGTTGAATTTACGCTTACTATGAAATCAATGTTCCTTTGTTGCAGATCCCATTGAGTAAGTTTTCTGGTACATTTTCTATAATTTTAGATCTTGTAAAGTTCAAATTATGTAGGAAAGATTACAATTACTATAATTCGGAAGACTTCAGATAATCTACCTATAAAAATGCTATGGCATAATAAGAATCCAAGGAGAATTACTGACTGCAATGAAACTGTAAATAACATGGTTTAAAAATATTCTTTACTAAAAATTAACAGATTATATAAAAATGGTTTGCTAATAATGTAAACCAGAGTTTTTGTTCCTGAAGTTTTTTTTTTCAAAACCATTTCTAATATACATTAAGTATTAAATAAGCTTTCATTTAATTTGGAAAAAAATTTATTCAATTTAAAAATAGTTTTATGTAATTTGTTCAGTTCAATTTGGAAAATGTTTCATTTAGCTTAAAAATGCTATATTAATTATGAATACAGTCAAAAGCCTGGCGTAATAAAATACAAATTCATATAACAAACAGCCGACATTTTAACATTTATAATTTTTTAAAGAACAAATATTTTGTATTTGGTTTTTATTCATAACATTATACGACATAATTTCAAGCATAAAAAAAAAAATATAAAATGTGAACAAATTACTTTGAAAATCTATGATTGATTACTGACTGTGGAATACTTTTTTATAAATACCAATTTTAATAGAATTAAGTGTAATTTACACTTTTCGGCAGCGTTTTTGTGTGTAAATGTATGGCACAAATATGATCTAAAGCTTAGAAAAATATTTATAAACAACCAATTATATAATATGAGATTAAAAAAAAAGCACATATTAAAGTCTTGGGAACACTGTCGCAGAAATCATTTGGGTTTCTTCATTTTCCCAAATCATTCCCAAAATGTATTATATTGCTCAAAAGCAAGAGTCTAAAGTACCAAGTATTTTTCGACTCGATTGAGCGATGTCCGTCTGTCTGGTTGACTGACTAGTAGACACGTTAACTGTCGTAAATCGTTATGAACCTTTTCAAAACTTGAACCAGCGCTATAATTTTGGAATCGTAGCCGTGGATTGTAAATGTGCTATATCGACCCTCCCCTTCCAATATACAAATTGACCAATTTTCAAAATTTAAAAATGTTGGCCTGAATTTTTGTCCATTATTTCGATCTATAACTCTTTATACAATCAGAAAAAAAAATTGATTGGTTAATCGAGCCGCTTCTGGTACATCCATACAAATGATCGATTTAACGCAATCATTCATAAGTTCATGTCTTCTATTCGGTTACACTAAATCCGGTAAATGTGCTTACAAACAAAAATGGGTTGCATTGTTACGTCCCTTCTTATACCTCCTTCGATCTTACTCAACAACATTTAATGGTAAAATGTGAAACAATTTACGGGATAACCAAGCTGTTATCGATTTAACACAATTATTCATCAGTTCATATCTTCTACTCAGTTACACAAAATTCGGTCAAATTGCGAAATGATTTTATTGACTGGCCAAAATACCATCTGCGGCTCCGTTAGCTGATTGTGCATGAACATCATTGCCACTTTAAGGGTCTATAACTTCATAAAACAATTGAGAAGTTTTGCCCACCGGCGGAAAAATGTTCTTATAGAAGATCATAAGTCAAATATAGCTCAATTATCATTCATAATATTATTAAAAATAAAACCCACTTTTGATTCTTAAAAATAAAAATCATCTTTAATTATCATTTTTAACTTTTATTATGAAATTAAAAATTAATTATTATAATTATTTTTTATAATAAAAATCAAAAATAATTATAGTTGACTTATGCCAGTAATAACTAAAAATTTTAAGTTGGTGCATTGAAATATACAAACTTCTTCTTCTTATGTGGCGACTGAAATAGACGGCCTTATCTATTATACAACGCTCGTAGAAAATAATTCCAAGCACTTCATCCTTCTGCGCTTCTCCTCCGATTCGTCACACCAAGCTTCGATAGTATTACAAAAACCTTATCCTTCCAACGGAGTTTTGGTCGCCTTCTTCTGCGCCGTTCATCGAGTTCGTTGTCGACAACTTTCCGTGCCGGAGCATTTGAGTCCATCCGCACAACATGACCCGGCCCATGCAATCGCTGTATATTATTGCGTTTGACCACATCGATGTCGGCATATAGCTCATACAGCTCATTGTTGTTTGTTTCTCAATTATTCTCTAGAATCTTTGCAACCATCGTAATTATTCGCAAAGTGCAAACCAAAGTGAAGCGTAATTTTGAAACATGGATCAAACTTAGGATGTCGTCCATGGATAATGGGTAACAATACATGATTGACGTATTTCTGGTGGTTGGATTGATTGCTGCTGATACGAGGGATATCTCCTCTCAACATCATAAATCAATGTGTCATACATTACGAAGTAATAGTGAATTTACTTTATATTGGATTTCTAGTCCATGTAAATTCACATGATGGAGACTAAGATTTACCTCAAAAGTCTTGCGATCTGGCACAATCATACTCCTTTTTGGACAGCCGTGAATCATGATAAAGGTAGCATAACAGCTGTTGAAGAAGTTACGTTAGTTTAAAAACAAAATATTATGCAATATTGAACCCTGAAGTTCACCGAAATTTGGAAAATATCCTAGACTCAATTTTTCATATTGTCCTTGACAATGGGTTTCCTTCTAAATTACGAGTACATATGGTGAAATTATGCAATATTGTGAAATTATTAAAAAAAAAAACATTAAAAGGATATGTGAAATCAGAAGGCAAGAAATCTGACTCCGACAAAAGCTCGTGAAATTCGTTGCCCAAAAAATTTGTGGAACATACGAACATACCCATTTTGGTGCATTTTTTCCAAATGTAATCATTTGGCGATTGAGTAATAATAAAAGACGCTTTCATTATAATTTATAGTTCCATTGGAATATAACCTGAAGCTATAAAGCTTCTATTCTGAAACGAAAACGTTTCATAGTCATAGATAGGTTAAGTTCGGTATTGGACTCAATGTGGACATGGTATCGAAAAATAATAATAAGAACTACTGGTTTTCACAGCGGCTTTTGTTAATATGTTGATTGGTTGGCGAGACTGTAATTTGGAGTTTTCCCCTCAAAGTAATTTCAATTTTTTTTTACCTAATCTACAGTGAAAGTGTCACTATAATTTTTTGATGCCAGATTGGAAAGGCTGATTCTTCCAATATGAATAACCAGGATTTATTGCATTGAATAATTTTTTCATCAAAAAAATTTGCAGACCAGGATTATAAGATGGATTATAAGTCTAGCGTTGAAAATCACGCCTTTGCGATTTGCCAATTCAGGATATTTTTCTTTAAGCGCTTTTTCAAACTTTATCAATTATTGAACAGAGATCCCAGAATTTATGTTTCTTTCCTTGAAAGCAGCGCAAACTTAACTAAAAGAAACAAATTTCCTTTCACTCCATGAATGACATATAGGAGAGATTCTCATATTCAGTAAGTTTGCACGAATTATGTATATGTTAGACTCACTCAGTGGGACCTACAGTTTAACGACGATTCCGAATGTTACATTTATTTTTAATTTGATGATTAACTTCGAACGTAAAATATGCAGAACGGAAATTCGTGAATTTTAGCATGTGCGTTTTTAAAGCATCCAGACCTTTTTTGCAATTTTGTGAAATAAAAGAGCAAAATATATTAAAAAAGTAAAGTATAGTAAAAATTCGGATTATCCGCCACACTTACACTGGCAGAAGCAATATTTTCGGCAGTTTGATACTACACGGGCCTAACCACATCTGTAACGCTTCCAATCTCTTTAAATTTCTTTATAATCTAGTCAATTTCATGCACAGTAGCTAGATTATGACTACTTGTATTCATCCCTTAATGCACGAAAAGCGTTCACGTTTGAATAATCACTTTTGTATTAGGTTTTAACTATTTTTACGCATTCTTTGGTTAAATTATCCATATTCGTGATTGGCAAAACTTTCACTAAATAAATAACACTTCAAATGACAGTTATATATGTAACAGCCGACAGCTTTGCCAGACCATTAAGTGGATGTAATGGCTAATGACCGTAATTCTCGTATACGAAGGAATAAAAGTATAGATCATTTGATACGACAAAAATGTAACACCCAGAAAGAAGCACTTAAAATCTATTGATCAAATGTGTTTCATGACTTTTTAAATCTAGCTGGCAAACGCGATAACTGACGTATGAAACTTCTTGAAATAATATTATGTCATATTTATTAACAAAAGCAAAGCAAAACATTAGCCATAGACAAGAACAGGTGGAAATCGCCTGGTAACTTCCAACTAATCTCCCGGAGCTTCTGGCGAGTCACTATCAATAAGTGTTGCCTGATGTTCCCCTATGGAATACAATTCCTCTCCTATTGGCAAAGCTGACTGCTTCTGGCCGATTGTTTCCTTCAAACGGTTCGATTGTTGCCAGTACAGGTCTCAATTAAAAGTTTGGCTGGAAGCAGCTTACAGTAGATGATTTCCTAACATTCCCATCAAAAAAACCCTGACTGTCAATTCTGGCTTGGGCACCGTTTGTGCGGGTTTACTCGACATTGTTGTAAGTGACCCACTTTTCATCATTAGTTACAATCCGCTTTAGAAATGGGTCGATGTTGTTGGGATTCGGCACTGGTTCGCAGATAGAAATTAGGTTAAAGCGATTTTTTTTGAGTTAACTGGTTAGGCACCCATATATATCGAGTCCCTTTTTGTATCCAATCGCATTCGAACTGTGTATTGTGCAATGATAAGCTCCATTTTCTATAATTGTCCTTCCGAAATAGAATCGACGAAACCAAAATTGGGAGGTTATTTGTTGCAGTATCAGGACAGTAAACACTGTTCATACTTTCAGCCGGCTGGCTTGCGTTTTTGCCTTTATCGAAGAAATACTATAAAATATGGCGTGTTTGCTGGCGCCTATTTTTGCAGCGCTCTACGCTCTAATACTGAGTCAAGTAATCCCTAAACTGTTTGAGTAGTTTTTTAGTATGGGAGATACCAGAAGAGGAGTAGTTTATCAGCCGGCTTTCTCAGGTCTTACCTAGTATGAAAGAAACCCATTATTTTGCAATAGATGGCTTTAGTAATCTGTATCTCGCATTGTATATGTGCGTTCGGGTTACGTTATGTAGCGTTATTTATTTATTTTGTATTACCTGTACAATAAGACTTAATATCTTTTAATTATAGTGCAGATTTTACATTTGGTGTATAATATAGTCTAACAATATTTTTGCCTAATTGTAAAATAAAAACCAAAAATTTCTATATATTTCATTAATTGCGATGATCAAAAATAGCTTTTTTGAAATGTACTCGTATAAGATTTCGTACACAAAAAATACTTCGACAGTTTTGTGATTGCTTCACTTAGTATTGTTTGAGCGCGCCAGTAAAGACAGAATATGAATTATGTTCCATTAGGTAGACACCTGGCCACATCGGTAGTGACTCGCCAGAAGCTGTAAGAACTTTCTTAGGCTGTTCTTATGCATCCACTTTATAGTCCGCATATGGAACCAAGGCATTTGTTTCAATCTATGGCAAATGATGTTGCTGATTTTGATTCGCCTCAACAGCAGTTTGTGATAGTCGACTGTCCTAGTTTTTTAGTAATAGAGTCAGGCATAGTGGAATTACCTTCAAAATGCATACAAGTTGTCACATTTGACATAAATCGGATCATTCTACCTATGCCAAATAAAGTCTTCAATGTCATGTAAAAATAATGGGGTTCTTCGTCCTACACTTTATATTTACCTACCACGCCAGCTTTGTTTTGAAACCAACATTTTGTTACAAGGTAAGCCCCTTCGGTATGAAACTTTATACTATCCAAAGCACTTCAACTGAATTGACCCCGATCATATTTAACCTCATCTTAAATAAATAAAAACCACATTGATATTGGTTTGGACTTTCCCATCCTCACATCTAGTGAAAAGTTACCGAGGTCACACTGGTGTTTAACAACGTATAGTTCCCAACAATGCAAATATGTTAGGGGACTCATCATATAATGAGTATAGGAAAAATTTCCCACTTCCAAAGCTGCAAGGACACTTCTTATGAACTGACGCAGGCCAACACCAATTAGATGATTGGTGATGTTGGAACTTGTTTAAAGCTGTTTGTAGTCTCGCAAAATAAATAGCAGAAAAACTCACAATGAATAATTTGCATATTTATTTGCCTCGTTTTTTTTTTTTTTTGCTTTTAAATTATACTTAAGAGTTTGCTATGCTTTGTCTAATGCTCAGGGGTCGTATGCGTTAATTACCATTTTATGTAGGCCATGATTGTCAATGTGTTTGCTTCGACGGTTATTTTGGGAAACCGTCATGAATCACCAGTTTTTGGAATTTTTATTTATTTTGAATTCATATCCATAATTTCCTTTTACGTTGTGAGTTTGCTGTCGGTGCCAGAAATTCTACTTAAGTCGGTCAGCATTAACGGTTTGTGATGATGTTTGCTCAGTCTAGAATATACTCGAATATTATGAATTAAATAACCATTAAAACCAGTACTGAAATTTTTGTGAGGTAAACTGACTTACATACTCATATATGTGCTTTCATCCAACGTCCTTTTTCATTTTCGCAAAGATTTGAGGAGTGCCAAAGTGTAAATGTAAATGCTCTGAATTTAGGACAGTTGAAAGGGAAATATGAATATATGGGATAAATTTGGTACTTATGCGGGAGGTGCCAAAAACAGCGGGTTTATCCGATCGATTTTTCTATATTTTACCAAGCATTACATTAAATGCTATCTAGTTTACTGCAGCCAGCTCTTTGGGGTTTACAGGGACAACATTAAATGTAAGTAAATCAGCCAATTTTGAATGGGATGGTATCAGACGAATTTTCATTCTCAGAACTAAATTTACCATACGCATGACGTGCGCCAAATTTGGTTGCACTCAATTTCACTGGTTGAAGGATATAAAGCTAAAAATATCTGGTAAATCAGTCATTTGTATGGGATGCACCAGGAAGTGCGATTTTTCTCAGTTTTAGCCAGATACTATAAAACAATATAATGAGCTAAAATTTAAGTAAATTTTACTAGTTATGGATTACCAAGTGGGACGTGACAATGCGGTGCATTTCCATTTTCAGACATTAAATGATCTGTATAGAACTGTATGGAACGTATGAGCTTAAGAATACATGTATTAAATCGGTCATTTGTATGGGATGTACGGACAAAAAAGGGGTTACTTGATCAATTTTCTCAAAAGTTATCAAGAGTTATAGAGCAAATCGAGGGACAAAAATGTAGGTTGCCGTTGCCGTTGCCGTCAGAAATTACAGGAATGCAATTAAATTTCGGAAAATCGAATAATATGTATGGAAGTACCAGAGAGACGTGACATTTCTAGACATTACCTTAGCAATCTTTGACTTAATTCAGTGAAAACGGAAAGAAGATACCAAACTAAGAATATTTTGGTTAAATTTATCTTTCGTACGCCATATGCCAGAAAGGGCAAGGTTAACCGATCAATTTTATTTAGATTTTACGAAGAATTATGTATCAAAATAAGTCTATAAATTAGGAATTATATGGAAAAAATTGAATTTCGGACATTTAGTCAATTTGCACGGAAGATACCAAAAGGGGTCGTCCTATTTGACCCATTTATAATCCTCGGCTGTCATCTATCAAATTTGAGCTGTGCTCGGTTTTAAGAAGTTTCATAAAGATTTATGACAGTTGTCGTGTATACCAGCCAACCAGCCAGACAGGCGGACATAGCGATTTAAAGAGTCATGGAACATATTTGGTCAAAAAATACTTGGTATCTTAGACGCTCCTTTCTGCGTGATGCATTTTTATCATATCAAATGACACCTATCTCCATTCCTCAAGGTGAAAGTATAAATATCTGAAAATAGGTACAATTAGTTTATTTATTTATGCAAGTAGTATTTATTTTATGCATTTTGTAATTTGCTTTATATTGACCAAATGGCTTTAAATTACAAGACTGTTCAATAAAATGAAATGAAATTAGCGTTAAAACATCTCTGCAACTTATTTCAGCACTCACATTCGACTGTACGTTCAACGCCCACAATTTCTTGACCCAAACTGTAAATCTCCCTTATGTCGACTTTCACCATCGAGATTAGCTTTTATTTATTTATTAGCAATTGAATCACAGTTTTTGATGAAATACGAGTATGTGCTTGGGGATTTCACGTCAACAACAGTTCAATGTAGTTTACATATGAAGGCTTCTCAGATAAGAAACAATGTCGATAGGCATATAAAGTATTTGCTGTGATAAAATTTAGCAAATTTTAGCACCCAGTAAGAAGTGAATCAAGTATCTACTAACCAAATATATTTCTTAATTTAAGTTGATTAAAAGGCATCCGTCTATGCGTATATTAGATGCGTTAATTGTAGCAAATTTTTATGAAGTTTCTTAAAACTTGGTACGTCCTAATACTTGCCAGATTATAGCCATGAATTATAAATCGGTCATATCGACATGACACTTCTTATATTTTGCACACCAACAAATAGATTTCTCTAAATTGTACTCGTTTTTAAATTTATTGTCGATCTTTAACGTTCTTGGCTCTTTTTTGGGTCTTAACCGAAAAAGATTTCTGTAGAAAATAAAATTTCTGTAAATTACATTTTTTCTCTGCAGCTTGTCAATATCTGAAAAGATTGAACTATTATCTTTTGGTATCACCCATCCAAACGGCCGATTTTTCTAACAAGGATGCTGCAGTAACTTCGGTCTATGTTTATTGTCTATGGTATTTATTTGTTAAGCTTAGTTAATACTTTGGAAAATCGATTAACTACCTACGCCCGTTCTGTTATCTCCTACACAAATGGCGGATCTAATTCATATATTTTTAGATTTATGCCTTCAAACAAATTTGGCACAGTTCGATAAACTCAGCTCTAAGAATGAATATGGACGGCACTACCCCATTTCCTTTTCTACCTTCATAGAAATGATTGATTTAACGCATATACGAGTACTATTAGCTTCATATCTTTTATTTAGTAGCACTTAATTTAATCAAATTTGATAAACACCAAGCATTTGTCAAAGAAGGCCTGAGTATGAAAATGGACTGTACTTTTATTCTACTTGTGGTACGATCCACACAAATTATTTCCGCTTTCCGAAATTCAGCTTATAATTGATCGACTGCAATATCTTCGACTTTTGTGAGGCAAGTTCCTACCGCAATTATTATCAAGCCGATTTCTATTAGTGATGGATTTAATTGACAACTACTTCATTGGCCACAATCGCATTAGGATCTATGAATTTGTATTCCATAGATCTAATTTTTTTCTTTAAAATTTAACAAAAGTATTGTTCTTACATACAAAGGTATATAAAAAAGGGAAAGGAAACTAGAACTAGAATATTTTTAATAATACATATGTATGTAAGAGGAATATAGACAACATAACATCATATTTGCTTCTTCTCTTTAATAAAAATTGTGTTCACGGGCGACTAACGCCTATTGAATCTAAAGGTGCTCATCTGGAAGCCTTTTTTTGCTTACAATTTCTCTTTCGGCCATATAGTAGAGTGATATATATTTGGTTCCGAGGCGTTGCTCTCCTTGAAAATTAGTTTTTTTTTTAAGCTGATGGACATAGTTAGAATATAAAGCTGTAACTGGGATATACTGCTATACCAATCCTGTAGTTATTTCTGAAACTTGTATGCAATTTATTGAGCACAGATACACATTTGTATAACAGTTAAAACACGATGTCCTGCAGCCTCGTCTCTTTAGTTTTTCTGTAATGGGGATCTCCGGTTTTTCTTCTTTGGGAGGCTTTATTATTCTAACGTTATAGGTCTTGACTTCTGGTGCCTCATTCACTTTATTACCGGACGTGTCCCGTTAGGACAATCTTATGAAGGTGTCTCATAGGATGCGTCTGTATTTTTGGGATAGTGTTTTAAAAGAAGCAACAAGCGTTCGCTTGGTGGTCGGAAGATTACAGAATGGAAGCATCGCCATGTAAAGCAATCCAGAATTAGGGGCAGCTCTCTAAGAATCGCAAGATCCAATAACCGAACCAATAAAATTGAAAACAAATTGTTTTGCTCTACGTTTGTACCTCCCTTGCAAATGTCCTATTTAACAGTTTTATTCTAACCTCATATATTTCACCCAGTTACACGAAAATCAATAAAATTTGGTCCACTTTAAGACTCTCTAAGGCTCGTCTGGTACCTCCGATACAAATTGACCGATTCAATTTTTCCGCTGTAGCTCCTAATTGGTCGATAGCTCTAACTTATTATATTCACTCATTCATATATATTTATTAATCAATCAACGCCCATTTATGGACTACATATTGATAGCATACCAATTTATGAGTTATATAGACATAAACAAAAATAGAAAATACATATATATATATATATATATATATATATATAAATCCCTAAAAGCCCCTAACACACATTTTTCAAAAATATTTGATCGTGCAAAAACAGAAAAAATAAATAAATAGGGTAGTGGTGATTATCAGTGAACATTTTATATTACGTACTATGACGTAAAAACGCAAGTTGTTCCGATTTCAGCGATTGAAACCAATAGAAAAAGCAGTTTCACAAGGTCTCATGAAAAATTTAGCGGCATAGCCAACTTTTCTTACATTAGTTTCCAACACTGAACTCTGAATAGCTGATGTTTTTACGTCATAAGTTCGACAACATATTTGCAGAATTGTTAAGTTGCGTCCTTCACCATTTCATTTCCAAATTTACAAATGTATTATCGAATATATTGCAATGTAAAAATTCAATTATTCCGATTTCAGTGTTGAAAATCAACAAATAAAAGGTTAGTGTTGCCACATAAGGAAACTTCCCTTACATAAAACATAGTACTGTCTGGTGGAGAAATTTAGCTTCAAATTTCACGTTCATTTTTTTAATAAGAAGTTCCACCATGGAATGTTAGCACAATACCAGTATTAACCTGAAATAATCAAATAAATTCCCACACTAATGTCAACAAACCTCAGTCATTTGTCAAATAGTTCACGGTAGTTCCTGCTTTAGGATATAGTAGGAGGCGATCTCATTCTACATGCGATCTGTCCTGCATTTTGTTACGTGTATCAACCAATACAAAAATTTCAGTTGGGTGAACTGACTTACATACACCTACACCTGAGGTCCTTTTACTTTGATGTAAAAGTGTGAGTTGCGCCAGAAGGCGAGTGGTAAGTCTCTAGTTTTTTTATTAAAAAAAAAAAACATTCTGACATAAAGCACAATAAAAAGAGCAGAATCGCAAACTTCTGAAGATCTCTGGAGGAACGAATTAAGTGTTACAGCGAAAAAATTAAATTTCCATAAACCGTCCAATTTGGATGGAAGGCACCAGAAGGGGCACGGCGATGTCTTCTATATTCATTCTTATGCCTTAATTTACGGAACGTATGATATGCCGCACATATGACTTAGCACTTGGAAAATATGAAGCTAAAAATATATATAGTTAGGTAATATCTGTCATTTGTATGAGAGGTGAAAGAAGCGTCGTAGCAATGCTGTCTATTTTTGTATAAAACGCTTAGCGTGTGTTAAATTTGACTGAATGTTATGCAGCTGAATATACAGCTGCTCGAAAGATATGAAGCTACGAATATTTAAATTGAATCGGTCATATTTATCGGAGATACAAGAAATTGAGCAACTAATAGGTCGGTTTTTTTTTAAATTTTATAAATTATTACTACGCAGCACTATGGACGAAAATTTAGGTTATTACAGTCTGCAAACTAAAAGCTATAGATAAAAAACTAAATTATGGAAAATCGTTCAGTTTGTCTGGTTACGCTGGTTACGCTATGACAAAATATTGGTTGTGGCAAATTTTAAGTTTTATTAGTTATCGTGCTTAAGGACTTTAAAATCCATTTGGTCAAAACGTACTTGGTGCTCTGAACGCCTCCTTGTGGTTGTTACATTTTTGCCGTATCAAAATATATGCCGGGTGAAGGTATAAAACCCGTTAAATCTATTTTTCCAATAGAAGTTGAATTAATACTAAGGCAAATTCTAATAGGCGACATTAGGCACACCTAAATATGCCAATTATCGGGCAAAAATGTTGAATTTCTTTAAAATATACGTTTTAACCATCCAATAGTCAACAAAATTTCAAAGATGAAAATGAACAGCCAACCTACTAAAGTAACACCATTTATTCAGAGGGTCACATCCCAAAGTTCAAAAGTGTGTGGACTCATTTATGAATGTGAGACTCATCAAGTGGCCACGAAAAAGAAGTTCGCGTTAGGTGAGTCAAATACGTCACTAATGGCCGTGGATAAATTTAATAAGAAATTACATTTGGAGTACCGCCAACATAATTAACAGCAATAAGTGTGAGAGTTATGAATGAATGAATGATTTGGTTGGTGGTGTTGTAAGCAGCAAAGGCAACAACGCCAACAACATTAAACTGACCATTGTTTGCAATCACAGTGACGCAAATGAAAGAATGTCTTAACAGACAAAAGAGTGTTAATGCGGCAATAATGTTTAATTGGCAACTATAACCACCACATAGGGGGCAACGCCGAATTAGCAAAAAAAAAGAAAAGAAATGAAAACAAACAATGTAATGCCACACACTCAGCTGACACTTGATGTTGTTGCATTGTTGTTGTCATTGTCTCTGCTGTTGTGCTTTACTCTCACTTTGTAACGAATTTCTTAGACGAGAGAGTGTTGCCCAAGTTAACTCGAGTTGCGAGGCTGTTATTGTTGCCACTGCTGCTCTACATGTTGAGCGTAAAGACAAAGCTAACGAAATGCTGAAATGAAATCAAAAAAGAAAACGAGAGTTAATAATACAAGATATCTATAATAAATATATATGACAACAATACGGGACAAGAAAACAAGAAGCTTTCGGAACAACAATAGCAATATCGTTCATTAAACAACGATGGCGATAACATTCCCAATACAACTTTGCATGCTGTTATTTTTGTGTGTAAGGTTGCTTTTAATAAGTACAGTGGACAGCGAATAACTTAAACCTAGTGTTTATTTAACGTTTGATGTTTCTCAGATTGAAAGAGGTTAGAAATTGGTCACAAACATACGTTTGAAATAAGAGCTTTCTGCATAAATCTAGGCTTAGAATTAGACGTTTCGGCTTGATCAGTGTTTTAAACTATGAAAACTTGCATGCGATAAGCCAAGCTATTGAGATCGACTCATTGCAGTCATCGCGTACGCTCTCAGCATTCTATAGTATCCTTTCTATAATACTATTATGTAATAATGAAAATTGTCTTTCAAATTATTCTACGGTATACCTAATTGTGCGTTTGATTAATCGGTTATGATAAAATGTCAAAAATGCTGAACATAAATACCATATTAGTTTCATCTAGTAAAAATTATGAACCACCCATTTTGTTTAATGTTTTTTTTGTTTGTGTTTTTGTTTTTAGTATAGATATTTTGGTATTCTGATAGTATAGATATCAGAAAGTTTTAATTTTGCTCCCTTTATTCGGCTTTAATTCAGACACACCGCCCACTTTTGCATCGACCCAAGAGATTGTTTAGTGAAGGTATACGGGAGTCAGTTGAGCTGATTGGCATTTTTTTACTAATTGTTTGACCTTTTAAGTATTGGAAGTGTTGTAAAGATTATTCTCGCTTTGGTACTGCGGCAGCTAAAAATGGTGGTGATTTCCGGAAAAATAACCATGTGAAATCCCGATGAAAAACTCTAATACTCTTCAGCTTTGTTTGGCTTTATTATTGTTTTATGCCAATTTGATATTTTACGAAATGAACAAAAATTTTTTGGAAAAGTTTGCCAAAGTTAAAATAGCTCCTTTTAGAAATTGTAGAGAGATCACTGATTATTGTAAAATTTTCAAGTTCGGCGTGCACTATCTCCCACTCCACGGCACCTTTATACATTTTATAAAAGGTGATAATTACTATCGTATCTGGGACAGGACAAGCCAGTAATGAACCGCAGGTTGACTTAAACTACTAGGTCCATTTATGTCATGCCAATGGCAATAAAATCATCTGGTTTATTAGGATTGTTTTTTTCCACATCTGAAAGTCTCTGACATGCATTGTTCATCACTGATTTCGACATCATTCTTTTCAAATTAGGTGACCCGGTGTTTAAATACTACACCTTGCTAATCGCATTCAATTTCGTATGTGATTTTCAAAAATGCAAAATATTCAATATCTTCGTCTAATTGGTCAATATTTTGAGGCAATATCAAATTTGGAATTCAGATTGGTAGCAATTTGTATAGCATTTTCCTTTGAAAAATGTGTAATCATACATAACCTCATTACATGTAGAGCGTATGTATACGCTTACTTAGTTATTTAAATAAACGCCGACTATAACCAATATTTTTGATATTATATGTTGATAAATACATACGTATGTAGGAAAAATATTTTGGTTTTGATCTCCAAGTTTTTATTAGTCATAATGCATGAAAGTGACCACTGTGGTACGATGGTTAGTAGACACGACTGTTGTTCGTATGATCGCAGGTTCAACCCGCATAAAGCCACCTATAATCATTTGAGCGGCGGTTACCTTTATGTGCCTCACGAACACCTCGAGGAAGTCTTGTAAATGCTTCTCAAACTGTGACTTTAAGAGTCGTAATTAAACTCTAGGTTCCGTTAATTGAGTCTAGAAACAGAATGCATTCTCCCATGTGTCATTCATGAGATGAGAGGGAGTTTGTTGTTTTATTCTAAATGAAACGAGAGTTGTTTTTTAGTTTTTTTTAGTTTTTTTTTTTCAGTTTTATAATGGAATCACAATAAACTTAACAATTTATATCTTTTCTCACTCATGAAAAATGAATGAAAAATTACTTGTAGAATGGATTTTACTATTATTTTTTTTTAAATTATAGAAATAGAAATTATCATCTATTATGCGTAACACGTAGGAAAGAACTCGAAGCGTATCAGTCTTTTGTGCCTTTTCACAAATTTGTCATAGGAAGTACTGAAAGCGTCTTAAAAACCTCGTGCTTTCAGGAGACATTTTAGTGTTATCTTCTGCGTCGCCAATAGAATACAGTGTTGAAGATTTTTCGCTTTATAGCGGTTTCGTCCCAATCGATAGCCTCCACTAACTATGATGGGTCTTTATAATTTATGGATAATTTTTCTCTTGAAGAATTTCTAGTTTCTATTCAACCATTGTTCAAAATATGTATTGGTAGATTAAATTATTCAACATTTTAACATTTTACTGATGCGGGCCAGTCCACACGGCCTTATAAACAAATGGGCTCTCTGTTTGTCAAAGTAAATAACTTCGTTTTGTCATCGTTTACGGACAGATTCATGTTAACTGTTTAAAGCCGTGTTTGATTTAAAATGGGTTACTACATTTTTTAGTGTCGGTTAGTGTTATTATACTAAGAAGTATAAGTTTCGTGCGTCGATCAGATTTGTTTCTTTTAAGTTGTACTACTGCTGTCCTGCATTCGTTTTGATTCTAAGCATTCATAAAAGGCATCTTATATCCCTCTCCATCAGGGAATGTGCACACATCAGCATGTTAAAAAAATATTTCGTATTGATATGGATTGTGGTTGTACGATAACATATGGGTCCGTCGGTCGGATAAATGCACCTTCTCTATAAAGGGTTCGGATATTTCAGGTTCAAATAAAATTATGGGCATAGAAACTTTTTAAAAACACTGTTTAATTTTTTTATAATTTTGTAATAAATGTTTTAAGATTAGTGGCCTGTTAGGACATCGAACTTAATGTTGAGTCTTCTAACAATCACTAGTCTGATGTAAAAAGTTAAGCTGCAGTAAAGATGTTACCTTTTTATTTGAGGTGCATCGGAGGCAGCATGGCTTTTAGCTAACCTAAATAGACGCCCTCTCATGTTAACAGGGAATACCTAAGGAAGGGCGGGAAGTAGTGGATTGATTGGGAAGTTCTTGAAAGAATCCCTATTAGTTCTAACCAAATAAGTTAGAAGTCGAAATTAAAAATAATTCTCATTTCACTTGTTTTTTGCTTTTATATTCGAAATTTTTTCGGTGTTAATAAGGCGACCGACGACGGGCACTTGATAGTCACGTGTATGTAAATGGTGGCGCATAAGTAACGCTAAGATTTGATCAGTAAATACATTTTTCGTTTGTCTTTTTTTCGTCTCTTTACAGAATTAACTAAATAATACTTGGGAAATTTATGATGGAAAGGCTCAGCAAAGAACAAGGAACCAAAGTTGTTCAATTTTACTTTGAAGGTCAGCATTCGATTATTCAGATCATATTGAAATTTCTTTCATGTTCGAAATGCTCCTAGAGCTCCAACAATTTACCGATTGGTTCAGCGTTTTGGGCAACAAGGGGCCGTTTGTGATCTTCCGCGTGCTGGAAGACCTCGTGCAGTTCGAAATAAAGTGGCCATTGCTCAAGTGCAAACAAGTATTGAGGAAAACCCCGAAACTTCCACCAGGCTAACCAGCAGTAAGAGATGTCTAGGCCGTCTTTGCAAAGAATTTTACATCATACATCATATACATCATACATGTTACATCTTTTCCCATATAAGACGCAATTGGTTCACGAGTTAAAACCAAATGATGCACAAGAACGCATTCAATATACGATAGTCGCCGTTGACGTTGCTTATGCGCCACCCTTTAGAAAATAAGATTCGTTGGGATTTGAGCCAACTTATTTTATCATCAACCGGGTTAGAATATATCCACAATTAGTAAGTAATCCTATGTACGGTCATCTGTAATATGCCTCCTTTTGGATGACCAATATTGTTTCCTTTTCCTTCTTCCCACTACCAACTGCTACAACAACAGAAATTGAATTTATATATAATGAGAAATTCAGATAACTTTTTCTTTTAAATCAATGTATTTCATTTATTTTATTGATTATGTAGGAAATTAAATTTTATTTTATATAACTAATTGGCATTGAAGGTGATAGATCGTAAATGCCCTCCTTGCTCATTCGCGCATATACGACACCTGATCAGAAAATTAGTCATTGCGGGATCGCTTCAACTGTAGTTTTAATGGACTGCTTCAATTAAGCCAAATTCCTTGGTTTTATTTACTACACCTCTTGCTTGTTATAACCCCATAAAAAGCCTGGTGCAGTTAGGTCAGGTGACCTTGGGACCAGCGGAAAGTGGGGTTTCTGAATATTAATTGGTTTAGGAAGAAAAAGGTGGCAACATTGTCGAGTACAGACGTAGATTTTCGCGCAAATTATAATTTGTCCAAATTTTATTAAATTTTTAACCCTACGGGCATCTTTATTGCAATATATTGCAATTCAGGTGCCTGCATTATTTATCCTGGCGACATGGAATATGATGTGACTGAAGTGGAGGTGGTCACGACTCCTAACAACCAAACGCCGGCTACTGCATCGGACAGTACATTCGACACACAACCATACACAGCAAGTTCTTCAAATGACACAAAAGCACGAAAGAGACAAAGAATGGAAAAAACTTCCTCGCCTTTAAATATAGACGTCGCGGACTTGTCCGAAGGATTGCTAAGGCATTCTCCTCAGGACCAAAACAGATTTGGGATATTAGGGGTTTTGGCGGACATTGATATCGAAAATGGCCCCCCTCCATCGCAAAAATCCAAGGATACCGTAATTGACGAAAAATTATCCACACCAAAGACAAAATGGTGCCCGCCAATAATTGTTTTTAATGTCAACATTAGTGCCTTGGTGGACACGTTAAGAGCTACCATCCCAGTTTTCTCATTTAGGGTAAAAAATGTCAACAAAATAAAAAGCAAATTATATTTTTCTGACCCTAGTGTTCATGCGTCTATGATGACAATTTTAAGAGCGAAGAACGTTCATTCTTATTCATTCACGCCAAACGATCAAAAGCAATCATCCCTTGTGCTCCGTGGCGTTTATCATAAAACGGACTGTGACAAAATTAAAAATGAGCTCGATATTTGCGTTCCTGACACTATCGCATCCGTGACAAAGTTCAAGACAAAAATGTCCATAAAAAATAATACTGACACAGGTCTTTTTCTGGTATCATTGCTTCCAGGGAAATCATTGGGGGACGTGTCGTGTGTCCGTGAACTGCAAAATGGGCCAATACAATGGGAAAAGCCAAAAAGGAAGGACAGCGACATTCAATGTCACAGATGTCAGCATTGGGGGCATATATCTCGCAATTGCAACTCAGCATATAAATGCGTAAAATGCGATGAAAATCATCCTCCTGGTGAATGTTCGCGAAAACGAGAGGATTCAACGGACCCTTACTGCGCTAATTGCAAAAAACCTGGTCATCCTGCAAATTGGAGAGGATGTCCGACCTACAAGAAATATGCTGCAGTAAGACACAAAAAGGTTGCAAAAGCGATAGAGGAAAGAGCTATTGCCTCTAGAAATGTAAGGAGAGCGGTTAACTTGTCTCAACGCATTCCGGGAAAAACATTTGCAAGCCTATTCCGGCCTGATACTGAACCGCAAAACGCCAAACAAAAGCCACCAGTGATTGACGAATTTCTAAAGCTGGCGAATTATTTTCTGGAACCAGAAGAATTGTCGTTAGAGCAAGAAATTAACGTTTTTTTAAACGAATTCCAAAAAATGACAAAGCCTGAAGCCAAAAGTGAGTTTTTGCGTCTTCTCAACAAAGTACGTTCGCAATATGGACCATAAATCTTTAAATCTTTTGACCTTCAACGTAAGATCACTTTGTAGCAAAAGTCGTCAAATAGATTTAGCGAATACTTTAAAAAATAACAACATCGACATAGCTTTCATTCAGGAATGCCACTTGAAATCTGTCAGATCTGTCAAAATTAGTGGCTATAACCTCATTTACGACCATTCGCCGATTGGAGTAGCCGTCCTGATCAGAAATTCTTTCAGCTACAGTAAACTTGCTTTAAAAGAAGTTGGTATAAACACTTCCCTCATACAAGTAACAACAATTCAAAACAACGCACAAAGGAAGTACATATTGGGGTCATTGTATATCCCATGTATTTACTCTCCTCAACATCTTGAGGCAGATTTAAACAAAATTATAAGAAGTTGTCATGGATTCGATGGGTTTATCTTTGGCGGCGACTTGAACGCAAAATGCACTTCATGGGGTGACATCCTCGATAACTCCAATGGCAAAGGGCTTAAAAAATGGTTAGAAGATAACCATTTAGACGTTGTAAGAGTCTGCGATTCACTTCCATCATATCCAAACGGGCCCTCATATTTGGATCACTTCCTTCTTAGCTCAAATCTCGTCAACAATAGCAATCCGAATTTCTCAATTTCATCTCTGCCATCCTTCTCAGACCATTTCCCACTTAAACTGAAAATAAAATTAGATTTCTTTGACATTATTTTGAAGCCTCCCAGAATGTTCACCTCTTACAAAAACACCAACTGGAATGATTTTCGTCGAGATTTGGGGGCAACTTGTGAGCAGATTATGCCCGTAGCTAACACCATTCTTACTAACGAGAGCATTGATTTATCTATCAAAGACTTTGTCAATAAACTCTCAGCGGTTCATGACACTCATTCGCAGCAAATTATGATTAAAGACGGCAAGCCTCCTCTATCAGAGAGGTCCAAAAAACTCTTCAGAATAAAATATCAGTGGCAAAAGGAGCTGAAGTCTATCTTCCACCGCACTGGGAACCGGCACAGCAGTGAGTATAGAATACTATCAAAACAAGTGGAACTTCTCAAAATAATTATCCAGGAGTCTATTGAAAAGGAAGAAGCTAAAAAGTTTAGTGATAAATTGCAGAATATCAAACCTGGCCCAACAGCATTCAAGCAGATATACCAAATTACTGGAAAAAGTAAATCCCCATTTTGTCAGCATATTAAAAATAATGATAATATGCTAACAGACCCAACAGATATCGCCAATCAGTTTCAACAATTTTACTCTGCAGTTTTTCGCGAAACAATTCCAGAGCAGCCAGTCGTAGATTTGGATTCTGCAATTGCATTAAGCATTGATGCAATCCCAAGTCATATTTATTCATTTGACAATGAGTTTTCTGCAATCTCAAACCCAGACACATATCATTTCACAAATGCTGAAAAAATAAAAGAGATAATCCAAAAAAATAATACAAAAAAATCAAGTGGTCTAGATGGTATTTCAAATTTCATAATTAAAAAATTTCCTGAATCAACAATCCAGTTACTCACCTGCTTGTTCAACCATTGCATTAATAATTGCTATTTCCCCAAAGATTGGAAGTTGGCAAACATTATTCCTATTAAAAAGAAAAAGGATAGCGAAGCTCTTCCTGACTTTCGTCCCATATCGCTTTTATCAAACCTGGGAAAATTGTTCGAGCACGTCCTGAAAGAAAAGATTGAAAAAGAATTTGTCATTGACCCAATATCCAATCTTCAATTTGGATTCAAAAAATATCATTCCACGCAACATGCACTTCTAAAATTCCACAGCGACATTACCGTAAACCTGAGACAACAAGCCTGCACTGTCGCAATATCACTTGATATAGAAAAAGCTTTTGATTCGGTCTGCCACAGTGGAATTATTTATAAATTAATTGGCCTGGGTGTTGATCCTTTTTTGATTAAAATAGTTCAGAACTTCTTGTCCGACCGGAAGTTCAAAGTCCAAATCCAGAACACTTTTTCTACTTTGGGAAACATTAACAGTGGAGTGCCTCAGGGGAGCGTCTTAGCACCATTCTTATTTAACCTGTTCCTGAACGATTTTCCCCATGCAACGCAAAGATCAAAGGCAATATTATATGCTGACGACTGTCTTATTTATGCGCACAGCGCCTCACCAGTCCAAGCTCTTGATTACGCAGCGGCCCATCTTGAGGTAATTAAGAATTTTTATAAAACCTGGGGCATAAAAATAAATGCGGCAAAATCTGAGGCAATTTGTATAAGAAACGCCTCCGGAAAAGGACCCAGATCAGTTGTACCAGAAAGCAAAAATCTACGCATTGCCATTGATGGAGTCGAGATACCCTTTAAAAGCAGTATAAAATATCTGGGAATTAATTTTAACAAACTGCATAAGTTCAACCCACACGCACGGGCCATGCTGCAAAGGACAAAACAAATCTCAGGGAGGTTTTCATGTCTATTTAACAACAGGCACTTACCTCAAAAAACAAAGCTGCTCCTGTATAAAGTGGCCATTAGACCAGTTTTATTATATGGCTTCCCAATCTGGTTCACTATTTCTCCAATAGTGACGAAAGAGTTGGAAACTTTCGAACGGAGAATTCTACGAAAATGCGTCGACAAACATTATCGAAGTCGAACCAGGAAGTACTCCAACGCGTACATTTATGAAACGTCCGGAGTCCAGCCCCTCTGCAGATATGCACTTCATCTCCATAAAACATTTGTTGAAAACCTCGTCACACATGAAAACGCCCTAATGGAAGAAATCTACAATTTGGAAAAGAATCTGCAATGGTCGGATTCAACTTACCTACCCGTCGTAGGCATCATAAACGAAAACATAGACAATGATCCTGACCATCTCCTACTGCCACTTTTCTATAAGAAGTCTGTACCGGGCTCCCATAGGGGCTAAAATAATATAATGGAATATCCCAATTGTACCTGAACAATTCGATTCATAAAATATATTTTATACACATTAGCACATCTTTATATTACCTAATTACGTTTAAGAAATCTGTGATATTCATTTATAAATTAATCACTTCCGTCCACTATTATGACATAATCAATGTTAGTCATATGCTTTTAACAGATGTATTTCTTGTTATTTCGTTTTAAGTGTTATGTTTGTTTTTGTTTTGTTTTTATTATTAACTTTTTTTTTTTTTTTTTTTGACAGACGTCCATGCTCTGTCTGCCAACGTTAAAGACCGCGAGCAAGTCTTTGTTCTCTTTTCAAATAATGTTACTAACATATAAACTACTTAAATTCGCATGTAGCATAATATCTAAATCATCGTGTAATAGAATAAGACAACAATAGTTCTATGTACTCCAAATGTTACCATTTCGTTAAGTATGTACATAAAAATGTTATCGAATAAGAGGAAGACTCAATAAAATTTACTTACTTACTTACTTACTTACTTGGTTTAGGAATTTCTGTTGGAGCTCCGCCATAACCGGTCTGGCTATGTGTGTAGTTGCTCCATCCTGCTGAATCCAAATGCTCAGTTCTGGGTAAAAAAAAACTCCTTCAATATCTTTAAATAACGGTCCCCATTGCCAGTTGACAGTAGCATCCTGTATAAGCATTGTAGTCCCCTCCAACACATTTTAATTACTACCAGGGTAGGGTTCGAAGTGTTGCATTTTCTGATAAAAAAAAAAAATCCATTCGATTTTGATCTTATTATTTTCTAGATTCTTTAATAGGTCTCTTTTTGACCATCTTCACTAAGCACTTTGGTATAATAAGCATAATTTTGCAAAGACGCGTCGACGCGTTTTCCTTTGTGTTTTCATAAAAAACGGATTTAAGATGAGCGGTTTGTTAGGCCGCCGCATCCTATCCTAGTGTTGGGGCTGTCAATGGCCACAAGGCTGGTATAAGAACTCAGTTTCGGTAAAAGACGCATTTGTGATGGTACTACTGGGGAATAATTAACTTAGCTTCAAAATTATCAGCTGCTTGATAAAGTATCCAAAGAACTGTTCCTGATTATGCACGAATGAATAGCGAATTGGAAAGAACTGATCGTAAATTGAAGGAACTATAGTTTGTATTAAATACTGTAAAAATTTCTCTTCAGGATTTTCAGGCATTTTACAACTATATTAAGTGAACAACACATTGCCCAGAAATAATGTGTTATAAAGTTGATTTGGGGACACTAGCTGTGAATATGAATGTCCAACTTCTTATCCAGAGTACGCATTTACCCATCCCTGAGTAACCCACACACATCGTTGTGGAAAATAAAATGTAAAATGATCGCTTACACATTATCCATGTACACATTACCCACGGCAGTGGGTAACTACACGCGAACACAACTCACGCTCATGGGCAATGAGTGGCATCTACATATTACATACAACACATGAGAAATGAAACGCGACCGTAGGTTGTGTGTTGAATAATCCATGTCAGCTACACATTTCCCATGACTAATTTACAGTGTTACACATCACAAAGCCATAGCCAATTAACGGACTCATGGCATATGGACACACGGTATGTGTAGAAGGCAAATTTCCCCGATATAACAAATTGTTTTAAATGGGTACAAAATATAAGGAACAACCAAATTTAATGTAAATTAAGCGTTTTTGCCAAATATGTCACTATATGTATATATGCGATATACGGGAGACACCAGAAAAGATGTTGGTCTTTCAATTAAGGAAATCTATCTAAAATGTTGCTGATTTCGAATATTCAGTATAGGATTAATCGATTTGTTGTGATTACCAGCCGTTCAGTTAGCAGGGCATGCAGACAGACATAGCTCAGTCGCCTTAAAATCTTAAAATAAATCATTCTAACTAAAGGTGAAGACGTAGCGTATAAATATGTGCCCACATCCACCGGTGACGATATAAATGTATGGAAACACGATCATAAAAGAAGAGTATCGGCGTCATATGAGTCATGAGCTGTTTGTCAACATCAATTCGGCTGAGCACGTTAACGGGCCAATGTAATCGCTGACGGCTGATTTATGTGCGAATAAAAGACTATAATTACGCAGCGTATATTAAGGCTCCGTCCCGGTGACAGACACTGGAATTATCATGGGATAAAACTCTAAATAAGACATAAAATTAAAAATAAATTTAAACATAATTTAAATGAAATGAATTAATGACGCGACTAAGCTATAAACGATTTCAATGAATACAATGAACAAATAAAATCAATCAAATTCAGATTTTCTAGTCTCATGTCACTTCATTTTCTTAGCAGGCTCTAACACTGTGTTTTTAGGAGAAAACATATTAACATTTCCAGTTATTTTACATTTTTCACGTTTTCTGTTCCTGTTCCTTGGTATGCGATTAGACCCTAAAATAGCAGCAGGAAGCCTTTAGAAGTCAGAAATAAGAAGAATAGCGTTTACATTAATGAAGTCTAAGACTAGTATAAGCGAAAAAGCGATTTAATCAAATTTGACATTTTTTATGGCAATCATCGGAAGATGTTCTCAGCAAGTATCTCGTTACGACACATTTTATAAGTTTCCATCCGCCTACAGTTCGACACGGGTTTTTAAACAATTATCTTAATTTATAACTTACAATAAGAGGAATCTAATGATGCAGTCCAAAAAGCAACACCCAAAGAAAATGACCGATTTATCGAAATTTAATTGGGACCCATAATCAATAACTCGTGGCCTGAAGTTAATAATATTCTTGTCAATTATATAGCTTTATAATGCTGACATTTAGACATTTAGTATTGCAAGTAAAAGGAGACTCAGTGCATCACATGTACAAATTGGCCGATTAAGCAATAATCGGAGATCCCTCTATATTTTAAAACGGAGTATTTCAGAAAGACACAATTGCTTATATCTTCACCCGAAGGTTGAAAACAAAAAAACAATTTACCACCCATACTTCTGTAGCAATACAATAGGACGTTGGATGACGTTATATGAAAGTCAGTTCACCTGACTTTACTTTCTGTACGGGACTTTAAGCATATTTTTTGTCTGAATATTGTATATGAGCCTCAATTATTTGTGAGAGTAGACTGTTGTAGTACAACATTTGACCCATTACAGTAGCTAAATATTAATGAGATACACCCAAAGTTCATCAGAATTTGCAATGTGCGAGCTATTTAATTTCTATTTATGGGCTGTAGTTGTTCTATTATGGGCTATATGTTTCCTTTCATATTTTGTTTGTTTCCATGTAAATCAAAATAAAGTAATATTTATTTGCAACTAAATATGGGATGATAAATTTTGTTCCGTTTTGAACAGTTCCATTTAAACGTTTCAGACAACTCATTACGACATAACTTCTGAACATCTGTTGCACTCTCTCGAGATATGTCTAATATTGTCGCTGTGAATACAAAATAAAACATCCATGAGACAAGCGGTCCCAAAACTAGCCGACCTAACATAGAGGACGCAAAAAAATTGAGAAAATTTTCTTTATTTTCCAACATTATCTTCTTTTAGCTCGATACACTTTTTCCAGCGATATTCAATAGCTTCTATACCCTGTTTATAGTAAGAACTATTAAACTCCTTAAAACAGTCATTAACCGTAGACTCCACCTCTTCATTGTTGGCAAATCTTTTACCACCGAGCCATTATTTCAAGTTTGGAAATAGAAAATAGTCCGAGGGAGCTACATCTGACGAATAAGATGCGCGTTGATGTAATTCAAACTTTAATTTACCAATTTTGTCCATCGCAATAGTGGATGTGTTAACTGGAGCATTGTCTTGATGAAACAACACTTTCTTTTTTGCCAATTGCCGACTTTTCTCTATAATTTCATCGCTAAACTTCTTCACGACGCTGTTTTCGCTCTATTGAAAGCAAACGCGGCACCCATTTTGCGCACAGCTTTCTCGTCTTCAAATCTTTGATCAATATACGATGTATGTACGATGTTTTCTTAACCGTGTCTGGCGTGGATACCTCAATTGGTCGACCACTATGGTGTTCGTATGGGCAGCTTGTACGACCTTGTTTAAACTCTGCTACCCAATATTTTATAGTCGTAAACGAAGGAACAGATTCTCCCAGAGTAGAATCTAGCTCGGCTTTAATATTGGTTGGGCTGAGACCTTTCAAATGAAAATATTGAATTACATAATGGTGACCAATTTTTTCCATGCTTACAAATTCACAGATCGTTCACTTTTGACGGCTCAAATGCAAATACTAAACAACGTGGCACCTTGAAACTTAAAATATATGTCTTATAAAGCTGCCGCTTTTTATTAAAATAATTTTTTTCAAACTACTGGCACCGTCTATACGTCAGATCGGTTAGTTTTGTGACTGCCCTTATACATCTGATGAAAATAATTGATGATATCTTCAATGATTCAGAAGTTAGTACAAACAGAAATGAGTGATACTTAATTCAAATGCGTCAAAAAAAGAAATAGTTTTTGGGCTTCAGAAATAATAATACAATAATAGTAGAAAAGAATTAACATAAGTCAGGCAATACATCATTATTGTTTTATGTTGTCCAATACTATTGATCATTATTTGATCTGCTTAAAGTAATGCTTTCGGAAGTTCTTACGATTCCCCTTACAAGGTGTCCCTTGTGGCTTCGCAGGCCATCTTTTAAGAATTACCGGATTATTATGCAAAATGATAAATTATATATATATATATATATGTATATTCAATTTGTAAAATGATAAATTACAGTATGCAAAGATTCAGTTTATTTATATAGACAATTCTATTATTATGGCAAATACAATATTTTAGGATTTATGGACGTCTGTAAAAGTGTAAAGACATTAATCGGGGATATAAAATTTAAATTTATAAATCTCTACATTTTGTGCAGCCCGTACCTAATGGACACGATAATGGGCAGGTCAGACCTTTCCAAGTTTTAAATGTGTGCAAGATTTGATAGCATTGAAAATGTGAAATATAATAAAAACATGATTGCAAGTTTGTGGGTTAATTTGATCATTCCTGTTAGATGTAGTAGCGGGCAAGTGATTAATCGCCTGATATTTAAATTTATGATTATGACAGGGTGACGCACGAATAGTGCTACAAACAAAATATAATGTCAATGTGAAGGGGTTTTTTACACCGAAAACGTATCCGGCATTTAGTTCTGGCAAGATAGAACAACTGCACACATAGCCAGACCGGTTATGGCGGAGCTCCTACGAAAATTCTCAAACAAATTAGTATCCAGAAACTACACTTTCCGATGGCTGACAAGGTCGAATTTTTTTTATGGCGTTATGTCAAACAAGGGTGTAAAAAATTAAACCAAGCAATTTGACTGAATTAAAACAGTCCATTAAAACAATAATTAAGCCGATCCCGCCTTCAATCCTTCAGACCACAATATGCGTGAATGAGCATGGAGGTCATTTACTGTCTATCATCTTTAAATTTTACGAGCATAAAATAAAATTGAACTTTCTACTCAGTAAAAAAAAAAAAAACAATGAAATACATTGATTAAAAAAAAATTATTTGAATTTCTTATTGTGGCACAATTGGTGCGCCACTCTGTATATATATAATTAACTGCAGCGTCCAAATTAGAAAGAAAAATATTGACAAATCGAACGAGAAATGAAGATCTATATCATTTGATAACAACTAGAAGAAGGCGTTTAAAGCGTCGAGTATCAAATGAGTCTCATAAGTTTTTAAATCGATTGAGTGGTGTCCATCTGTCTGGCTGGCTGAAGGACAAGATAACTGCCGTAAATCTTTATAGAACTTTTTAAAGGTTGGTGCCGCCTAATGTTTTCCTATATCATTACGTGTACTAAATTTCCCATATCCGGAATTATTAAGTTTTCACGTTGTTACTCTTCAATCGTTAGATGCAGTAACCTAAATTGTTCGCCGTTGCATTGTACGAAAAATTGGGGGAAAAAATCGACAGATTAACGTCTTCTGGCAGCTTCCATGACCGATGATGTTTATTTTTCATATAGATGCAATAAATATTGCGAAATTTAGAACTCAGACAGTAAATGAAGTGCGTTGTCACACCCCTTCTGGTATTTCAATAAAAATTGACCGATTTTTCAAAATCTAATCTTTTTAGTGAAATTTCAATTTGTCCGTTGTATCGATTAGTATTTCTCTACAAAAACTAGAGAAAAATCGACCAATTACACCCTTCCTATTATGTATATCCCATAATCGGGAATAATTCATATTGGTTTCACCGTAAGGAATGTGTAGATTTCCATGTTTCAATGATTTGTTTAAAATCTATGAATGTGAAGAAGTCATTGTGAGGCCAAATATAATTTGTATTGTTTGATTATCTTTGTCCTCTAAACCAATCAATGAGACACAATTATAATTCGACGGTTGTGCACTGTAAATTTCAAATTTGCTCATGCGACTCTGGACTGCATCTTTGCATACGCTAATGTCTGTGTGATAGTGGTGGTGGCGGTGGTGCTCTATGAATCAAGGAAAGTCCCCAAAGAAATAAAGTCACTACTACGAGGCCCCGAATGCTCTCACATGCACGGGAGTGTGTTTTGTTAAAGCTATTTCGGAATATTTTTTGTGTATTTTCTTCGACTGCTGAGCAAAGCTTAAGTTTTAAGTTTGTGTTTTGAGTTATGGTTTGGTGTTTTAACCACGCAAAAGTGTTTTACAACATAAACGCAGCTGATGCCAAAACCGAAATGTTAAACCGTGGAACAGACGCAGACGTGCTTGGCACGATTACGGAAGGAATAGCGGAAAGTTGAAACGACTGCATAACTAAAATTTTGTACTTAAATTAGCAGAAGGCAAGAGTTTTAAACAAAACGTCCAGCATTACATCGAAATTCAATTTACGAGCAGTAACAAAAGTGCAATTAAGCAAAAAAAAAAAAGAAAAAACAAAAAAAAAAGTGAAATTATTAAATAAAGAAATTAAAATCTGATTTCAAAATTAAGTTACTGTGCATGTGTGTACATTTATTTTGAAGTTAAATCCACGGAGAGAAAATGGAAATAACATCATCGTAATCATCTTTGTCGACGACCATTAACAAAGTGCTGAAGAAACAAAGCAGAAAGAAGAAAAAAAAACGGCCACAAAATAATTAAATTTTTATAAAAATTATAAAAAGAAAAAACAGCAAAGTGTAATTTGTTAACAAAATTGATTTTTAAAAGCAGCTCAAAACACAAGGCGAAGCACCAAAGAGCTAATAAAATCGCACAAGAAGTGAACGAAAATCAACACTTTCATTTTCATTTCATCGGCAGCAGTTGACTTTAGTCACAAACAATACTAGCCTAGTCAGTCAGCTTTTAGTGCTTAACATTTTGTCGCGTTTTCGTTTTCATTTTGTGTTAAATAATACTTTACGCTATAAAGAAATCCACGAGCCAGAAAGTGAGGGAAAATAAAAAAGAGCATTCAATGTGGTTTTGAAATCTGTAAACTTCCGTTCGGTTTCATTACAAATGACTCGGGAATTCAGTGAATGAAGTGTACATTTTCACGCCCTAAATTTGGAATCAATTAACTACAACACGAAATACACGAGTTGACAAAAAAAATGCATTTAACTACATTTTTTATAAGTTTAGGTAAGTTAATAACGACCGAAGCACTTAAAATCGCTCTTTACGTTAGTTTCTCATTGATTGGATTGTGAAACTTTTGTGAAATTTGCATTTTATGGCCCCTATTTGATTACCCTTTCCTCTTCTTCATCTGTTCGTTGTGGCTTCTTTCAATGGACCACCATCGTAATCATCACCATCATCATCATCATCATCTTCATCATTGAATGGCGACCTTAATACTCATATTAAAGTTTATTTAATTTGCGGTTTTTATACTCTTATTTACAACTCTGCTTTTTTTCTACAAATCATCGTCTTGGTCTTCCATATGACTGAAACTATTGTGTAATATGTAGTTTGTTGTTAATTTTATTTTGTTATCATTTCCAATTAAGTTCACATGTCTGACCACTTACGTATGTGGGGTGTGAATCGAAAGACTTAAGACACAAACACCTTTAATTGATTATGGAAAAATGGGTCATATTTATGTTTATCTAAGTTTATTAAATTTAGTTCAAATCAAGATTTTTCAGTTAATGAAACAACATTGAAAGACAAAGAGTAAAGAAATTACATCAATTTTCCCAAAGCATAAAACCGACAATTTGGGTCATTTGTCATGTCGGTTTGAAAATATTGCTTAAAAGGGGTCAGCATAAACGTAATGTTGATATACGTTGCCGCATCTGCTGAAAATAGTATATAAAGGAAATGCATTTCTTTTTGGAAGAGCTGAACACAGCTTTTAGAAAACATTGCCGTTTAAATTAAAAAAAAAGTTAGCAATTTTTTATTTATAAAATATGATATCGGTGCGTTTCTTTTTCAATGTGCATTTTATGCCCTTTTATGATTATACTGGCGCATTGCAATTGTATTGTAGACAGTTTACATTTATTTAATTTTTAATCTCACTGAACGGGATCTACTATTAAGCGTCGTTTCCGAATGTAAATTTAGGAAACCTATGCTATACTTATCGATTACTACCCAAAGTGTTTGTCAGACACATCAAAGAAATATTTGATGGTTGTTGTATCGACGACGATGTTGATAATTATATTCATGCTAACCATGCCGCATATACTAACAATTGTGCTACGGCCGGCCACACTATTAATCTATGCGAAAATATCCACAACAAATGTAATTTGCGTTTCCATGCAAGACAACAAAAAATGTCCAAAACTTCGTTCCAAAATTGAGTACAAAATCGGCAGAAAGAAGAATACCACCATATAAATGCCAAAACCCTTTCAAAATACAATATCTTAGTATGTAAATATAATATATATTATATTAGGATATTCATTTACACATTTAAAATGCATATTCAGTCGAACACAAATAAAATAATTTCGAAAGAAGGAGAAATTTTAATTTAATTTAATCGAAGTTCATTTTATCAGTTGTACAATTTTTCAACAGATCAAAAATAATTTAAAAACAAAAAAATTTCATTTAACTCATTTCGCTTTGATTAATGATGACAAAAAGTTGAAAAGAATACGGCGTACTAGAAAAATGTAAATCCAACTAATTATAAATTCAATGAAACTTTTCTTAAACTTTTGAAAATTTAATAGAAATTTGTTACATATTTTTAAAATATTAAAAAATAGGTAGGTTTGATTCCTTTTTTGCTGATTCTTGTGAAACTCCTTTGTTTAAGATTCCACTATGTCTTGAACGACGGCTTGCTTTTAACTGCATTATGTAATGTTTTTGAGACTGGAATGATGGTTGAAACACGTGACTGTCATGTATATTTTCGTGGCTTCTAGTCCTGATACAACCAATTATTATTATTTGGGCGGCGGTCACTTCTATGTGTTTAACAAACACTTTAAGCAGATAGGTAATCGACAAGTCTAGTAAACACTTCTCAAACTGACATTCGGAATCGTCCTTAAAATGTGGGTCCCATTGAGTGAGTCTAAAAATATAATGCGTCTAAGTTCATAGAATGTGAGAAGCTCCTCCATGTCTTATTCATGGAATGCAAGGGAGCTTTTTTTTGTGTCGTGCAATTACATTTTTCTTATACTGACTAACAATTTAAGATTGTCTATCAGAATTCGAGTTCAGTTTCTGAATTTTATGGGATTTCACATTCAAAAAAATTACATTTTGTGTAAGTTTTCAGAAAAGTTATTCCACCAATTGAGGGTATGACATGTCATTATATTCCAAATACAGGGTTGCCCATATTCGACGGATCCATGTTTTTAAAAAAAAATC
>JAHXMU010000797.1:495087-603435 GCA_019455685.1 Philornis downsi
GGCGTTGCCAGATGGGTCCGTCGAATATGGGCAACCCTGTAATATCTCGTGCTTACGAGATTTATGGAATCAAAGTTAAAAACGGCTTACATTAATCCAATGTGCTTATATTACTTTATTTTTTAATTCCACAAATCCTCAACAGGGGTAACAAATGCTTTTTACTTATATGTTTATTTTTGTTAACTTGATCTCTCTATCTGACAATCAGAAATATACTACATATATATTATGGGGGCTCCAGACAAGTGTTTCTAGTTAATTCAAATGGAATGAGAGAATGAGTATACATCCATCCTATGATGGCGGGTGTAATAATATCTCATGTAAAATTTGGCTTTTTCTATCGACGATAAATCGCACAAAGATCGATATGGTGACGTAACTCAATTTAAAATGGATTATTTTGGACTATTATTTGTAATCGCCTATATGCAAATTTTAAACACTTCCACCGTTTTCATCAGAACCTAAGTAAATTGTGTGTTTATGGTCAGTTACGCTCGCTATTGTGTTTAGATAAGGAACTGACCGAATTCGGGCGTTTGCTTCTAAAAGCCACAGCATTTTATACCTTAAACCAATAAAAAGGGAAGTATACTGCGTTTGTCATTACGTTTGTGACATTAAGAAATACTTATCGGTGCTCGCATGAACATTATAAATACATATTTTTGATAGTCGCAAAATGCAGTTCGTTTCGAGCTTGTCTTTTCGTTCTTCTGTCCACACGTCGACCCAAACCAGTAGGAAGAATCGTTTCTAATAGCGGGATAGAATATCTGAATTTATCCCTGTTTATCTGATAGTTAAGGATGGAAGGCGAGGGACCTCTTAAATTTGTAAACAAACAGTCATGATTATTGAAAAATTTAAATAATCATTTTTTTTATGTCAACTTATGTATTAGAAGATATCGTTTTATACTCGCCTATTTATCTGACGATAAATCATTTGTTCACAAATTCTAATGTTTACATAGAATGAGAAAATATTGAAAATGCCCGTGCATGTTATTGAAAATTATAACATTAAAAGAATTCATGTTGAACATAATTGCGATCAATACCTGAAAGAAATAATATTAAAAATGAAATACTCAAAATGAATACAAAGAATGCATCTTATACATGGTAATAATAATTAGTCTATAAAACCGAACCTTTTTCATTTTTATTTTTTTTTTTTTACGTATATACACATATACATATATGTTTATCGCTGTCCATGGGGGAGTGTATATTAGCTTCGGCCCGCCCGAATTTTCTGCCAATGTAAGTGTAATATAACGATAAGAATAATAACGTAGTTTCGAAAAGTGCGCCGATAGGACACCCTGCTCAAACAAAGGAGCATTATCGTTATATTATATTTACATAGGCACGAGGTGCTATATCAAACAGCGGACTGATATGGCACCCAGTCCAACTATGCACCTGCCCAACTTTACGCCTATCCACTTGTTTAAAAAAAATGTAATCCATTCACCATCTTAGTATTAAATATGCGAATGCATCAAAACCCAGTGATATTTAATATTTTGCAAATATCTCATTAGATTTTTATCAGACCTTGCATTGTATAGGGTGATTTTTTAAGATTTGAGTTTTTCAGTTTGGCAGCGCTGGTTGGTAATGGCATCCAAACGTCATCTATCAAAGTGAAAAGTGTACGGTGTACTCTGCCATTCTTCATGGAAAGACTAACAAACGAGCAATGATTGCAAATCGTTGACGTTTATTATCAAAATTCGTGCTCTGTGACAAATGCGCATCGTTTGATACGACCATTTTATGGTCGTCATAATCGACCTGCTGAATCAATAATTCCAAACTCCAAATTTCGCACTAAATTTACTTTGTTGGACATAAAACCATCGATTCGCATTCATAGAGTGCATACCGAAGAAAATATTGCAGCCGTAGCGACCAGTGTTAATGACGATCGTGAAATGTCAATTCGTCGCCGTTCACGGCGACTCAACCACAGGGAAATTTTTTTTGCCCCAATTGGCTGAGTTGAAATTGGTTGACATGTGGTCTCATCAGGACGGTGCAACATGCCACACTGCTCGTGAAACAGTGGATATGTTGAGGGATGAATTTGGTGAGCAGCTTATCTCTCGATTTGGCTCTGTGAGTTAGCCCCCAAGATCTTGCGATTTAACGCCTCTTGATTATTTCTTGTGGGGTTAAGTCAAGTCGTTAGTCTATGTGGACAAGCCGAACACTATTGGAGCCTTACAGGCTAACATAAATCGCGTTATTCGTGGAATACAGACCGAAATGCTCGAAAATGTGACGAAAAATTGGACCTTCCGAATGGACATTTTGAAACGGAGCCGCAGACAACATTTACATGAAATTATCTTTAAAAATTAAATGGCAGAGGCCAATTTATCGATTCCAATAAAAAATTTTAATACACAAGTATGATGCAAATTTGAATGTTTTATTCGATTTAAAAAAAACATTTACGATCAAAAAATTATAATTTATATTAGTTCTTTAGAAATGTTTGAAAATTAACATTTGGACAGCAATAAATTGGGCAATATTTGAAATTCATTCTGAACCAACCCGATTACGAATATTATGTGCTTGTGGTTATAAAAATATTCAACAAATTCGATTCATTTGTTTTAGTTAAAATTTTAGAGATATGGTGGAAATATGCTCAGAAAAAATTTGCCATTATTTTTTTATTATTACTATTTATTATTTTTAACTAGAGCAAACAAAAATAATCTAAATGAACCACAGAGCATTAAAATCGAATCTTATTTCGATGTGTTCACAACATTGTAATCTTGACACTAATATTTTGATAATATACGAGTATACATGTACAAACTTTTGAGGTAAAAATGTGGTCGAAGAATAAAAAAATAAATTCCATTTCATTTCATGAAGAGAATATAGGAAAACTTTCCCTAATTAGGGAGCTTACACAAATTCTATTTTTAGAATTCACCGACAGTTTTGATCGCTGTCTTGAGAAGCGATTGCTCGTCAACATATCGAGGTGATCACTATTTAAAGGAAGAAAAGTGGCTGTATCAAGGTTTGAAAGCACTGTTACTGAATAGTAACTTTCAATTATGTGCGGCGCCTGTTATTCTACCTATGCCATTTTTCATGTGGTTATAGTGGCAAACAAAGAGCTATATTGCCTTACGAATTATAAAGAACTTTGTTTCTTTCGTAGACTGTGTCAGGGATATCGAATTGATGACAAAAACATCTTATGGTTGTATGTTTCAAAGCGCAGCATGACGTTAGCGAGATATGACGTTAGTAGTAACTGGTTATGTTCAAAAGTGACATAATATCTATAATTATTTGTGTCTTATGGACCTGCAGCCATTCAGATTTCCTAAATCCTTTGAAAATTTAAATTAAAAATATTACCATTTATAGTTTTATAAATGTTTTCTATTCGGATTTGAATATCCTCCGTCTTGGTTGAATCGGATTCCTCTCTCCAGCCGACCGTAATATTGAATGCGATGTTAAGATTTACTCCTCCAAAAACAAAGTTTGCATCAATTCCAGAGGAAAGAAAGAGCTACAAATAATAATAATATTAATAAATTTTTATAAAAGATATTTCTACAACAGAAAAAAAACTTTCAAAACTGGTTCCACTTGGAATGGGGAAAAGAAAGTGAAACCGAAAATAATGACACAAAATAAAAAAGCAGTCAATTTTCAGTCCAACATTTCAGATGACAATCGTTTTTAGTATTTTTGTAGCATGCGAATAAAGTGCAAACGAATTAAGTGCGATTACAATAAAAATATAACCATAAATATTTATTATTACACTCCAAATGGGCATAGACGGATATTCAAATAGTACGCGAAAATTTTTGAATATCGAAGATCGTAATGATGATGGTCTTTATTCGAAAGTAGTCAACCGCCACTTTACCCACGGAAGATCATAAACTTCCTGTTCAAATGAATGACGTCATGCGTTATCGTCATGATCATCTGGCAAACATTTGAATCGCAGTCATTCGTAAAGACTTTTCACGTCTTTATTTCTCACTACCGCTGTTGCTGTCGAATGTTGTGCTTCACGACATAACTTGTGTAATTTTTCTGTGTTTTCGGCTGTGAAGAATTTCATAAAATATTCCATACATTTGTAAGTTCCAAGGCGAAGTTTATGTTACGTGTTTTGTATTTTAGTGCGGATGATCGAAAGACAGCAGTGAGCTAAATAATAGCAGTGTTTAATTTATTTAATTTGTTTTATTCATACATAAACGTTGCCATATAAAACTTTAGTGTATCGGACGATATCGAGTAAATAAAGCAAATTCTGTCAGCAGAACTGGGAGCCGAACAAATTCTATGACGGAAATTTGACTGGAAGATATAGTAATATTTCAAAAAACAAATATTAATAGATATGGTTGAATATTGGTAAATACAGTCATTTGTATGTGAGAGGATAATATTAAAATAGCGCAGCCTACCAATAACAAAGTGCAGAGGAAAAATTTTACAGAAATTCGACAAATGACCTCGTCCAATTTATACTACAGATAATAAAGATCTGTCAAAATTGTAATATGTTTAAAGCGTCGGTGAATTGAATGTGAAAATGTGAGATAGACAGATTATTTGTGCTCATTAGCGATTTTCATCGGGAATGACTTATAAAAAATATGTGTTTTTAATGCCCGAAATGTCTTTTAAAGTAGATCAGATTGATCTGCTTGAAATGCCCAGAACATTGTTAATTGAAGAGGTTTGAGCCCTAAATATCGGATTTGTTGGGCGTGACTTTCATCGGTAGATCTTGAATGTCGCTTTTCTTTAGCTCGTTCTCGGCTTTCTTTGTGCTTTCTATGCGTCCACCGAAGGACCGAAGGACAATAAATATAAATAAATAAATATATAATTTGTGAATGAATATACAATTTGTGAATGAAAAAGAAAAAATAGGCACATACTAAGAGAAATTAAAAAATTGCCAATAAAATATTTCAGTTGTTCACCGTGACAGATTCGACTGCAATGTAAAATATTCCAATTAAGACCAGATGGTCGCTTTTATTTGTTTGTTTTATTTGTTACATACAGTAGTTCGGTAAGTTGGTGGTAATGTAATGAAATGTATGCAATAAATTTGCAATCCATCAGAAGACGTGTGGAAAAAAAAAATAAATAGCAACGTCACTACAGACCAAATTCATGTACACCAAATCTAATAGCGACGGAAGTTTTCAGATATACATTTTTGAAACTTAAAATTTTAAATTTTCAAGAGTAAAAATACTCGCATAAAAAAAATTATAAACATTTGTAAGATATTTGAAACTTGTGTGAATAGAAATCGACTGATAAACCACAACTCCAATATTCGAAGTAATTTCAATTAAAACCCAAAATATATCGTAAAGGAGCTAAGTTTACACCATCTGCTTCACCCCACCCACTTCAATTATTCTATTATCGAAACCATTCACGAAACATATGAACTGAAAGATAATACGACCAGAATATACATTCTTATCCATTATTCGCAACAAGTAGAAATTAATTCCAAGCGCTTTCGCTATTCTCCAATTTGGCACACCAAGTTTCGATCATATTTCGAAAGTCTGGTACTTCCGACTGAGTTTTGATCGCCCTCTTTTGCACCGACCATCGGGTTTTGTTTTCGTGCTGCAGCATTTGGCTCCATTCGCACATTACCCAACCAATACAAATGCTATGTATTGATGTGACTGATCACGTCGATGTGGGCATATAGCTATACTCATTGTCCATGCGACGCTGATACTTTCCGTGAACGATGATGAGTTCATATATTTCCAGAGTATTTTCCTCTCGAACACCCCCAGCACTGATTCATTCGCTTGTGTCATAACCCAGATAGAACCAATTTCTTGTACATTCTTGTCGTAAGTTTTACATACAGTATCGTCATATTGACTTGACCAGATGGTGGACTCCACCCCACCAAAACATGCTACAATTCGACTGTTAACGCCCGCAACTTCTATTATTATCCAAATAGATGTTCAGTACATTCATATCTTTCTCCGGGTATCAAAGCAGACCGACTAGAACAAACAGTAGGTTTGAACTCCGTCCTTATTGGTTCCCGGCCATATTAGTGGCCTACCACTACTTGTGCAGGTCTTATTTGCTGCTCATGTCTTACACAAATACTTGTATATCTTCAAATTACGCAACATATACTCCACGTCAAACTCATTCACACCGCCACGTTAGCCATAAACCATATGAAAGTATTAAATTCCATCTTTGCTCAAAAGTGCCCACATCTATGTTCCCCATCCGGCCGGCTTCAACAGTTCATACTTCGCAAGAAATGGAAATTCCTTGCTATTGTGAATGCGAACATTGTATAGGTTGGAGGAAATTTCCTCCTTTGCTAAATGGAAACGTTTGTAGGTACTTTAAAATTATGTTGAAATGGTGGAATAAAGTAATATAGTTATCGCCATTGACTGTAAGCTTATCGGTATGAATTGGCTGAAAGTTGCGTTCTTGCCTTTTCGGCCGAATTCATAGAATGTGCTTTCTTCGAAATTGTTTTACTTCTCATCGATTCTAGTGTTCCTTCCTTGTGAGCGTAATAACAATAATAATCATGTTCCTTTGGAGTATTGATTCGACATGTATTGCTGTATTGCTTATGGTCCCCAGTAAACAAATGCATCTTGCAAATTTATAATTATTGTCTAATTATTCGTACAAATTTAATTCCCCGGTTCAATATTCTCGCATGCTCCCTCACTCGTCGATCAGTCCAAACTAATATGATGAAATCTAAGTTGGAAGAGTCGTAAGAGGTACATAATAAGTAGATGTACAACCATGTTTACATTAATTCAGTCAAATGTACATTATCGCATTGCACACTGGTGCAGATGTGTTGTGGAAAGTATTCATCCCGGTTGTGATTTCTTTCGGTGTTAATCCTGTAGAAAGTATAAATTTGATCATTTCATGAATCTTATCTCAATTTTAAGTTTATAAATAAGGCAATGATAGTCTGATACTTCGATATCGGACGAAAAAGGAATAAGTTAATCCTTTACCTACAGAATTATTTTTAAAAATTTTCCAATAATTCTGCCATTCGTTCCTTAATTAAAACCAGGTACTGGGAAGAACATCACAATTCATATATAAGAAAATGGCCTTTCTGTAGGCGTGGTTGTTGAAAAATACAAAAAAATATCCATTTTATTTAAAAAACGGTTTAAATTAATGTAAAACTTATGACAGATGGCGGTTTGTGATACGTACAATTATTTCGTGGTACCTCCTCAGAACGTCCTCTATAACATTGGTCGAAGGTGGGTGAAATCCGTCTGTAAGGATAAAAATGTCCATAAAAGTATTGGTTCCAGGTTAGGATTAATAGGATTCTGAAGTGTTTTTTTTATATTACTTATAAACTAAAGGACATTTACATTGGGAGTTAATAAATACCCCTAGCTTACAAACTTTTTAATGACCGCTATAACTGTGGGTGTGGTTATTGAAAGATATTAAAAAATACGAATTTTTATTGACTAAAACTGAGAAGTATTTGGGAAGAGGACGTTTTTGACACGTCCGCTTATCTGCCGATACGTTATCCACGACTCTAAGCTTTTTCATACAAAAACTAAATACAACTTTTGAAAAATGAACCTTCTTCAGAATTTTTTTGAGTATGTTTCCCGAATATTTGGAAGGCAGTACAAAGTGATAATTACTTGAAAGATGAGGGAAGGGATCACTACAGCTTGTGCTCATTGATAAGGAAGCATTTTACTTGTTAGTGTGGTTAAAGTAAAAAAAAAATACGTTTTTTGATTGAAAAAATAAGGCGAGTTGATGTACTAACATTTTACGCGATAATTACTCGATATATAACCAAAGCCATTATGGACCGCAATCCATGGTAGTAAATATTTAAGCTTCGGTCCGGTTCAACTTATGACACTAGCCCAAATTTATGCTTATCCGCTTATTATTTGCTATAATTTTCCAAATGTGTTCCCTGTTAATCGTTCAGTAACTTCAAGCGACATTTAAAGTTGAAGTCAGATAAAGTATTTAAACCCTGCATCATTTATATGTTCTGTGATTTTCAAGTGGTTCCTCAGATATAGTTACAATTGTTGATAAAAACCATCCATTTATTAAACTGAGCTACAACGTATATTTTTGCTCACAGCTGTAGAGTTATTCTCTGAACCTGACCACAGACAATAGTTTCGTTTTGTTTTTCAATACGGCTGGCTTAAGTTCAGTTGTCGACAAAAATAGACACAATTCACACTTTAAATTCCCCTCAGTACAAATGCACCGTTGAACATATTAGGAAATACAAGCTTATCTTTACGAATACAGCAATATCAAATGTTGGCTGGGATTTTGTTAACTACATTTATAGATGTACTAACTAACCTACGGCATCCAGCTTCGTTGCCGGCGCCGCAAGATCTGCCAGCGGTAACAAATCGCTTCAGTAAACATAAATTATTTAATGTTTTTTTTTTTTTTTGTTTCTGGTCGTTGGATTACTTCAATGTACGGTTAATCCCCAGTTATGCAACAATTCCGGTAGCTATTTAGGCACAACAGCAACAACAACAGCCAAAGAGATTTTAAACGTTATTGCTATCGTTATGATGATGATGATGGTGATGATAATGATGATGATGCAGTTGAAAAAGATGTTTAAGTAGCTTTTCCAAGCATAACGAATGTGGCAACTTACATTACATGCGGTTTTTTTGTAGTTTTTGTTTTTGGTGGATTTATCGGAAGTAACGTTTTCCTAGGTAGGATAATTGTCTATGGCAGTATCGTGATAACGAGGCTTCGTTTTACTTTCTTTTGGCTATTAAGAGGAAATTGTATGTTAACAATTAATTCTTACTATACATCAAAAAAAAAAACAAAGTGCACAAAGTGGAACATTTGCAATCAGACGCTTCAGACGTTTATGTAAATTTTAATACGATGAAAGTGAAATGTACAGGGTTATCAATTTAGAGGTTAAAAAACCACCAGTCTGGCAAAGCTGTCAACTGTTAAATACCTGCCATCTGAAGTGTTATTTATTTAGTGAAAGGTATGCGGTTTACGAATATGGATCGCTTAGCAACCGAAGAACCCCTAAAAATAGTTAAAAATTTACTACAATTGTGGTGATTCAAACGATGGTGATTACGCCAATAAGCGAAATTGTCGCATAAGTGACTGCTTGGTGTGTTATGGTCTGGATCTACTGCTGTAATCAATCCATAGGCGGTCATTTAAATGACATTGTATTCGTACATAGTGGCAAGGTCCAAGCATCATAATAAAATACAAGTTTCACCGAAATCTTAGCTGTATGTGTGTTTTATTTAACTTAATTTTTGAAATCCAAAAATTGATAACCCTTTATCTGACTTCTGTATGTCGTAAAGTCATTTCAAATTTTATGGAAAACATGTTGTTTTTCGATGTAGCTATCTTTAGCGCGGGTAAAAGCATCGTGTAAAATGTATCACGGTAATTTGTTTTCATTTATCTTTACGGATTGTTCAAATGACTTGTGAGCAATTCCTGTCACTGTTGCAATTCGCTAGTTTCAACTGATTTGCACTCTAAATATACAAGATCGCTTTGTTTGTTCACATATTGCCAAACCGTAAAAATGTTTTCATCAGATAAGACCAAATTTTTAAGCCAATGTGCAAATGCTAAGCGAGCTTTACTTTTGCTAAGCGAAATGCTTTCTGTGCAATTCTTAAATATTGCACTTTTTGTACTTTGTACGGCTTCAATTGTAGCTCATTTTTTAATATTAAAAATGTTCGCCAATTAAACTTCGCTTTGTCGTGGATTACGTTGAATTCCGGTCTTAACTTTTTGAACCATTTCCGCCGAAGTTTTTGTTTTTTGTATGTCCTCCTGCATGACGTTTTTTCATGCTTTCATAATAGTATATTATATACCTATATAATAATAGAACCTAGAGTAGTATACTTAAAGCATAGGATAGAAAATGCGTTTTAATATGCAATATAATATTGGATTCTTTTTATCATATTCCGGCGTTTGAAACCAACTTTATAACATGAAAAACCTCAGAGGACGTGTAAAATACCGTCAAATTTTTACGCAAATCGTAGGTTCTATCTCCGAGCAATATGACTTTGAATACAGGGCTCCGGACAAGTTTAGAGAAAAAATACGTATGGAACGATTATGCTGGCAATGGATTCAGTAAAATAAACTACAGCAGTACATCTACGCACGGCGTAGGTGTTACCAATGCACTATAGGCTAGGATATGTGTTTTTTTCCAGGCATTTCCAAAAGATATTAAGAAACTCACTGCAAGACACCAAAAATCTCAGAGAATGTGGAAAAAAATATAGCTTTGAAAATGGAGCTCCGGCCAATTAGTTTAAAGTCTAATTTGTTATTATTATTCGAAATTTTTTTTTAATAACACTTTTATTGTAATATGTAATTTTGTATTTGAAAAGACAAGGCTCTTGATTGTCATTCTGTACTCTTGGACGAGTTCAGTAGTTTCTAATAATTTTGAAATCACCTAGATCTAGAAAATCTTGGAATTAAGTATTAAACCAAGAATATCGGACCTCAATATATTTACATTCTATCAAAAAAAAAAAAAAAAAAAAATGAGCCAGGTATTGATTATATAAAGACTTCGCTTGACGCGATTGCCAACATTTTTTTGCCGCTAATTTGGCTTGACTGTCTTCTATGCTCGATCTGCCAGTTAGTTTCTTTACATTGATCTATTTTGTCAGTTCATCTTGAGTATGTTTTCCGATTTTGGCAACGGATAAAACGGAGAATTTGTCCCAAAATTTGTGTTGCAAATGTAATTTTGAATCGCGGAAAATGTTACGGAAGGGTTATGAATAGACTTAATCAAAAATATGTGCAAATGACTGCTACGGTGCGTTCAAAAGCAGTCGAACGAAATGTGGTGGAAACAAATCGTTATTTAAGTTTAAGAGAAATAGTTGATGTATTTTCTGTATCTCGCGAATGATTTTGTTCCATTTTACATTATGAAACGCATTGCAGCTCGCCTAGTTCCGAAAGATCTGAATTTGCTTCAAAAATTTAATCGTCAATTCCTACCTCATTTCCATAAAACTCATTACAAGTGGTGATGAAACGTAGGTTTACGAGATTTACATGCTAACCAGCAAGCACCCTTTAAAATCACACCTTCCAATTGAACCGAAATCGAAAAAATCAAAAGTCAAGATAATATTGACTGTTTCCTTTGTTTATCGCAGTGTTGTGCACTCTGAATCCTTGTCGGAAGGGCAGAGGATAAATAAAGAATATTATTTGCAGATAATGTGGCGTTTGGAAAAACAAATTTGTTGGATTTTGCACTACAACAATGCGATGGGTACAAATTTCTGGGTAAACACTCAACAAATATCATCGAACAACTTCGAGACTCCTGAACTCAGGTGAAGACATAAAAGGGAATTCGTGGCGAGAACTAAAGTCTTTTTCGGAAAATGCGTCCGAAAAAGTTTTGATGTCTGGATTATTCGTTGACATAAGTGTGTTATTTCGGAAGTAGACCGACCGTATTGCGGTGATTAGTACATGCGACTATTGCTCGCATGATCGCGGATTTAACCCGGCATACAGCCATCTATAATTATTAGATGGGGGTCACCTCGATGTGTCTGACGAATACTTGGAGTAGTCGAGTAATCGACAAGTCTTGTAAATGCTTCTCAAATTGATGAGTGAGTTTAAAACAAAACGCGTGTAAGTTCATTGAATGTGAGAAGCTCTTGTCTCATTCATGATACGAGTATGCGAGAGAATTTGTTTTGACTGCTTTGAAGGCGACTGAATAAATTTAAATGAATAACATGTAGTTTGTGGTTTATTAACCAACTCCCGGTATTTTTGGCAGAGCGATACTTCAGAGCGACATGCATTAGGCCATTGGAAGCCCTGATTTTTGTCCTTGATAACAATAACTTTTAACAGAAATTCCAAAACTATTCCCGTATATAGATTTGAGAACTTAAAGTCAAAATCAAGAAATTTTCATAGTGAAAATTGTGATCAACATTAATTAGATCTTGGAATGCCTTTATATAGTCGTATGTGAAGGAAGATATTGGTTTGGGTACTTAAAAATCAAAAGTTATACATTTTCATTCTAAAAATTTTCATTTTGAGACTAGCGCACGGGACACTTCAGATTGATATTTATCAGTTACTCGAATGCCATCATATTGCCTTGGATGAAAGCAACTATTGGCTAACATTTCAAAAGTACCCCCCCAAATATACATAAATTTGGGAATTTAGAAATCATAATTTGTGATTTCTCGTATCCAACACATTCATATCAAAAATATGATATTGAGTCCCTTGTAGATAAGCTTGGCAGACTCTTATCTCTTCCATAGACCTCAACTATTGGTAGAAATCTCTTTTGCACCAGAAGGGGCTTGTTTACTCTATTTCCATAATCAGGTAGATCAAATTTCAATCCCAAATCGGTGGCAAAAAACTAGTGTTGCTCTGTGTTTTGTGAGCCTATTTTGTTCAGTGCAGATTCCACATAATATTATATTTAGTTACTACGACATTGTGTTCAGAGAGATCTAAAAACATAACAATTATTATTCCAACGAAATTCCACTGAAGGACCAACCCAATGATTCCCTCGTTCGCACGAATTCGCTAAATATTAAGTAACATATATTTGGAAAACCCAAAGTGACTTTAAATATTTGACGAAGATGCTGAAGACGATATTGCTCCACTTGCAGTATTTGTTCATCATAAATAAATGAAACAACCCACAGATGACCGGCCATAAATACACACACATAAAACTATTCATTAACTCATTCCAATGCCCATTCGTACCATCGTGACGGGGAGTACCCCTTACTGACGTGGGGTTCCAACCTATACATTGATATATGGATCCATTATTACATACATACAAAAGTATTTGGTTTGACCATGAGGCTGTCAGATTCAGTGATGACGATGAATAACCGATTTAATGAATGAATACAAGTGGGTACGTCGGATAATTTTTCGATGCAACGTTCGTTAAGGCACCCCCTTCAAGTGGGTGTCACAAGCTGAAAGGTGTTTACATACGTTTGTATATTATGTGTGTACATATAATACATACAATAAACTGTAGATATTCGTACATTGGTATGCAATAAACGTATTTTAAAATTCGTAGCAAATGAGCTTGTCATACTCGTAATCATCACAGTAAATGGCCAACATATTAGGTAGGTATCAAATGGATTCTTCAAGTACACATATAATTTTTTCAGAGGTGTGTATACTTCAGAGATCATTCCCTTGAGGCAATAGGTATGAAATACATGTTATTAGAAACGTTTGTGAAAAGAACACTGTCGAAACAATAGTTGATAAATAATCCGTAAGAGTGGGCAATTTCATCGAAACGAGAATGTATTAAGAGTTTGTTGTACTATAGATTTTGAAATGACTCTTTTTTACTTAGAACGCTTTCCATTACGATGCGTTTAAATAAAAAAAATCTAAAAACTCCCAAGATTTGATTGCTGGGTTCATTTATGACTCTCCGCAGGTTAAACTTTGTGCACGCGTTAACAACAGTTATATGACTTGCCTACCAAAATTGCCCAAATTGTCGCGATTTTTTAAAATGAAAAATAGTCATATTTAAAGGCAACTGGAATGATTGCTATCTATGCTTGTTTTGTTTTCTTTAAAAAGCATATAGACTTTGGGTCATATTCATAATAATTTATATAAGTTTTGAATGTTGGTTTTACTATTTATGAAAATTCTATTAATAAAATCTTCAAATTATTAACAAAACATAATGTTGCTTACTGATAAAAATAATGAAAGATTTAAAATTTTTCGTAAAAAAAATTTCAATTTCAGAATACTTCAGTTTCTTCTACCATTTTTATTTTTTGTTTATCGTTTTTTACAGAATATGCCAATTGTTGATATATTTTTTTTGCAAACCCGTAGAATTTTGTGAAAAAAGTCAATTTGAAAGAAAAAACAACAGCTCACCTTTTAAGATATTATAAAAAAATGTTACATTTTTTGTAGGTATTCCGCTGTTGAATTTATAACAATCAAATTAACACCAATCACTTAAAAAATACGTTGCTGTCAGCTTGTTAAAATTGTTTTTCAATAACCGAAGTTGTCAACTTTGACCACTTAACCAGGGCAAAACATCTCACAAGTAGAACTTAAGCTCGTTAATACTTCAGCTTTGTTCCAGTTAATTTTCATTTAAATCAAATCAACCATTCAAAGTTGTAAATTTATATCCATTTTTTCGCATTTTAGCTCACTATATAACACATATATGATAAATTTTACTCATTGTTTTTAATTAAGTTAAGTCAGAAAAAAAGACACTGGGAATAAAAATTGGTTGTAGTCTCATAAAGAATCAAAGGAAGTCGCGGGATTTAACTATGTCTGCATTATTATACAAAGTATATATTTACAAGAGCGGTCCCAAAACTAGCCGACCTAACAAAGAAGACACCAAAAGTTGACAAAAATGTTCTATTTATAGTAAGAACTGTCAAACTTCTCCAAAAATAGCCGCAGACTCCACGTCTTCATTGTAAGTAAATCTTTTACCACCGAGCCATTATTTCAAGTTTGGTAACAGAAAATATTCCGAGGGAGCTAAATCTGGCGAAGAAAGTGCGTAAAGAAGCAATTCGAACTTTAATTCATTAATTTTGGTCATCGCAATAATGGAAGTGCGAACTAGAGCACTGCCTAGCTAAAACAACATTTTCTTTTTCGCCAAATTCAGCTTTATTTTCATAATTTCATCACTTAAACGCTGCAGTAAATTAGCATAATATTCGCCGTTGATGGTTTTTCCTTTCGGAAGATAATCAATAAAATTATTCCCATGCACATCCCAAAAACAGACGACGTGACCTCGCCAACAGATGCAACCGTCTTCGTTTTCTTTGCACACGATTCTCCCATTCCAGTCCACTGCTTTGACTGTTCGTCTGTGTCAGCTATGGAGTGGTGAACCCATGTCTCATCCATGGTCCATGGAGATCATTAAGATTTGGAAATAAAACTTTAGTTAGCTATTTAGATAAAATAATTCCGAAAATTTCATGCTTTATAAATCCTGAGATTTCTTGAAATGTTTCGTCCTCAAGAGAGACAGACAGACATTTAAAAACATCTAAAAATTGTCATTCAATTAAAGCTATACCAAAAATAAACACTGGTAGCTGTCCAAAATGTTGATAGTTTCCCTATTGCTGTATTCATGTACTAAAATCAAAAATATTCTCGATGTATAATGTAATATAAAAGACATAAAAAGCGTAAAACTTTCAGAAATTCCTTGACTGGACTTTAATTCGTTAAGGAAGGGCTTTGTTCTTAAAATGATAACTATGTTATCGACATTCTCTAGCAGCACATGGCTCTTATTAAGACTGATGTTAGTTGCATTTGCTACAGTTTCCTCATTGCCTACTTAGAAGATGGCTACAGTATATATTATCTATTATATGTCACGTACGGAAAATAATAATAAAAAAAAATCGCGCCATTTATCCCAAAGACTTTTCTTTTTTATCGCTGTCGATCGTCAAACTTGTCGCTCGTCGTTTAACGTCAAAATTAAAAAAATATTCATTATTACCAAACTTTGTACCATTTTTCGTAACCGAAATTTCAATACAAACTGCAATTATCTTCTTTTGTGTCATTTTTTTTTTGTTTAAACACACAATCATAACAAATTTTTTACTTTTACACTTTTGCGAAAATGAGTAACATGAAATAGTTGCAAAAAACGAGCAAGAAACGATACAAAACGCGTCAATTATTCACACCGCTGTAGAGTAATTGTCACTAGCCATGCTTTCATAATAACCTACATATGTACAATATTTTAATAATTAGCTGCGTTTCGTAGTGTCGAATTGGTGTAAATGGACCTTAAAGCAGCTTGTGGCTATTTCGATGCTTGCAGGGTTCAACCTCGGAACTACAAATTCACGTCCAAATTGGCACTTTTCTGCATGGCAACTATAGCAGGCGGCATAATTTTATATTTATGTAAAACATGCGTTATTATTTTAAATTTCGCTTCTTAGGATTTCAAATGTAATATAATTTTTGGGGGAAAAATTGGAAAATTTTACAATTCTGCGTTCATTATTAAGCAGTAAATAATGCTTTTGTGAGTTGTAGACAAAAAGGTCTTCTGACAGTTATTCCAATTTGGGTATTATAAGCCAAATAAGGACTATATTACTGAAACGCTCATGATTAGTTATAGTGGAACTGATTTTTACAAGGAATTTCTTAAGGCTCGTAAAAAAGTTGTAATTGTCAGGGCTACAACTGAGGAGGATTCTGGGATGTCATGACGAGAAGCTTCGATAATAAATAATAATAAATGTTTGACTTTTTTACACTGTGATATATAGCTCATATATAAATTAATAAAAACATTTCATAAATAAATGATTAAATTTATCTATCTTTTTATCAATTTCTGAAAGGGCTATTATTTGAAGTATTTTTCTTTGTTAGTTTTAGAGAAAATGTTTAATTTCATCATTTAATTTCGGCTTCATTTAATTACACATTTCATTCTCATTCTTGACCGCTTTTAACTAGTTGACTGTTTCTTTATATATATTGATGATTTTGAATCTTACATGCCAATTTTCATGATGCCCATTAGCTTGGATAGATCGCCAAAATATAAAATCATAGTCTTTTGAATACAACATAACGCATACATATATGTTGTTCTATACAAAATTACAAATATTGTATTTTTTTACAAATATTATTTTTTATGGAGTTCTGAAGTACTACTTTTTATTACAATTTGGTCAATTAAAAATGTGTAAAAAATATTAATAATAATATTAGTCAATTTCAATGGTCTACTTTGTATCAGTTTAAAATATAAATATAATGAAGTACAACCATCCCACCAATTTTTTGTTGGTTTGGCGGGCTAATGGAGTTTTAGCCGCTATGAATCACTTCGACGGGAAGCGTCCCGCATTTTACGAGAACTCTCGTTCATATATTGCTACTAGACGACTATATTGTGCTGAATATGGTAAAATATGGTAAAGCGTTTTGAAGAGACCGGTTCAACATTTAAACCACAAGCAAATGGTCGCCCAGTGCTGAGAGAGTTATGGAGTCAGTACGAGGAAATCCACAAATGTCCACTTGCAAGAGGTCGTCTGTCTTACAATTATTGCGACGAAGTTTGCAACGAATTTTAACATTGGATCTTAAACTGCATCCATGTAAGCTGCAATTAACACAAGAATTGAAAGAGTCTGACTTCATAGCAAGGCTCGCATTTGCTAATGAAATGCTTAATCGATTTTCCAATTTTGGCAATATCCTTTTTTCTGACGAGGCTCATTTCCTTATGAATGGGTTCGTAAACTGTCGAAATTGTCGTTACTGGAACAGTGAAAATCCCAAAATCAAACACCAGAAACCATTGCATAGTCCTAAAGTGACAGTATGGGCAGCAATCTCTGGCAGAAGAATAATTAGTCCTTTTTTCTTCGTAAATGCGCGGTGCCAAAACGTCACGGTTAATACGGAACGCTATGTTGAGATGTTGGACGGATTTTTGGCTCCAGAAATTGAAAGTTCAAGAATAGTGAATTCCAGAACTTGGTTCCAACAAGATGGAGCTACCTGTCACACATCAAATGACTCCATGGCGGTGGTGAAGCAGATGTTCCCTGGCAGACTGATTTCGAAAAGAGGTGATATCCCATGGCCCCCACGTAGTCCAGACTTGACGCCTCTTGACTTTTTTGTGTGGGGATAGCTCAAACACAAATTCTACAGTAATAATCCAAGAAACATCGTTCAGCTCAAGGAGAATATCCGTGGTGAAATGGCAGCCATTACACCAGTATTACTGAAGAAAGTTTTCAATAATTTTCGTTTGCGGTTAGAGGAGTGCCGTCGTAGAGAGGGTCACCATTTAGATGATGTTATTTTTAAAAAATAAACTCCATTTATTACTCTACAATGCCTTAAATTTATTTTAACCATACCTTTTGTATTTATTTTTTAATCTATTTTTTAAATATGCACGTTCTATTGCGCCACCCTGTAATTCCACAGATGAATGGTGACAAATGATATTTTTCACAATAGACCCAATTACGATAAAATGACGTATTAAGCACCAACTCAATTCCGGTACGAATCCTTAAGAATAATAAGTATGCATTTTTTTCCACACATTCTTAAAAAATATCGTCAAAAATTTCGCCAAGCATTTAAAAAATATCCAACAAAATTTTCGCCCAAAAATGTTTTGAAATCGCCATGTTTGGCTACAAATCGTCAAATCCGACAACATTGTGTCAACCTGACAATTATTAGAAGATTGTCGTTTGTCGGAAAGCTTTACGACTGATTAAACAAGCCATTGGTGTTGTCTGGGTCATGTTGCACGAGTAGATGAAAATTAATGTTTCTAGAGGTAGGTTCAATAATTACATCGGCATGTTTTTTTTCCACGGGTTGATGCTGTTGAACCTGCTTGCGACTTTGAGATACTCCTATGCAAAGTTTCAAAGTTCTACCTCGGATAGACATCGGCATAAATTTTTACGATGATCACGAATGAAGCTTCAGATGACTATTTCAAGTTGTCACAAACAAATTGACATACTTAGAGTAAACTACATGTTTGTTTATATAAAAGAAATTGTATAAATTTGGAAAATTTTGAAAAAATTTCAAGTTGTCACAAACAAATTGACAAACCAATTTCAGAAGAACTATTTATTGGGCTTTAGGTTTCTATTGCAATGTCGAGATAAATGCGCGTCGAAACCCTGATCATATGAATGTTCGTCAAGCGTACTCAAATATCTACTTACGAGTACGTAATAATATTCCTAACGTTTACTGTGTATAACATATCGTAATAACATACATACGTACATACATACATACAGAAACGTAAGCATTGTTTTTTGGACACCGACCAATTCTCCCCGTACAGTTTACGGTTTACGGTTTACAGTTTCTTTAAGTTTTATGTTAAAACACTTAACAAATGTGTCCCTCCATCTGACCATGGCTGAATTAATCTTTTTGGCGTTGAGTCCATGCGTAGTTTTCATTCTACGAATTTCATTGTGATATAATCGCACTCGTAGAAAGAAAACGCCATTAACAAGTAGAAAGGGCTGTAATCAAGCATTTTTTTCTTCTTTCATTTCATGGATGAGTACTAAACATCGCGATGTGTTGGAACACCTTGGGGTGAAGTGTGTCAAGTGACAGAAGACCTAAATGGATTCAAGGTCACATGTCGATGTTGTGTCGACTGTGTTTCCATATTTTGGGCAATGTAATTTCATTTGTTGTCATTTGTATGAAAATACTTTCATGTTTCTTATCGCAGTCGATCGTTTTCTTCTTGACGGAGCGTATTATTATGTGCTTGTTTTCATTATTTTAATGTGAGATTTAGTGGATTTGGTTTTTGACACTTTCACTTGCATTTAAGAGGTTCATAAAAGAGGTTGTAACACAATTAAAGCAACCAAGCCTCCATAATGTTTATCATGTATTTTCGTGTTACATAAAGATAATTTTTAATATTATTATTAAGCGCAGTTTACAGGAATGCTTTAAAACAAAGTTGTTGATATGACAGAGAGTCAATAATTTTTTTATGATTTAACAAAAACGCATTTCGTAAACTTATCAACATTTTCGAGTGGTTAAACTGTATAAATATCTCAATAAATTTTTAATTAGTTGAATAATGCATTAAAGTTAATTATTTTATAACACGGAACAAATAACATTCCGATAAGAAATAACAGTAAATGACATAACGTTATTTGCATAAAATTGTTCAATTTATTTCTTGAGTACATTGCAATTACGTTCGGATGATGACACCGATAAAATATTTCCTGCCTGACGAAACAAATGGGAAGAAAAACTCCCTTGCATGAATGAGATATGAGAAAGCTTCTCATATGCAGTGAACCTTCACGCATTCTGTTTTTCAGATCCACTCAACCAGACCTACAGTTTAACGATTCCGAATGTTACAATTTGAGAAACATTCGCCACAGACTTGTCGCTTACTCGACTATTCGTCAGACAGATCGAGGTGACCACCGTTCAAATAATGGTCCGTGGCCGTATGCGAGTTTAAACACGTGATCATATAAACGTCGCGTGTGCTAGCCATCGCATCGCGGTCTCTATTTCACCACAATGCCTTACTATTGTGCCACAGACCACGCACCTGAGACAATTCCAAAGAAAGAAGTCCATTTGTCTCTGCTCGTGTGTCCAATCAGGTGAATTTTTTTCCCAAAATCCATATAATCTGGTAGCAGACACTTTTAAATCGATAAGGAATTTGTCATAAGCTACTCGCATACAATCCTGGTTGCGTTGCGTTGCGTAGGATACAACAAAATATCATGCGCCAGAATAGACTAAGTTATTCCCCACTCTTGAAGAGTATAAAGCATTATGGATTGTTAGTCTATATTTAGACATTGAGCCCAAGGTATGAAGGAGTGCATATCATTTGGTACAGCAAAAATGTAACTCCCAGAAAGAGGCGACCAAATGTGTTTTCAATATTGCAAACATATAAATGTATTATCCAAGTGTGGTTTTATATCATAAGTCACAGCTTTTACCAGAATTCATTCATATTTGGCACATACGTTTCGTTGAGACGAGGTCGAATCCCAGTGAAAATGGATCGTATAGATCCACGTTTTTATAGTGCTCCCATACAAATAAATTGTCCAAATTTATTACTATCGCTTCCAAATTTCATATTTTTCGTGAGAATCTATTCATGTTTAATACATCTATTTCGTTTGGAGTAAATAAAATCCTTTTAACATGTACTGATATAGCTAAACTTGGTATTATCGTTGCGAAAGTCACAGTTGTCACCAGAATTCGATCATATTCTGCACATAGGTTCTGCTGAAGGTGGTGGAGAACTAGTTTGAAAATGAGCCGCATTTGTTCTTGTTTTGATGTAACGCCCAAACACCCAAATGAACCCACTAATTTTTGTTTTTTATGTTTATAGTATACATCAATATGAATTTTATAAGAAACTAAGCGCAGTCCGCACGTGACTTCGAAACTAGAATTTTCCGCCTTTCATATATAAAATTTATGATTGGTTATAGTCGATTATAATGTAGTTTTCAAACTACGCGCTGTCTCACTTTACTTGTTTAGATTAAGCTAAGGTTTAATATAACTGAAACTAATGTTGTCGATATGTAGAACCTTCACGTCTCTCACTCTCATTTTATCTAAAATCAGTTAAGCGTCCCCTTGCGTTAAGTCAAAATTAATTGCGATTCCTAGGTTTGATTGATTAAGCATAATATTATTAAGTACACTTTAAATTCAGAATGCATTGCTTGAATATCTGAATAATTTAAAATCATTCCACCAACTACTTTCATGTTAAAATTTCATTCATATTTGATCGTTTTTTGCAGGCTTACTATCCACCATCGCTACGCATTTCACAACTGCAGCTACTGCCGACGACGATGAGGACTACGAACCCCGCCATTTGACCAATGACCAATGTAAGTATTGATTCGTTCACGTGACACGATTTTAATACATCCATAACCAACAAGTCTGGATTCATAACTACTTTTAAGGCAGCGTCTTTTTTCCAGTCACAATCGGATTCACCGTTTTCAAAACAGTTGGCGTCGGCAGCTAACATTAACCGAATAGGACGCACGAGAGATCTGAAGTTATCAAATTCCAATTCCGGTTCTGAATCAGAAAGTGACAGCGCTAATGTGTATGACGACGATGATGATGTCGAGGAAGGGTCTACGGAATACTATGACGACAATGAAGATAGCACAAGTTCGAATAGTGCCAGTGAAAGCAGTGGCAGTGACGAATCCTTTCCACGTCTACTTTCACAATCTGCCTTTCATCGCATATCAGAAACATTGGGCGCTTTGAATACAGTTGGCCACATATTAGTGGATATGACCAGAGGAGGCCATGATTCAAAGACAGAAGCAACTACAGTTTCGACTAGTGTCTCCTCTACTGAGTTATCTACTAAGCAAAGTGAGGAATCGGCGGCAGCTACCGCTACCCCAGCTTTAGCTAACAGTACAGCTCCATCAAAGAACTCTTCGGACGTCCAGATTGCAACAAATAGAATGGACCAAGTGGAATCCATCAGTAAACCCATGTTTGTGGAGAATCGGGAGGTGAAGAAGAAGAAAAAGAAGAAGAAGAATAAGAACAAAATCAAGAAACCCACCGGCGAATTGCAATTAAACTCGACCTCACTTACAAAAATACCCACCACCTTGCGACCCACCGTATTAGCTACGACTTTAGTCGATCAAGAGGCCCAATTTTCTGAAGAGTCTACCGCCAAAGATGTGGAGAATCGTTGCAAAACTCCCAGTGGCCGTCCAGGGCGTTGTGAGGATCTAAGTAGTTGTCCAGCATTGCTATTAAATTTAAGCAGTCTTCGAGAATCGTTATGCTTCAAGAGTTTATTTGTGCCAGGAGTATGCTGTCCCTTACCGGAAACATCTACAATACTGACCACCCAAAGGCCCTTGAAATTAACCACCAAAGCTACCACGACGGTGGCGCCCACTACTAGACGACCTCCAGCAAATCGTCCTTCATCGCCCAGTTTAGTATTGAGACCGCAAAGTAAACCTTCAACGACAACAACTACCACAACTACCGAGAATCCTTTGGACTCGAATGAGTTGGAACTTTTGGGTACCAACAATATTGTGGATCCTGAAGAATGTGGCCAACAAGAATACTCCACTGGACGTATTGTGGGTGGTGTTGAATCGCCAAATGGCCAATGGCCATGGATGGCTGCTATTTTCCTGCATGGTCCTAAGAGAACAGAATTTTGGTGCGGTGGTTCGTTGATCGGTACGAGGTACATTCTAACAGCTGCGCATTGTACCAGAGATTCGAGACAAAAGCCGTAAGTATCTGAACGTTTAGTGCAATTGAATGAAAGATATGAAGCTTGGAATATGAGGGTAATTTGTGGAAGAGATCTAAAAAGGGCAAGATTCCAGATAAGAAAATAAATTTAAAGTAATGGTAGGTCGCTTGTAATGCCGTCCATTTTGATTCTTACTATCAGTCGCATGAAGTGTACCAAATAAGACTGAATTCAGTAATTCTTGAAAGACATGAAGCTAAGAATATGTGGGTTAAGTTGCTAATTTGTGCGGCAGATCCCAAATGGGACGTGATTAATTAGCCGGTGTTTTTAAGATTTGAGTTAGCATAACAACACAATACTAATAAAAAATTTGAATTACTGCAGGCTGCGAATTAGGGATTCCAGAGGAAAAATAAAATTGGTAGTACTAGAAAAAATTGAACAATTTTCATTCTAAGAACTAAATTAACCAAACGTATGTTTCGTGTCAAATTTAACATATCTTAAAAGATATGAATTTAATAATGTGCGGGTTTGAAATGACTCATTTGTGTTCGAAGTCCCATAATATATTTTTTTTTTTAAATTTTTGCCAATCACTGTCATTTTTGACTGAATTCAGTAGAACTGCTGAAAAAAGTATGAAATATTTCTGAAAAAATCATCAAATTACAAACGAATGTAATGGATAAAAATGTAGTCTGCGGCAGTCTACTTAATAGAAATTAAAATGTAAGGTCGGAAAAATGATCACTTTGCGTTGAAGGTTCTAGAAGGGGTTTAGCAATGCACTTCGTTTTTATTTTGAGACTTTACTTTCCATAATAGTCTAGAACAGGGATTCCCAACAATGTTTTTCCAAGGACCTCCTCATACATTCGATATAATGCCAAGGACCCCCACTCATTTCTAAACCTAAAGCTAGAAATGTTCCAGATGCCTACCACCCCTACCCCACCGCACCACCGCACCAATAAATTTGTTGTTAGACTTTGTCTTTATTGTTATTATTCTATTTTTGATCATTACACAAGTTTTTTTTTAACAGAATTTTATATGTGTACGTCCATCAGTACACAGTTCGTTTACATTTTCCATTCTTAATTAGATGAGTTGAATCTGTACTTTGAGTCCAATATTTCTGAAATGTTTGGTTCCAATCTTGACACTTTCACTTTGAAATCCGACCGCATGTCAAGCCGATTCCTGTACTTGTTTTTCATGAAACACATGGAGGAAAATGCTTGTTCACATAGATAGGTAGTTGCTAATGGAAGGATATTTTTCATTGCCTTATCTCCAAGTTCTTTGTAATCCTTGCGTGCTGTAGCCCAGAAGTCTGCAATTTTCTCAGCATTAAAAATGTTCTTCATTGTGCCACAACTAGACAGATCCACAAGCTGATCTTGTTCTTCTTCTGTGAGGCCTTGGATTTTTTCTATTTCTTGACAAGTAAAGGAATTTCGAATCCAACTATCGCCAGAGTCAGGTTCAGGGAAATACTCCCTAAAAGTGGTGGCTAGGCTGTGAAGATGCTCGGCTGCGTTGCTCCTTATCTGGTCAGGCAAACTCTCCTCTGAAGACTCCAGGAATTGTTTCAAAGCAACAAGTGTGTTCAAACACATCAACTAAGTAGGCAGTTGAGCAAAGCCAAGAAAAGTCAGCGAGACAGTCTGCGTACTTGGTGTCAAGAAGGAAAACACGAACCTCACCTCTAAGTTCAAAAAATCTTGTCAACATTTATAGTAAAAACACAGCGTTTTTTTACGGGTTAGTTTTTTGTAATGTCTAACCTAATGATATCTTGCGGGGTCCGCGGACCACCTGTTGGGAACCATTGGTCTAGAAGTACACAGAATTTCACAAAATTTAGCGTGACTGAATAAAGGATATGAATCTAAGAATATAAGGGTTAAATTCGCCATTTGCACTGGAGGTATCAGAAAAGGCGTGGTTAATTGAAATTTGTTCTTCAAATTTTACTTATCATTATAATGATTGACGACAAATTTCGATAAATTGTTTAATATGTATATGAGGTGCACGAAGGGGTGTAGGAATGCCCTACCCATTCAACCTGAAACTCTAAATGCTGAACTTTCACACCATACAACATTTCACACAATTTAATATAACAGAATAAAAGACATGAACCTAAGAATACATGGGTAAAATCGGTAATGTGCATACGAGTGCTCAATAAGTCCGGAATTAATCGGTCGATTTTTTCAAATTCGATCTAACCTCATAAAACTGTACAATGTACAAAAATTTTAGTTCCAGCAGACTATGAAAGATATCATTTATAATTCTCAATTACCGAATGGCAAAATATTAAGTTGTGACAAATTTTTTAAATTTTCATAAATTTGATATCGCTCAATCGAGTACTTGGTGCCTCAAACGCCTCCTTCTGACCCTTACATTTCTGCCTTATCAAATGATATATGAGTATGTCTTCATTCCATCGGTTGAAGATGTAATAATAAATAAGAATAAATAATAAATAATTAAATGAAGTAAAATTAAACCGGACAACCTGGCGAAACCGAGACCGGAAGTTTTCTTGACTTACAAATCAGTTGTTACTTAGTTTGCAAGATTGATACAAGGTTGGGTAAAACTTCGTTCATGTTTAATATTTTCCGATTATCCATTCCTTATCTCCATCTGACAGTGTACAGCCTCCTTTTTTTCAAAGCCGAACTTTGTATATTGCCTATGGAAAATGAACCTGCTGGGTTTCTTTGACGAAACAATATTAAAAAAATATTGTTCTGCACTTATATGGAGATTAGAAAGGGACAGCAAAAGCCACTCTGATGTTTCTGGATTTGTCGTATCTATATTCACTACCTTTTTTGTACAGAATATTAATAGATTTCCCTAAAATGACATTTTGCGTAGCTAACTGATCAAGATTTGCTGGTTGCAGAGTTACAGATTAATATTTAAGATTAAGATTTATATTTCGATTAAACACCGCATACAATCTTCGACAGTTTCAACAATGACCTTAACGAACTATTGGAAACTGGGTATTATGTGGCAAGGTAGAATTCATGGTTTCGTGAGGGCTATTAATCCCCTTCATACTATACTAGACCAAGTATGCCGAAATACCGTGCACAGTATGACTAATCGACTTTATAAATAAACAGGAAAAAAGAATACAGCCAAGGAAGCAAACATTCATCACATATTGTGATGGGAAAGTAGTGACAAATTGCGTAATTATCAATGAAATTAGCATAGGGTTGTCGTAAGAGGGAAGCGCTATTTTTTGATGCATCTTTTCCATATATTCACGTGTGATGAAGGCATGGCGAAAATTCAAATCTTCTGTTGTAATTTTTCGTTATTCAAAAGAATCGCTATTTGTGCCAGAAAGTATTTCCCCAGAATATGTCGTCAGAAAAAAGATTCCCAATACAAGTAATTGCATTTTTTGAAAAGCATCCATAAGGATTGTTTTTATTACAAAATTTGCTCGCAGATTTCAATGAATTTGATATTTTCCATAAAAGAAAATCAGTAGTGGATTCTGTGAACTGGAGAGGCGCCTAATGTTCCATAGGATCGAAACTTATGTACCATTAATTGCAGTCCACAATATTGGGGACGCACATTACCGACATAGATTCTTATAGTGATAGGAAATGTATATACTTTGTTTAGTCTCTGAGTATTTGTAGTTTTTACAAATGGAGTGATGAACTTATTATACCCGTCCCCAAAAACTTTGAATAGAGTTTCTTTACATCGGCCATCAAAAATTACGTCTTCGGAGCATATTATAGGAAATTTTTGCTCCAATTGTTAGGAATTATAAATGCGAATCGAACCAATGTTTTAAGTACTTCATTACCGTTATTTAGACAGTGGTTTAAAAGCGCTTCGTCAGAAGCAGTAAACATGCACAGGTTGGATCCTTAAAAGTGGTGAACATGTGAATTTTTTGGAATAATTTCCACCTATTTTTGCTGGGTAATTAAAATAGCGCTTTCGCAGATTGTTGGAAATTTACTTTTGAACGTTGACAAGATTTCGGGAAAGCCTTGCGAAAGCGTGTTTTCTGTATTTTTCTGAATTAGGAGTACGATTTTGCTTTTAACATTAAACTTTCTAAATCTCTATTGCTTTTAGATTTGCTGCTCGCCAATTCACTGTACGTTTAGGAGACATTGATCTCTCCACAGATGCTGAGCCTTCCGACCCAGTTACATTTGCCGTGAAAGAAGTTCGGGCTCATGAAAGGTAATTCGAAATGCAGCCGCCTAATAACGTCAATACAATCATTTCAATACGTTTGCTTGCAGATTTTCACGCATTGGTTTCTACAATGATATTGCTATCCTTGTCCTGGATAAGCCAGTGCGCAAATCAAAGTACGTAATACCGGTGTGCTTGCCTCGAGCCGGACGTATGCCTCCCAAAGAGCGCTTACCAGGTAGAAGAGCTACTGTCGTAGGTTGGGGCACCACTTACTATGGCGGCAAAGAGTCCACATCACAGCGTCAAGCCGAGTTGCCCATTTGGCGCAATGAGGACTGTGATCGTTCATATTTCCAACCTATCAATGAGAATTTCGTATGTGCTGGTTATTCTGATGGTGGGGTAGATGCTTGTCAGGTAAGAATATTTAGATATTATTATTTGCCAGAACTGTCTTAACTTTTTCCTATCCCTTCTAGGGAGATTCCGGTGGTCCTCTTATGATGCGTTATGACTCCCGTTGGATGCAATTAGGTGTGGTGTCTTTTGGCAACAAATGCGGTGAACCGGGTTATCCAGGTGTCTACACTCGTGTCTCGGAATATTTGGATTGGATTAGTGATCACACAAAGGACTAAGAATTGTCGACGATGATTTGCTTTGCTTTAGGAATATGTTGATTTAGGAATATGACTAGTCTAGAGTATTGAAATGTCGTTGTTGAATTTGTTTATTTGTATGATTTGTTGAGAGTGTCCTTAACCCATATTAGTTTGTAAATAATTTTGTACCCGTAATTTATTATATTTAACAAACAAATACAAATAATATAAAAATCAAATTACTTTATCTATAAAGTGGGACTGAGTAGTAGTAACAGTAGATAAGCTTGATAATGTAGAAAATTCTACAACTATGTTTACGTCGACGAGCCATTAGACCGGGTTTCCCTCGAAAATTTAAAAACTGTTTTTTTGAATAGGAAATATATTTTTTTTTATATGTGAGAATTAAATCAAAAGTTTTCTAATTGGAAAACTTGTAAAAGGGGGAAAAGTATGGGATGGAATTCAGTCAGAAAGTTTTTGCGGACTTTGAAACTCCTTTCCAGATTACGGAACTAAATGGAAAATTACTGCACAAAGTGAACATTCTTCTGTTGGTATGAAAATGAATGAAGAGAAATTATAATAACTTCGTGATATATTTCTGGAAATATAAGACAGAAACAGTGCCTAAGATTCTTTATCACTGGTAAGAGAAAAATATGAATATGAAGGAGGTGGACCGTTATAGCCCATTTACAATCATCGACTATAATCTGGGGAAATGTTAAACTGTGCCAAGTTTTAAGAAGTTTCACAGAGATTTGCGGCAGTTATCGCAACAGAAATTCAGACAGACGGACGTCGCTCGATCGTCTTCAAAAGTAATAGAATACATTTGGTCAAAATATACTTAAAACCTTAAACTCTTCCTTCGAGGTCTTACATTTTTCCGTATCAAATGATGTACACATTCAGCCCTCCTGATAAGGGTGTAAATTAAATTGAATATATAAATTGTAGTATTTCGGTTAGTTTAGTTTATAGTGCCTGCAGCGTCTGACTCTCCATATCAATGTCAGCTATTCGTCTTCTGAAATCTTGAAACCAAAGATTTGGCATGCAAGGTGAATGTCATGTTAATAAAAGTGTGAATAGATGGGACACTTTTAATTAATGTTTGCGCTTATTTGCAGATCTGTTGCCAGAATAGAAAAAAAAATTACATTCTTAACTTAGCAGAGGAGATAAGATTTTCTGTCCCTTAATGGAATATCAAGGGAATAGTTGTTGGTATTCAGTATTTTGAAAGCAAAATAGATAAAGTATGATATTAGTGCTGCCAATATTATAAAGCGCAATTGCTTAAGTTTATATTAAAAAGCAACCAAACATCAAACTTTGCACAAAGCTGTTTATTTTAGCAGCTAAATACACAAATATCAAATGAAATAAATATTACGGGCATGATCAAATAAAGCATTTGAAGATAAATTGTTAAAACTACCAGCTATAAAAATGTAGAGGAAAATTTCCGTGTAATTCTAAACACTTTTCAGTTGAGTAATACAAACTGACAGAAGAGCTGCATATCACAATTTTCAAACAGTATTTGTTTAAAATTGCACTCCATTAAATTTAAATTGAGAACTCTCCGAATAAAATTGCGAAAGGACCAATTTGAATTGGACATTTTAATACTGTATTGAGGGAAGAAATGTACGCTTTACCGGTATTAAATGAAAATTATCATTTTTAATAAATCTTTTCAAATTTTCATTTTAAAATGGTATCGTAATTCAAAAATACTGCTTATTTTCTTTCACCATCCATTTCATTCAGCTGAAAATATAGACATGAGATGGAAGATTTAAAGATTTTTATTTTCATCCGCATTAGTCGATTCAGCGAAAATGGAATTTTCCCCTATAATTAGCGCAATCGGCCGTGGCAAGGTTATTAGCATACACGATTGTTGTTCGCGGTTACTTCGATGTGCTTGGCAAACATTTCGAGTAGTCGAGTAATCGACAAGTCTGCCAGATGCTTCTCAAACTACAGCATTCGGAATCAATATTAAACTGTAGGTTCTGATGGCCGAATGCAAAAATAGAGAGCGTGTAAGCTCACTGAATGTGAAAAGCACTTCCATATTTCATTCATGGAATGCAAATAATTTTTTTGCCAATAGTTAGTTGACTTTGACGTCCACTTGTGATTTAACCCATATATTTACTCAAGCAATGGATTATTTTCCAATTGCATTAAATACTGTCAAATTGAACAACTTAATCTGCTGCTTCATATGCAAATTGTCTGACTTATCAAAATTTGATATTTCCTCAATAATTTCTAATCGAAAATCTGCAGCAGTTTAAAGCTTTATCCATTTAATGGATGATATTTGAAAAAAAAAATAATTTTATATAACTTCTCCCACAAGAATGAAATTGTTTATCATTTGTCATGTCAAAAATGTACCACAAAGAAGGAAGCATTTAAAGTATCAAGCATCTTTTGACCAAAAGTGCTTCATGCCTATTTAAGTTGAAGATCGATTTCGGTCCATCTGGGTGGCTGGTCGGTAACAGATTGGGTATTCCATGAGCAAAATAAGTATCGCACCCGATTACCATGGTTATTCCCGGCTGAGTACACATGAACTGTGGTTGGCTGACACGATAACTTTCTTAAATCTTTATGAAACTTCCTAAAATGTGACAAAATCTAACATTTTGACAAAATGTAGCTGAGATTGCAAATTGGATACACGACCAATCACTTTTGGCACCTCCGATACAAGCTGAGTGATTTCGCGAACTTCAATTTTATCCCTGTATCTCCTAATTCGTTGACTATAGCGACGTCTATTTTATTGCTTTGTAACTTTTGCTAAATTTGACTTCTGATACATCTTTTACGATTGATCTAAATGTATACTCCCAGCTTCATGTGTTTTGTTGAATTGCACTAACTTCAATCAAATTTGAAATTGAGGATGAAAATGAGCAGCATTGTGACGCTCCTTTTGGTACCTGCATACTAATGACCGACTTGACCCGTATATTCTTAGCTTCATATCTGGTAAGCAATTGTAAGAAGCCTAGTCAAATTTGTCACATATAACAAATTTGATAAACTTAGTTCTGAGAAGGAAAATGACAATATTGTCACTGCTTTTGTGGTTTCTCTCATATAAATTCTTTGTATAATGCTGATTAATAAATAATATATAGCTCCATACATGCATCAAACAATAATATTAAATCCGACTAAATTTGGCACTCATATGCTTAATAAACTTAGTTCTGAGAATATAAATGAGCGGCATTGCCACTTCTTTGACGGTAACTCCCAAACGTAACAAAATTTGATCTTCCTCCTGTATTTCCCAATTCGTAGACTGTTTTATTATATTACAACGCTTGTTTTAATTGGAAAATAATGCAGCGATAATCAAGCTCTTTCTAGTATCTTCTGCAGAATTTACTTAATTCAACCTACATGTTTCTAAGTTCATAACATTCATTCGATTGTATCAAACTCAGTATAAATTTGCTTTGATCTGGCGATCAGTAGACTTCGTTCTGCAAATGAAGTGGACTGCATTACCACCATTCTAAGGTACTACCCATACAAATTGGCAGATTCAGCAAAAATCAATTTGTCCCTATAAGATTTCAGTGTTTGTAAGTCGGTTAGCCTAATTTAAATTTCTGTACTGGTGTTTAGTTTATTGAAAATTGTGACAAAATCATATTTTTTGCAAAAGGGACTATGGGAGAAAAAAAAACTATGAATCTGAGCTTTTTGCACACAGGTAGTATTTAGTACTTTTCATAACAAGGGCTCAATCGGAGCAGCACAATTAGAAAGTGGAACGATTCATCCTTGCATCTATTAAAATCCACGGATTATTGCTTTTAATTAATGCATAAAGTTTCAAAAGTGGTCTTGCTTTCGTAATGTTAATTTGTTCCATTCTGGAACAATTTTCCCACTATTGGCGCTTGCGACTCATATGGGTTCGAACAATGTACCGGCTCATGTTCAGAAAAGCATACGACTACTTTCTATACGTGTAAAGGTATCTCATATTTCCAATTGAACATCAACTTTTTTTGATATTTATAACCAATGGTGACACAATTAGGTTGTTTTTGGCTCTATTTTTCACCAATTTTTGGAAAAAATCGAAAGAGGTAATTTTGCAATAGGTGGATTCATTACTCAAATGGCCAATTTTCTTTCTATTGGACCCAATTTAGACACTTACAGACCGTGTAATTATGGAAGAGATATGGACACACTCATCGTCAAAAAAGGAGGCGTACCAGAAGTTGAAACATTGAAAACGACCTATTCTGATATGTAGAATATTGGTTTCTCAATAATAAAAATAACGGCAGCCCCCCCTGGAAGTATATGAACTAGGATAACCTTTTCCCGAATATATCATATAATTAATGAATTACTACTGCCGTATAGAGTTCGTCAACTTATACCACTTGCGGTCCTTAGTATAGGGGATGATGTGCGTAGCCATCACTAGATAAGTTGTTCTGTCAGAAATGCCCTCTTGCCATACAATATATATGGACTTTGCTTATTTTTCCTCTGAAATTTGCTATTTTTTGGTATTTTTCAACAATAAAGATTACAAATAAGGCGTCTAATAAAAAAGTTCGGTGTAGAGCATTAAAGTTCAGGTTCAGGTGAATTGGCTTATAGACTATCTCTATTTTATTATATCTGCAGCCGGAGGAATGAAGGAAGCGCTCAAAGTATCAAGTATCTTTTGACCAAATGCATTTTATAACTTTAAGTCGACTGAACGATATCCGTCTGTCTGGCTAGCTGGTGGCCGTACATCTTTATGAACTTTTGAAAATTCGATACAGTATGTTCCGACTGTTGGGACTGGTTTTTCCGAAACTTAATTTCCTCTCTGCGTTTTTGTCCATTACATTGTTCCTGCTGAAATTAAAAAAATCGATCGACTAACCTCACATCTTCTTGTAGCTCCCGTACAAAATGACCGATTTAAATCATACGAGTATATTCTTGTTTTTATACCTTCCAATCGAATGTACCAAATTCGTGTAATACACTTTCTGACAACGAAAATGGATGACATTGCCATACCAATTCTGGTACCTCCCGTACAAATTTGATTTTCTACTGTACTCCCTAATTCGTTAGCTGAAGTTACTTAAATTCTTGTCAATTATATTGCAAAAAAACATACGAAAAAAAAATCGTATTAATATGTTAATAAATTCGAATATTTCATCCAACATATTCCTTAAAGAGTTGCAATTTTGAATCTTTTATTTATCTTTCATTCAGAATAGTTTTTGCAGCAACACAAAACGACATTAAGTTGGGTGAATGCATATGTAAATCAATTTGCCAGATTACAATTTCTGTACTGATTTTTCATTTCGTTTATTATAAACAGAAGTACCTTTTTGAGATCCACTAAAATATATATGTACATGTATTCACAATTATCTGCCCTAAAAAGCATTGTCGGCAGCACCTCTTGAGCTAGAAGGCTGAAACTTTGTAAGAAAATGTCTCATTTTATGTTCAAAATTTGGCAAAATCAGAATAATCAGAAAAAATTTGCTCATATGAGTACTGAATCCATCTCTAAAAAAATTAGCATTTTGCGGAATATAAAAAAAATAATATTTATTCGGACGAATAGATTAAAAGAGAATAATTGAGTTTTCTTCCAATCGTACATAATTTGCTAAAATTTCATTGCTTTAGTATACATTATGTCTTAATAGCTTCAGTATTAAAAATTAACATTTGTGATGCATTTAGATTCGGAGAGATCTATTTTTTAGAATATCTGGAAAACTGATCTACTTAAACGATTTTGGAATTCATTGTGTTTTTGTAGTTCAGCACAGTTCATAGCATCGGAAATGGCATTCATCTACGGTTGCTATAAAATCTTGTTTCAACGTTTTTATACGAATGGATTTATTGATACAAATATATGTATGTCTCAATGGAAGAGAATCTGAAATTTCAAAATACATTGTCTAAATCAGCTCATTAGGATCCTTCAAAAACAAAGTCAGAACTTTAGCTAATTTCCAAAAAGTTGTTGTTGATACTATTTTGAGAATTGAAATCATTTAACATTAGAAATCGGTTAACCGATCCGATATAAGCTGCAAGCAGTCTACTGTTATTTCTATTTTCTTTATATTATAGAATTTTCGATATAGTCTAACAATACATTTTGTTATTTTAGGTCTAATTATTTTGTCGCGAGGGTTTTTAATCGAATATTTTGTTCGTAATACCCTGCAATTGAGGTCGATAGAAACGAAGGTAGGAATCTGGAAAAGGAAAGCAAAAAGGAAAATAACTTGTTGGCTGTGTGGTCATGCGTTATTCACATTTTGGAATACATATTGTCTAACCACAGAGGTATTCACCACAGGTACCGAAAACGCTCCTATCTCTCTTCATAAAGTCATGTACGAGAGAAAATAAGCCAAACCCTGGAATCACCAGCACCCAATTAATGCAATACTGGAAAGGTAAAGCAACATTTATTGTAATGGAGCGCCGTGTGTAGGACACATTACACTTGTAGCGTATAGTAGTCAGGAGGTAGTTCACTTGCATCTCATTGCAGAAGTTAACTGATGAGGGTTATGAGTGATATGAATGAGAGTAAATAAAAGCTAAATGAAAAAATACTATCAGCGTGATTAGCCTGACGGTTACAAAGCTTAGAGGGCTTCTTATCGAGCAGCCAGTGATGTTATTTGAATCAAAATGCAGTCCTTAACGTGTCGTCTACAGGCTAATTTCGTCCCATTGGTCTACGGTACTTGCACCCGAAGGTATAAAAGTGTATACTATTTGACATAACATAAATATAACACATAAAAGGAAGAACTTAAAGTTACAAGCATATTTTGGTCAAATAATCTTCAAGACTTTTAGACGACTTAGAAATAACTGTCGTAAATCTTTATGAAATTTCTAAAAATTTGGAACGGTCTAATACTTTGTCATATCATAGCTGGACATTGTAAATGGGCTGTGTCGACACACACCTTCTGGTACCTGCTGTACGAATTGACCGATTTTCCGAAATATAATTTGTTTCCTATAACATATCATATCGGCTTTCCAGTACCTCCCATACAAATTAGCTTTGCAGCCCAAGTATTCTTAGTCCCATATCTTTCATACAGTTGTACTGAATTCTGTTAAATATGGCAAACATCATGTCTGGTGAAAACAGTTCTGAGAATGTGGGTTGCATTGCACTGTCCCCTTCCCATATAATTTAATCCGTTTAATTTTTCCGCTGTAGTCCCCAATTCGTGGATAGCAGTTACTTTAATTGTTACCATTGCATCGCGCTATGATGTTTAGTACAAATTGGAAACAAATTATCGGATAAACACGGCCTCTGTGGAAACTCCAACTGAAATTATCTTGCCTTACCCGTATATTCCCGAATTCATATACTTCATTTAATTGCATTAAAATCGGTATTATTTACTACGAGAATGAAAATGGATCGCATTGCCATGACTCTTAGGGTACCGCATATACAAATTAGCCAAATTAACAAAAACTTATGGTTTCCCTATAATTTCTGATCGGAGGATTCAGAAGTTATGATTTTGTTCTACATTGTGCTTTGTTTTGTCAGATCGCAGCTATATCGACCCGGTTCTTCTAGAAACTCCCATAAAAATTAACTGATTTTCCAAAGTTTAGTTTTTTTCCCTGTAATTCGTCATTCATAGACCGCGGCAAACTGCTATGTTAGATTCAAATCATCCGATTTTCCGAAATGTAATCATTCCTCTGCAATTATTAATTATGTATTTATTTATTTTATTTGTAATTCATAATGTAATACAAAAGCCTTCTTGGCCGATACAATATATTACATATCCATAATATCCTGAACAGATACATTATTCATGATGCTTATATATGAATCTAACATTAATATATGTACACAATATTATAATAACAAGAACGTATTGGCTCCCCAGTAATAAAATATAAAAGTATAAGTCGAAAAATAAATTATATGCTAGTTAAGTTTTAACATGTTGCGTGAAAGGTAACAATTAAGAACAGAAAAAGGTGCATCTCAATTGCAACTACTTAAAAACATGAAATAAATATAGTAAAAAAAGTAATATGAGCGGGATTTATGTATGCGGAAAATGCTCAAGCACCTTCAATCGAAAAACACTATTAGAATGTGCCAAAAGTCGCAGACCACCACTTGGCAGCTGATTCCAAGTTCATGCAATCTGTACTATAAACGATTTTTCGAACATGACGCTATAAATTCTGGGTATTATTACCTGAGGTCTTCTACTAGAATGAGAAAAGCTAAAATTATTACATAAAAGAGCTGGTACACCACTTTTCACTACTTTATAAAATAAAAATCAATTTCTATATTGCATAAAATTCTCAAAAGAACATCCCAAGAACTTTTTCACATGTTGAAAAATATGCTGCCTTCTGCGAATATTGATAGCAAATCGTACAATAACGTTCATAACTCTCTTTAATCTTGACAGATTTTCAATGTTAGTTCCTGATATCACTTCAAGACAATATACAATCTGTGGCATAAGCTTAGCATAAGATAATTTACATTTCACTGTAAGCGGGAAGAGAGGAACAGCAGAATAAAGTTTACGTAAACAATCATATATTCTACCCTGAATGGAGTTAATATGAGCTTCAAATGTTAATTTATTGTCAATAACTACTCCCGAATATCTGTGGTGACTAACACAGTCAATCGTAAACGTTCCCAAGCAAATATGAAGATACGACTCTTCTTAATTGGCAGAACCAAACAGAACGGTCTTGGTTTTGGACGGATTAATAAGTAACGAATTTCTGATGGTCCATGCCAGAATATACGATCAAGGCAATCATTGATTTTAATCTGTTTCAATTAGGGGCTTCAGTAACTTGATTTCATACCGTTTGGTAAAATATACGAAAAACTAAAACATACGTCAATCGATCATGCCCTTCCTTCTACCTCCTTTGTAAATGACCGATTTAGCTCAGATATTTCCAACTTCATACCTGACACGTATCTGTTGTTTATTATATTATAGTTTATCAAAGTTTACTAATTAAATCAAACATTATCTCCTACATAGTACGCTAATTGTTTCGCGACTGCACCAGTAAACCCGTATTTCATAATTTGTATTGGTGATACGAATAATTTGGAACTTCAGTTATAGACGATAAGCGAACTAGAAGGGAACATCAATCAATTTTAATGACTGGATAACAACACAAATGACTAAACATATGGACAGATATTTAATACTACTGTGTGTTACTGCTATTAGTCTTATATATGTTAGTTGAGAAAATTAATATAATAATATAACTGAATACAAATATGAATATGTACTTATAAGAATATTTACATTTACATATTTTTCATATTACCGTGAACGAATAGACTAAGTTGTAACTGAATACGGAGATCAAAGATTCGTTTCCAAGTAAAGTTAATAAGACATATTATTCAAATTTATTATCGTTTTGATTTATTGACTTCACATTATTGTAGAATTATTAACATAAATTTGTAATATTTAACTCATTCTCATTCTTCTCAAAAAAAAATTAAAAAACCATTGACATCGTTTAGAAATTGTTCATATTTTGCGACAACATTTTACTTTAAATATTTTTTCTATCAATTTCGGATGTTTCAAGTAATAAGAATCCATCTGTGCATCGGTCTTACCGAACACTTTAAAATTCAGGATAATAACATAAACTCATTAACCAATTCTCGGAGCCTTCGAGAGAAAAATGCTTAGTAATATGTACAAATCTTTGAAGCCCAACATAACTCGCCAGAGGCTTAATATGTCATGTCATTTAATATCGAATACACCGACAAACGTATATACGTGGTGTAAACGGTGATAATTATCGTTCAAATATTTTCTTTTGTATACCGAGGCAAGTGTTGCTGCTCAAAATGTGGTACTTCTATCAAAATTTTCCGAAAATCCCACATAAAGTATGTGAAGCCTACCAAAAAACCAGACCGTAAAAAATAATACCGAATTTATTCTAACCATATAAAACTATGTATAACTTAAGCAGACAAAGCACATTTAGGAAACACGTTCTTAAATTTTCCAAAAATGTAGAAAACTTAAATTAAATAGCAAAAACAATAGCAGTTATTTTATTTTTAAAATAACAAATTAAAAAAAAAATTTCAAAATATTTTAAAATTTCTGCTCAAAATCTTATCCAGTGTTGTGTAATTGCACAAAAAGGCAATTGTTAAAAGCCAAAAGTTTGCAGCCAACTTAATTTACGTGCTCTGAACCATTAAAATTATTTCATTTTGTAAAGCTGAGAGCGTAGCAAAATCTTTGCGCCTGAAGGGTGGTGTTGAACTGATTTTTCGCGGTGAAACTTCATATCAAAAAAATGATTGCGAAATTTTTTCTAACACTGATTTGTAGCCAGCCGACATAAACATCTGATCCAACCTTTAATTTCACATTATAGCTCTACCTAAAATTTAAAGAAAAATCGACCGATTAACTCATTCACTCATTCTGATATCTCTTATACAAATCATCGAATTTACAGACAAATTGGACGATTTTTCGAAATTCAATAAATCATCTGGTACCTCCCATACCAATGACCGACTTAATCCATATATTCGTCGGGAAGGTATACTACTTTGTTTATAATTTTTGACTAAATGGATGGAATGGATCTTATATTGATAAAGGTTTTATTTAATCTCGGCAATTATGTATGAACTACAATATCAGATAAATGTCCGCTTCTGTTAACCTCACAAATGCCAGTCCTTTTGAGCACATTTTTCATTACATTCTCACACATTTCACGCGGTATTTCATTAATTTCATCACAAATATTTTGTTTGAGTTGCTCAAGCGTTTCTGGTTTGTTTGCATAAACCTTGCTTTTCAGATATCTCCACAAAAAGAAGTCCGGAGCAGTCAAATCAGGTGACCGTGGAGGCCAGTCAACATCACGATATCGCTCATATCACGATATCACTCCCCATTGACAGTTAATGTTACGCCGTTTTCAGTTTCAAATAAGTAAGGTCCAATGATTCCTCCTGAATAAATTGCACACCAGACTGTCACTTTTAATGGATGCAAAGATGACTGATGAATAATTTGAGGGTTTTCCATTACCCAGAACCGACTATTCTATTTCTTCACATATCCATTCAAATGAAAACGTGCCTCGTCACTCATTATGATTTTTTCATGGAAATCAGGATTGTCATGGGCGAGCTGTAACATCCTATTGGCATATGTATGGCGGCGTAAATGGTCTTGTGGAAGAAGCTCTTGTGTCAACTGAATCTTAAATGGAAACAAATACAAATCCTTGTGCAAAATTGTGGCCAAAGTTGTTCTTTGAAGACCAAGCTCCTGAGCACGGCGTCGAATTGAGGTTGATGGGATGTTTTGAACACTTTCTTGAGCAGCAATAATGTTTTCAGCCGATCTTGCAGTACGTTGTGGACCATGCTTGACCCTATCAGCTACAGACCCTCTTTCTTCGAAATCATTCACTACACGATAAATAGTGCGTCTTGTTGGCACGTTGTTTCCCCAAAAAACTACACGTAACTTTCTCATCGTCACAGAAATCGGTGATTGATTTCGATAAAATGATTTAACAATTAAAACACGTTAGTTTATCGGATATTTTTCCATAATAAATTCGCCGCGTCTCTACTTCACGACTGCCAGATATGAACTGTCAAGACTAATGCTTACCAAAATGGCGACATATACCTTCCCGACGGACACCCTGTATAATGCGTTTCGTGATCAATGTTCTGAGAAAGAAAATGGGCGGCGTTACAAAGCCCGTTCTAATACCTGCTATGTATGTACGTTGACCAATTGATCGAAATTTAATTTTCCAGTCCAATTCCTAATTCGTGGAATTCCTTGCTTACTTACTTAAATTCTCCCCAATTAATACCGCATAAAATGGCCACGCCCTCTCTGCTACTTCCCATATAAATTCGTATCTTGCATTCAATTGCATAATAGTATTGCAAATTTAAAATACGTTGTACTACCAATACCATGCATACAGATTGGCAGATTTAGCGAAAATCGATCCTTCTACATTTCCCAAATAGAGAACTTCAGAAAGTTAATTCGGTGTATTTTTTGCAACACAAAGAGATGTTGGGCGAAGGTGTATGTGAGCCAGGCTGAAATTTCTGTACTAGTTTTCGCATTAAATAAGAAAATATTTGTTTGAAAATTTGCTGTAAGGAAATTTAACATTTTCGAAAAAATCTATATGTTTGTAGTTGCTGTGGAAGTTCGATATTTAACGCACGAATTCACATAAACCACTTTCAAAATTACCGAGTTTATAAACTTGAATTAAGCCACATTTAAAATCGGGTTCATATACCGTATTAAAGATTACAAAAATAGATTCGTAAGTATCTTTTCGGAATAAATAAATAAAGGGTGTCCAAACAAGAACGCAGGATTTAAATGACTGATGCAGCAATTGAATTGATTCTCTGGCTGTATGACATGTGGCGCCGTCTTGTGGAAACCACATGCCTTCCACATTCATTTCTTCAATTCTAGGCACGAAAAAACTGGTTATCATTTCACGATACCGAACATCATTGAAAAAAGGTCCAATGATTCCTCCAGTGACACGTTGAGGATGCATTTGCTTTTCGTGAATCACTCGAGGATTTTCCTCACCCCAAATGCGACAATTCTGCCTATTGACGAAGCCATCGAGATGGAAATGGGCCTCGTCACTGAAAATGATTTTATCGGCAAAATCAGCATTTTCATGTTGTCTCTCCAATACCCAATTAACGAACTCCCTTCGCCGTCCGTGGTCAGCTGACTTCCGTTCAGTTGTATGCATGAAGATGTAAATCTTTCGTCAAAATTCGCTGCATAGTGGATTTGGAGACACCAATTTGCTGAGATCGGTGTCGAATTAAGGTGGATGGAGTTTGAGCGACTTCATCACGTACAGCTGCGACATCTTCGGTCGAACGACCTGGTCGAAGGCGCGTTGTTCTCTTTACATCACTAACAGACCCAGTTTTGGCAAATTTATCCATTAATCTCTTTTGGAGCATTATTGTGACCCCAAACTGATCGCAATTTGCGAACTGTAGCCGCAAAACTTTCACCATTTTGGCAAACATTCGTGTAGCGCTCCATTTTTACTAACCTCGTACCTTCTACTAGCAAACAATAATAATTGTTCAAATGTCAAACAATGACACTTCGAATGGCGCCAAATTTCAATCTTGCGTTCTAGTTGGGACCCCCTTTAAATACAAAATTTAGTCGAATTATTTGCAGCATCTGTTAGCGTCTGAAGTTATATAAATATGGTTGAGTAACTTAGAATATTTGAGATTAATTGATATACTTGCACTAGCTTTAAACTTGCATGGCTCATAAGGCTAAGGCTGGTGTGCAGGGAAAATAAGGATATATTTTGAAAAAGTTGTTGTCTTTCGCTTTATTCGAATTTAGCGATTTCACCTAGGCGGGTTTTATAAAATATTTTTTTCTGCATTATTTGTTTTATTGGATCGCTCACGTAGTGAGCCTACAATAAGTATTTAAATTTTGAATCCGCTTTGTTTTTTTAGCTGTATGCTTTTTTGTTTATACGGTCCTCTGAGATTGGCAGGGATTAGTTTCATATACAAAAGCTCACGGCAGCTTCTTGGTTAGCAGCTCTAATGGTGTAGTTTAGTGCAATGTTTGTACAAATGATCTCACAGTTTTATTAACCCGGGGGTTTGAGTTACGCACATGTCCCTCATCACAGGTTTAAACTACGTGAGAAAATAAAATATTTTGTCTTTTTTTTTAAGAAATCCTTTGCTTTTTTCTCTCTATTCTAACGGTACTTTTCGTTTAATTTTGCGAATCCGGTTGTATGCAATAAGAAATATTTACGTTGCTGTTTTTTTTTCTGGATTTGACTACAATCATAATTCATGATTTTGCAAATATACATATGTATTATGGAACACATTGTCACAATACATGAAAGTTGGTAACGTCGCTTATTTTTTCACGAGGAAACCATATCTAGTGAAAGTTTTGCTTCATGAAAAAAACATAGTATCCAGATTTAGCCATAATTTCCACTGCGGGATAATGAGTTCTGAGCCACATCCAAAGATATTGACAAATCTTCCTTTCCGATGAAGATTTGAATTATCCAAGATCTTTCAATTATCATGTTTAAAATATCAAATCTTGAATTTATTCACTATATTGATTTCAAATTCCCCATATGTTTGCGACTTCTATGTTTGATCAATTTTAAAAGACAATTTTTTGAGTTCAACTGAACAAGAACTTAGTAATAAATCACACAATTAGTCTTCTCAGGGCGCCATCGAAAAAAAGTACCATTTTTGGTAAGTTGGATTGGTATATTGACCGAGACATACTTTTAAGCGAAACGAAAAGAACACTCCTTATATTTCATTTTAATTGTGAAATTATACCAAAACCCAGAGAGGTTTGTTGCCTCTCCCCTGCAACGTTTTTAAACGACTGCCTCTTGGTGCGAGTTGTGCGGCTGAATTCTATTTTCCGAGAAATGCCAACAACAATTCGCCAAATCACTCAACTAATTGAGCGCGATGCAAAACAAAAACAATAAACATTACGTCGGAGAGAACAGAATATGAATCACGAAAACCAAAACAAAAATCGATTTCTCTTGTCATACATGCCGGTAGCAGCAGTGATAATACAGTGACCATAAGAGAAAAACCGGTTTATCGGTTTTTATATCAAATTACGAATGTTGTTTTTTGAAAATCGCTATTTTCGAATAACACGAAAACTGAGCTTTTAAATTGGGTTAAATTCATAAATAAGTCGTCATAAAATTAATGAGGCTTTATTCAAATTCTCTGAAAGGCAATTACTTATTATTATTTGTATTAAAGGTTTAGTGAAATGTCATACCTTCATCCTAAGGAATCCAGGTAAATATCATTTGATATGGCCAACAATCGGAAGGAAGCGTCTGTGTTTCGTGAGTTTTAACTCGATAGCGCCCGCAAATCTTTATTAAACTTGTCAAAGCTAAACGCACATAAAATTTGGCCGCATTTCCGAATTTCAGTCTCTAACTCCACGCTCATAGACAGGAGAAATTTAAATTTTGGTTCATTGGCATCATGGTTTATAATGCTTGTTAGAATTTGGAAAAATCGATAGACTAACCGCGCCCCTTCCACTCATACAAATGATCATTTGGCCCATATATTCTTATATATATACATATATATAAATTTGCTACACGCTGAGCGTTTGCCAAGTAAGATCACACAACAAAAGTAACGCCCCTTTCTATCTCTCTTCTCTTTCTGATGCCTCCCAAACAAATTCGCCCTTTGGTTCAACCAACTGTACCAGTTCTGTACTCACTGCGCATATTTCTCTGTAATTTCTGATTAGTGAAGTGCAGTAATTTTTGTCCATTTTAATGATTTATAATGCTTAGTAAAATTTACAAAAAAAAAGCGTACGATAACGACGTTCTTTGTGACATTCTCATACAAATTGTTCAATTTATATATTCTTAGACTCTTATCATCTGACGTTAAGTCAACAGAACATTTTTCAATAAAAACAGTGATTTATTACCAACTGCGCGGTGCAGCACATTTTTCCCCAAACGAAAAGGGACATTTTTCCAAAAATACCGGCAGTTGGTCAATAAAGCATAAAATTTTTATTATTCATTCAAATTTATTGTATCGCCTTCCAGAAATTTATTCCGAAATTTTTTCATAATGTCCAGAAATTTGTTATTGGTATGTTATTTGTTTGTGGTATGTTATCGTAGTGCAAAATCCATGTTTTCTTTCTTTAAATCTGTCCTTTTTTGACTAATTTACTCCCTTAACCTTCTGGCAAGAATTTCGAGTACACAAAGCAGCGATAATCAAAGAAATCAATCACAATTATATGGGATTTTTATCGGCTTTTGATTTTGGTTCGGCTGGAAGTCGGTTTTTTGGAAATTATTGATCGATTTGAATGATATCAAAGTAAATCGACTTATCATCTCCGGTAATGTTGTAGCTATTGGACTTTTAAATAAAATGAAGGACTTTCGAAAAAGACTAACAGTCAAAATGGTACCAATTTATTCGTAAGACACATCATTTCAATTTTGAATGATGATTTTCAGTCACCATTGGCTTCACATTAGGACGGCAGAATGGAGGTAATAGCCTTAAGCGGATTTTTTAAATCATCAATTATATGTACTTTTTTGGCAGAATATATGTAAATCAATTCACCTGATTAAAAGTTCTGTATTGTAAAAATACCTTCTAACATTTTATTATTATTCATTCCTTCGCTCTTAGGAGTGAAGGTAAGTATAATTTGATATGACCAAAAAAGTAACATCCAGAAGGAAGCCTTTAAAGTACCAAGTATCTTTTGGCCAAATACGTTTTATGATTTTCTTTTTAAGTCGATTGATCAATGCTGGTGGAGGCAGTAACTGCCGTGAATCTCTGTAGAATTTCTTAAAACTTGACACAACGTAATATTTTACCAAATAGCAGCAGATGGTTTTAAATAGGCTGCATTGTTTTACAATTCTCAATAGAAAAATATAGAAGAAAAGTTGGTCAAGTATCCATGCCCCTCCTGGCACATCCGGTTTAACCTATATATTCCAATCAGTTGTACCGAATTCGGCCAAATTTGACATGTATCATATCATAACGCCCTCTCGGGTGCCTCCCATACAAGTTATCTTATTTATTACTAAATTTGTATTTTTATTTCAAGTCCACTATGTTTAGCATAATTGAAATAGCATCAAATATTTTGTATTGCGAATGAAAATACATTGCACTACTAAACCCCTTAGGGTACCTCTTATACAAGTTGGCAGATTTAGCAAAAATCGGTGAGCCTTCTACATTCCCTAACGGTTAAAATTTTATTTCTTTTATTGCGCTTTAATTCAGAGTAATTTTTGCAGCAACGCAAAATGACGGTGGGAGAAGTTATATGTAAATCGTTATTAGACAACTGAAAATAACCAGTTTTGCCAGTTTTTTGCGTGAAATAGAAAACCAATAATTTATATTTTTAATTTGATTTTTCGAACAAAGTGAAAACCGGTTTTTGAAAGTATCTGTTCTTTGCGCACCCTAATTTCAAAATACAACAGCACACGGCTGACCGTTCTTCCAACAATTTGCTGACGCTCATTTGTCCGTCTACAATATTGCTTAGAAAATTTACCCTTTGAAAAGCTTCATTTCAGTTTAGGTTAAACTTTCGCGCCTTGAATACGTTCCTCGCATTAAGGTAGTTGTCAATTACTTATTATTTCGCAACCAATCACGCAGATTCCCCTTGATGTTGTTGTTGTTAGCATTTCGGTGAGAAATTCCCTTTGCGTTCGCTATTTTCTGTAACATCGCGCCAATCGATTTAGTTCTGCACGATCGCGTGAGTATTCACCTTGGCAAGTTCTGTGGAAAAAAAGAAGTACAAATTGACAGCGCTGACTGAGAATTGTTGCAATGGTGGTTGTTTGGTAGTGGTGCAAAAGTGAATGAGTGTACATTTTTGTTTTGCAGATTTGCCATGTGCGTTCTGAAAGTTGCTATGCTCTTTAATTTTTCTGTGAGTAAACAAATTAAAGGGTGGCCAACAATTTATGATAGCTTGCCCGAATTGGGGATAAGCAATCTATGTGATTACTAAATAGAAATTAACAAGATAGTTAATAGTCGAGCATTGATTTGAAAAGTAATAGCATTTGAATGAAAGATCTACTTTTGCTGTCGTTTGCAAACACTTCCATTAAAACAAGATAAACTCATAAATATCGTGTACGATTGATCGCTTAATCGCTGGAACGATCAAATGTGTTTCATGACTTCTTAAGTAGACATTATAACTATCGTAAATCTTTATGGAACTTCTTAACACTTAACACAGCCCCATATTTTGTGAGACTATACTTGAGGGTTGTAAATGGGATATATTAAACGACGGACTATCGAAATTCAACTTGTTCCACTTGCGGTCTCAGAATACAATAGCCCACATTTTTACTCATTTTATTGGTTTATAATAATCGAGCTAATAACGTTGTAACGGCCCTTCTCGTGCTTCTCCTATAATTGGATGTTATCCTTATATTCTTTTTAGTAGTTGTACTTAATTCGGTAAAGTTTTGAACACGTTATGCGTTTGATGGGGTTGGTTTTGGGAATGAAAACGGTATCACCCCACAAATTACTGATTTGTCCCATATATATCTTTTTATTAGTTATACTGAATTTGTCAAATTTTTTTTGCTGGAGCAGGATCGGGGAATTAACATTTTTAATTCATATTTTTCAACCGTTTGCAATAAATGCAATTAAATTTGGCAAACGGAATGCATTTGATGAATGTAGTTCTGAGAATGAAAATAGCGCTTTCCATCTTAACAGTCGATTTATCAAAATGGAAATTTCTTCTATAATTCTTAATTGTTCAGCTGAATTCAGTGCAACTGTTTGAAAGGCATAAAGCTAAGGTAATAATTTGTATGTCGTTGCAAATCAATACAATGAACAGAAACTTGTGTTGTTGTAGTTTACAAATTAGGAGTTACAGTTAAAACACTGAATTTCAGGAAATCGATCAATTTGTATAGGAGTTTTTTTGCGGTCTGTTTTCGTTCTCATATCGTGTTTTAGTAACGAACTAAGTAAGTCATTCACATGGCGTTAGTAATCGGACAATTTTTTCAACATTTTGTAAGTAGGAGTCATACGGAAAAAACGAATTTTCGAAAAATGGCCAATTTGTGTGGGATATACCAGCAGGGGTGGCTGACATAGCCAATTTACAATCATCTACTATGGTTTGACACAATATATTTATTTAAGAGAGAGCAGCTGGTTAGCCAGCCAGTTAATTAGTCAGTTGACTCGAGAAGTCTTGAAGCTCATGTAGTCAAAAGATATTTGGTACTTGAGATATACCCTCATTCCTTCGGGTGAACATGTGAAGGCAATTGGATCTGCAATTTAAATTAATTGCGTGGATGATTTTTAGAAATATTTTGTAATTGTTTACTAAGCGGAAACGTGGCAAGTACTGAAGAAATATCATATCGAATATTTTCAAAAGTATTTCGAAGTTTTAGTAGAACCTTTTTCAGTAGAGTTTCAAACAAGTCAGCATTTTGGCTCCGACTAATCGACACTGTCTATTTTTCTGTGTACTAAATATGTAAAAAATCTAACCCACACTTAAAAATATAGAATTACGTTAAGTGAATGCAATGTTCATTAAATACTTGGCATATTTATTGAATAACTTTGTTTGTGTTTGGCAAAGCCTAAAAAAATGGTTAGTAATGGTTTGAAATAAAAAAGCGGATAAATTATCGAATAGCATTAGTTGTCCAATTATTAGCATTTGACACTTCTAATATTTACTATTTGTTATATTTAACTATTTGCCGGAGTCCACCTACACAAATGTGTACCTGGTAACCTTCACAAATGTTTTTCTTCGGCACCCTCGCTCCTCAATAAAGTGCTTGAAACAGGGATGACAGATATGAAAAAAGTACATAATGGATAGATATGAAAAAAGTACATAATGGACATAATCATCATGTACTTGATAAACTAGTTTGGCTATTTTGAAGGAGTCCTATTGTATTCAAAAGGAAGGTTATTGTTTTCATATTTTTTTATTACCCAAATTTATTCTTTACATTAAGTGATCATCTTAAAGACTTATCGAATATTTTGCCATTTATTATAATATTCGTCATAAATTTGATTTGGAGAATATTAATTGAGAAGTTTACGGAACACGTAAATCAAAATTATACGAAATAAACGAAAACAAATTTTGAGACATCATTACAAACTCTGATATATAATTGAATCTGCAAAATATTATAACCTATGCAATAAATTTCGTCTAAATTAGAACGTCCTGTGAAGTTACAATTCAGTTCGGGAACCTTGCAAAACGAGTTAACTATATATGTATAAGATCTGGACAAATAAGTAACAACATGCAATTAAAATAAAATTAAAAATTTTGAGTGATGGATGCGCAGTATTCTTCTTTGAATTTAACGTATATTCTGGACCATCAAAAAGGGGGGCACACTAGCTGACTTAAAGTTTTTTTTTTAATATATAAAATTTAGATAATAGTTGACAATTATATGCAAAAAGTTCACAATTGAAATAAAAGTGGTCCAACTGAAAAACTCGGTAAATTTTTATTGGGAATACCAGAATAGGTACGTCAATGCCTTTTGAAATTCGACCAACTTACATAGGAGGGATGTGGCAATGCACTCGTTTCCGTTTTGCGAGCCGACCTTGACAAATACTTAACGAGTACCACATTTGACTAAAATTGATGCGACTAAATAGAAGATAAGAAAATAAGATTTAGATTAAATTTGACCAACTATTTTAATCCAATACAATTTGATTTACTGTCATTTGTGAATGAGGGAACAGAATTTCGGAAAGTGTGTAAATCAGTGGGGGTACGGTACGATCTGACGAAATATTAGGTTGTGACAAATTTCATGAAGATTTACGGCAGTTATCGCCCCCACGAACCAGCCAGACGGACATCGTTCTATCTACTTGTCGTAGAAATTCATGACACATTTGATCAGAAGATATTTGGTGACTTAAATGCATCCGTCCATCCAAAATGTAACACTTAAATTTTGGTTACATCAAATGATTTCATTTCTCTGTTTCAAAGTATAAAACTCACCCCAGTTGGCAGCAACGGTTAGTGGTACGTAAAAAATATCTAAAAAATATATATCGAAAAAGCCACCCAACCAAAAATTTTTTTATACCTGATACGGTATCATCGTCCCCATTCCATTATTGCCACCTTCCCGATTTTGCAGCCATGCGCACATACATTTTCAGTAAATAAATTTTTTTATTTGAAACACCGGCATTGGTAGTACAATTTGAAATAAATTTTAATAGAAAGTCACGTGTTCACAAAATTATCAAACATCAGGTACTTAAATTAAATTCCAAAGATTAAGACATCAGTAAGATGAACCATCTTTCTGTCCATGAGATTACTTCATAAATGTTGCGAATGTTTCGTAAGATTTTACTATGCCAATTACGTTGATGTGTACGCACATTGTGTTTATGTTTTGTTGATTCTAAACATTATAGAAAGAGAGAGATATTGTGTGACAGAAAGAGAGAGTGAGAGCGAGACAGAGAGAGGTAGAGAGAGAGAGAAAGTGGGTGCGAGTGAGAGTGTGGGAGCTAGAGCGAGTGCAACTATGAACGATACAGGGGGCGAGATGATGTCGGAGTAATATTGAGATGATATAGCACTAGACACTACTATCTAATGCAACTATTCGGCACTAGATGGAGCTGAAATGAATTGTTGACATTACATTTTTCGTACATTCTTAAAATAAAAGTAAACAAAAAAAAAAAAAAAACAAAGGGTCCTACCGAAATATTTCCAATTTGTGATGTTGATTGTATGCGTTTACGCTTATCAGCAATTTTATCGGCAAATATAGTTATAATTATAGTGATCGTAAATAACTTTATTTTTATGTCATTTCGTGTTCTTTGTACTTGTTTTTTCCTAACATTTGCTGTTTACTCATTTTTTTAAAACCATCAATTAATTATCAATTAATTGAGACACCCGAATAATGTTGATTAGTTTCTGAAAACAAAAGAAGTTTTTAAACGTACATCTGTATGAGGGAAGGTATATCATCTGTATATCGTCTGATACGGTAAAAATATAATGCGTCCAAAAAGAGTATTTAAAGAACCAGGTATATTTGCACAAAATGCGTTTCATTACTTTTTAAGTCGATTAAGCGAAACTTCTGAACACTTGACGCTGCCTAATATTTTGTCACATTGTGGCCGCAAAGTGTAAATGGGCTATATCGATCCACCCCTTCTGGTAGTTCGCATGCAAGGCGATCCTTTTCCGATTAATACTGTTTGCAGAAATTTGAATTTTTATTAATTGTATTAGCTTATAATGGTAGGTATAATTTGAGAAAATTGACGATAACCCATTTATTTAAATTTTTTTTCCTTCATTTAGTTAGTAAATTTGGTTGAAGTTGTTACATGTTGCGAATGAAGATAGAGGGAATCTCCACACCCCTTCTTGTAGTTCCTGCAAAAATCGTTCAAAATTAAACCTTACTCTATAATTTGTAATTAGTAAGCTAGCGTAGCCTATGTTTTTATTAATTGTATGGATTTATAATTCTATGTAAAATTCGGGAAATGTCGTCTAAGGAATCACGCCCCCTTTTGCATACATTAACCCCTATAATCTTTGGTAAATATCTCCAAGGATTTATTATATTTGTCACACATCGTTCGTTTGGTGAACCAAACTTTGAGAATGAAAATTTGCTCTAATTCACAACTTACTTACATTTTTTCGAATGGCCTTGCATTTTAATGCCTAGTGAAATTTGAAATAATTGGCCGATAACCAAGACATCTTATACAAACTGACTGATTTATCGAAAATTAATTTTTTCACTGTAACCCCTTATTGGGAGTAAAATTTGAAAAAAATTGAGCGGGTAATCACGCACTCTCTGATAACTTCCATAGAGATCAACTAATTTAAACTCTTTCTTTAATTTGGTTGCATCAAATTTAATATATATATTCCACGCACCGATTATTTAATAAATCTATCAAAAATCAATGTGGCCCGTCTATAATTTGTAAGCGATGGACATCTGAATGAGATAATTTTGCTTTTATTGTGTTTTAATTCAGAGCCTTTTATTAAGAGCGTATCGATTTACAACACATTTTCTGGCAACCCATTTCCATCAGAGCAAAATGGCGTTCGGTGTAAGTACAAGGGCGGTCCCAGAACTAGCTGACCTGACGTATAGATGGTGCCAATAGTTTGAAAAAAAAATATTTTGGTGAAAAGTTTCAAGGCGCCACGATGTTTAGTATTTTTATTTGAGCCATCAAAAGTAAACGATTTTAGTGAATTTTTAAACATGGAAAAAATTGGTTACCGATATATAATTCAATATTTCTATTTGAAAGGTCTCAATCCAACTAATATTAAAACCGAGCTAGATTCTACTCTGAGGGAGTCTGCTCCTTCGTTTACGACTATAAAATATTGGGTAGCAGAGTTTAAACGACATCCTACGAACTGCCAGGACGAACTCCGTAGTGGTCGACCAAATGAAGTGTCCACGCCAGAAATGGTTAAGAAAATCCCCAAATAGTATTGGATGATCGTCGGCCGAGGGTGAAATGAAACAGTTGAAAAGATAGGCTTTCAAAAAGTGCTATACATCACATATTGACCGAAAATTTGAAGATGAGATAGCTGTACGCAAGAATGGGTGCCGTGCTTGCTTTCAATAGAGCAAAAACAGCGTCGTGAAGATGTTTTAGTAGAGTGTTTGGCGATCTTTCACCACAATAAAACTAAATTTTTGCGTTCATATATAACCACCACTTCACACCTGAGGCAAAGGAACGGTCAAAACAGTGGACTGGAATGGGAGAATCGCATCCAAAGAACGCGAAGACGGTTCCATCTGCGGGAAAGGTCATTGTGTCTGTTTTTTGGGATGCGTTTGGGATAATTTCTGTTGACTACCTTCAGAAAGGTAGAATCACTAACGGCGAATATTATGCTAATTTATTACAGTGTTTAGGTGATAAAATCACGGAAAAAAGGTCGCATTTGCTGGAAAAGAAAGTGTTGTTTTATCAGGACAATGTTCCAGTTCACACATTAACCATTGCGTTCTCCAAAATTAATGAATTAAAGTTCGAATTGCTTCATCACGCCAGATTTAGCTCTCTCGGACTATTTTATATTTCTAAACATAAGAAAATGGTTCGGTGGTAAAAGATTTGCCAACAATGAAGAGGTGGAATCTGCGGTTGATGGCTATTTTAAGAAATTTGTCAGTTCTTACTATAGACGGAGTGTAGAAGCTATTGAACATCGCCGGAAAATGTGTGTCGAGTTAATAGGAGACCTTTTGTTCAGCGCAGCCGTCTTTTAGTGTGGTTGGTTTTTCAACCACAAAAGTTTCTTCATAAGTGATGTTTTCCAATTAGAAAATAATTAACATTTATATTATATTGCTAGTCGTTCCGGTTGAGATTATTTCAATGTAATTATCATTTTGTTAGATCATAGCCGGGGATTGTAAATAAGCTATATCGAGCCCCTGCTTCTGATACCCCTCATGCAATTTGATAGAATTTCTAAAATTCAATGTTTGCCTGTAGCTCCTAATTCGCAGGTTGCAACAACCTAAATTTGTGTCTTTTGTATTACTTTAAAACGCTTGACAAATTTAAAAAAAATCAACAGACTAACCACGCCCAATATACACATGCACGCCCAATATGTACATGCTGGCAAGTAAGCGTGAGTGTGCATCTACTTATTCAGCACTGCTGGGACAAATCTTTTTGCCAATTTTCATGATTCTGACTTAAAAAATTTGATCAAATAAAAGCTACTTTTTTAATTCAAATCTGGTTGAACCCCGAGAGGTAAAATTTCGAACACAGCTCATTTTATCATCGCTACAGCGCTCTAATCTGGAGTTATTTCCTCTTGCATATGGCAAGATTCGTTCTTAAAGTGTGAATAGCCTGTAAGAGGAATGTGTTCCTTAAGTTTCGGCTTTTCACCTTTAGCATTCTGATCTAGTTTATAGTACAATTCTTGTCCCATTCAATTGCTATTGATAAAAGTGCGAATTTTTAAATACCTCTTAAGATTCCGCTACTACGACTGAAGTGGAGTGCGTCGGTGGTCTCTGTTTCGACCAGAATGGTCCCTTTGTCGACCTTTCTTTTCTCTCTTTTTTTCAAAAGTACAAATTTCCATTTTACATTGGCAACAAAATTTTCACTCTCAGTTCCATGACTTTAACTTCTGTATTTTGTTCCTTTCCAGTGTACCACTTTTATGCTGTTTTTAGTCGCTTAATTCCCTAGAAGTCAAGAGTTGGGTGCTTTTAAACGTACATCTGCATAGTAATAGTGATGCCCACGTTGTTTTTGGTTATTTCAGCATCGGCCGTTTGCCTTAAGCGATGACTTCATTTTTGGCCTTATTCTTTCGCGTCGTATCCCTAAAATTAATAAATTTTTGGAAATCTTGTTTCGTCCTTTGTCCGCGCTTATGAGTGAATTTACAAAAACGTTTGTTCTTGGCTGTGGTACTGATTTTATCTTTTTCTTTTTTATTCTATCATCTAAAAGTACGAAAAAGTCGTTTTTGCGTGCAATTTTATTATTAAAGCTGATGACTTTAGCCTCTCATTCCTATCAGTTTTGTTCCCGCCGTGCGCTTATGATGTAAGGAGAATGGGTACTTCCAATTATGTGATTATATATTCGACCATTTGTTGTGGATAATGGTACCATTTTCATACACTTGCAGTGTTTTACTATTTTACGCCCTGAAAGTAATAATTCGTAAAATTCCATTCTTACTTTTAATCTTTAAGGTCAAATCAGCGTACCAAGTTCATGATTCTCATCCTATTTTTATTCTTAAAAGCATGAATTCAAAACTTCCTAATTATTGTTTGTTTAAACTGTAATTGGAATATATCGGGTTATCATTTTTTCGGTTTCAAAAGTAAAGTTAAATAAAATACACATAAAGCTGTGAAGTCGATGAAACTTTTACTTCGTTATTATGCTTAGACCTTACCATTATGTATGAAATACAATGTCATTTAAATGAACGCCTCTGGATTGGTTGCAGTAGAGGATCTTTTTAAGGTAGTTTATGACCAGTTTTCCGCATTTTCGGGCGGTATCTCGGTGATAGCTTGACAAATGTTGGTTTTCAAATGCTCCAACATTTGGATATTATGCGCGTAAACGCGGTCTTTGAACTATCACCACAAAAAGAAGTCTAACGGCGTCAAATCGCATGATTTTGGAAACTTTCTGGAAACTTCTCATGCAATAAAGCCAAAATCGAACGTGTTGTGTAGCTCGTGGCACCATCTTGTAGAAACCACATACCGTCCAATTCATAATCTTCAATTGCAGGCCAAAAAAGTCGGTTATCATACAGTCCTAGCCGACACACATTCACTAACAGAAGAGATATTTTCGGCAGCGCGTACATTGCAATGATGCACAGGTCTGACTATACTTATAACGCTTCTAGTTTCTCCAAATTTCGTTATAGTCTTGCAATTACTTGCAGAGTAGCTCGATTATGACGACTTAATGCACCAAAAGTATCCGCGTTTGAATCACCAATTTTGTAGAAAGTTTTAACTTTAACTTTTAAACAATCCATATTCGTAAATGGCAAATCTTTTATTAACTAAATGACACTTCAGATGCCAGATCGGCGGTTTTGAAATCACTAAATGGATAACCCTGTATACGTTTTTAACGAGATTTGACTTTTTTTACCGTGCTTCTGACCCAAAATTACGAATTTCGAAAAATGCCTATCGTAATGCTTACCTATTCTGGATACTCTGTAATATGGACATCAAATTTCATGCTTCTACTCTGTAATATGGACATCAAATTTCACGCTTCTACTCTGTAATATGGACATCAAATTTCATGCTTCTAACTTTAGCCACTTTACCCGGCCTATCGTATCAGATATGATCTTTTTTTATCCTGTTTTTGCCTCCCAAAAGTACAAAAATCCTTCTTGTCACATGCTTACCGTAGAGGTAGCATGATTTTAAGTGATTTTATGTGGACGTTGATACCACTTTCAGATTCGGTACACATTGAGGATTTGTAAGATCGGCCCTTAAAATAGAGGGCACTGCCATACCGCTTCTGATAGCTGTTACACGAATTAGATTTTCCAAAGTCCAATTTTTCCCTAATTCATAGAAAGCTGCGTCCTAAATTTGTATTCCTTCACCCGGCCCAAGATGTAAAACCCTGAAGGAAGCGCCTAAAATACCAAGCATCTTTTGAACAAACGTGTTTTATGACTTTCTAAGTCGATTGAGAGATGTCCATCTGTCTGTTTGGGTGGCTGGCTGATGAACACGATAGCGGTTGCAAAACTTTACCAATCTTGTTAAAACTTGCCACGGACTAATATTTTGCCTGATCGTAACCGGGGATTGTACATGTGCTATGGAGATCCACCATTTCTAGTACCTCCCATTCAAATGATTGATTTAACCCATAAATTTCTAGTTTCATATATTTCAAATAGTTGCACTGAATTTAGCCAAATTTAGCAAACGTCAGGCGTTTGGTGAACTAGATTCTGACAATGAATATGGGTATAAGCTGCACTGTTACACCAATTTGAATACTGCCAAATTAACCGATTTTTAATTGTTCCTTTGTAACACCTAATTTGTAGAGTGCACTGAATTGCGTTGTGATATTGATAAAATGTTTGATAAAATTGCAAAAAGAAAAAAAAAAAAAAAATTGGCAGGTTACTTACGCCCCTTCTGGTACTTCCCACATAAATTACCTAATTTAACACATGTATACTCGTGTTAGATTCATATCTACCACGCAATTGTTAGTACAATTTAGCAAACATTAAATAGTCTGTATTGCCGTTCCATTTAGCATCTGGGAATCGATTCAACGCTTTTGCATTTACGCTGAAGGACGTGAGGAATCAATAGTGTTGCAAACATTTTTATAAAAATAGTCCCGATTCAGTAACATTGAAGTAAATTTGCCCACGTCCAAGAGCATAGCACTCACTATACCATACTAGTATTTCACAAATTGAAGTAAACGTTTTGGTATTTCCTTACTATGTTTATGTACTGATTTTATATTTTCATGACGTATTGAATATATTTTTTTGTCCTTAGTATCGTTGTACTTTTTATGGCAATCATTGACTACCTTTAACTATTCATCTTTTTGTCAGGTTTTGCATGGCCATAAAAGGAGAAACTGAGTGGAAAAAATTGACAACACTTCATACACAATCGGTGATATCAAATGCTTATGGCCCTTATTGTACTCTTTGCCGCACATGCTGACCTAGTCCATATAAGATATCCATACGGGGGCGGGTGGCATTTGCCTAGACTGCATTATACTACACAAATAGAAGAACTTCTTGCCTTGCGAATAGAGAAATTTATGACGCCAGATGTCGCTCAACCATTAAATGTCAGTAAATCAATCTTACAAACATTTGCAGGGTTTTTATTACTATTCCCATGCATCCATTGGCATTGGAAACCCATTCAGCTGCCATTTGTCTGATACAACATCTACGGAATGCTCCTGCTGATGGAACGTGAAATGTTTGTGTGTAAAGGGGAAGTTTACCCTTTGATCTGCTCTCATGTCACCGACATTGTTGTTTTACTATGGCCAAAGTTAAGCAGGCAAATTAAGGTAGTATTTTGCACATGACAACAGTTGTGCCATTATTTATGAGGTTCAATATAACTTCAATTTTCACTCTTGTATTGCTTCGTTTAGTTTGTCTTTATGACAATTTTATTCCTTTGGAAGTAGCCGGCTATATCTTTAAGTATTTGAGCACATATTTTGTAAGATAAACTCTTCATTTTATTATTTATTAAAAGAGAAAATGTGAAATTTACGAGTTAAACTTTATCTTACATTCAAAAGGGCGCAAAAGGAGCAACACATTTGCCGTTATCCTTAAACACATTTAATTTATTAGCCATTGAGTATTTATTGTATTTAAAATCTATTGAAACGAGAGGTATTTTTAAAGTAATTGTAAGAGCAGCCTTATAAGATTGCTTTCAGTAAGTACCGCCAAAGAGGCAGGATTGATAAGTTTACTATTGGTAAGATAACGATATAAATATTGTCAAAACCGGCTTACAATGAATGACTTTCAAGGGAGCGGTTAAGGTACGAGTATAAGATGCTGCAAAATGAAAAACAGTTTTTTCCATAACTTAAGGCTTTATTTAGCATAATTAGAATGATCCAACTTGGGCCAAATATGCACCGCTTTGTGCGATAACTTGTTGTCATTTTGTAGGTACTTCCATTATGCCTTCCTCATAGAAATCCTTGTGCGTTTTGGCAAAAATACGGAACAATTGATTTTCACAAGCTTTTGAGGCGAATTTTTCATTAGTAAAATCAGTCGTCATAGACAGGAGCAGGTAGTAAATACTTCGTGATATGTCCGAACTATAAGGCGCATGCATACGAACCTCCCAACTAAGGCTTCTCCAGAAGCTCCGGTCTGGCCTGACGTTGTGTTAATGGAATATAATTTCTCTGCTATTGCCAAAAGCTGTATGTTTGTAGGCTACAGCTTGCTACAGAAAGTCCAAATGTTGACATTACAGGACCGAATTGAGAGTTTGGCAGTAAATCCCTCCTGAACATGAATTCTGTCTTGGTAATCATTTGTGGCGACTCACAGCGATTAATTCATGACTGTTTTCGCTTAACGTTATTGTAAGTAACAACACCAATCACCGCTTCAGAAATGGTTCTATTTTTCAGTAACGTTTCGCAGGTGAAAAAACCCACTTTATTCACTTTTTTTGTGGGCAATGTTCAGCTTCTGGGCAATCGAAACAGTGCTTAAATTATGATCGGAATGGATGATCTCCATTATTCATATTGGGTTTCCACAGAGTAGTGCATCTTAGACATCAAAATTACCGGCATTTACCGGATTGTCTCTTACAGTACGGGGACCATAGACAATATTAACATTTTCAAGCCACTGGCTTGCGGTTTCGCCTTTATCAAAGAAAAGCTTTAAAACATAGTATAATCTTTCTTTTGGTTTCCATCTTTGAAGCACGCATAAACAATTAGGAGCCAAGCAATTCAACACCGTCTGAGTAGTTGTTTAAGTACGAAATTTAATATTTCTGATGCCATCTATTAATTACAAGAGCCATCTGTTGGAAAAATAATGAAACTATTCTTACTACATTTATATGGGCGATACTCATTTTAAGCATCAACATTTGTAATTTTTTTTATTGTATTTGTTAAGGCCAATATTAGTTAGTGATTGAAATTAAATGTATGTAAATTAAACTTCAATTTAAAAACAAGACATTGAGTTTCGAATTTAAGAATAAGATCGGTTACCCGATTCTTACTTTGCCGGGCAATAACATAAAAGAATAAAAATTATTATAAAATAAGTAAAATTATTATTTGCTGAAATTGGTTATTATAAACTACTTATAAATGACTTTCTTCGTTACAAAAGCTGTTCTGCAAAACTTCTAATTTTTGTGTGAGATACCCTAAAGGAAGCAGACCATTTCCATTTGCAGTATTGAATTCAGTAAACACTTGATATGTGTTAAATTACAGAATAGAGAATCGAAAAATATGAACCTACGAAAACACAGGTTAAATGTGGTAATTTTTATGGGCGGGGTTATTCGCCGAATTTTTTGTATTCAAACAAATGTTACAATTTAATTCAATCAACAACAGATTGTAAAATTGATTACACTGAAAAAAATACATTTCGATAAATTGATTAATTTGTACCCGAAGATACGCGAACGAGAGCGGTAATGCAGTTTATTTTCGTTTTCAAAACTAAGTTTATCAAGTGCACGATATTTGCCAAATTTAGCCGAACTAGTGCAACTTCTTGAACTTTGGACGCTAAGAACATATGTTTTACCAGAAAGCACAAATCAATACAATGGTCAAAAAATCTGGTTAAGTGCCTGGGTAATCGATCGATTTTTTTCTAATTTTACCAAGCGTTACAGAACAACACATTAGGCAGAAATTTTGGGTTGCCGCTATCGGCTAGGAGCTACAAGGGAAAACTGAATTTCGGAAAATCGGTCAATTTACCATAAGAGAAGTGACAATATAGTCCATTTTCATACTCAGACATAACCAAATTTTACCGTATTTCGTGTAACTTGATAACAGATATTAACATAAGAATATGTGGGCATGGCTAATTGTTGAGGTTATCCTGTATTCCGTTATGTGGAATCCGCGTGTACCAAAGTATAAGTAAAACCACGTTGTTCAATTCAGTGATTTATTAACAATGATTAAATGTGATCTTATATTCTAGTTGAAGGTCAAAGTCGATATTTGTGAAAGCATGTAAAATCATGTGTTTCGGAGTTATAGTTGTATTCTAATGTCAACAATCTCCCCTTCAAGTTAAATGCACTTTACAAAATATGTTTCAATTTAATTAATTATCCATCGCAAGCTTTAATAACAAATGCAAATGCTTTTGTTTTACTAGAAATTTTGTTTAAGGTGTCTGCACCATTCTCTTCAGGTTTAACATATATAATATCAATATCTTTCTCATCATACTTGTAGCGTATATTAATATGTTTACTCTTTTTCTGAACGGTTGGATTTTTGACCATAAATTGTGCTCTTTGGTTATCGCAAAGTATTGGAGTAGGATGTACAACATAATCTTCAAAACCCAGCTCAGTTAAAATTCTTCGATGAAATACGATATCTTTTGCACCTTGACATAAAACTACGAAGTGTGTTCAAAAAATAATGTGAATTTTCATTTTTCTCAAAAAATATTTATGCATTCATCAATTTCTATTTTATCTCCTTCAAAGTAGTTCCCCTCAGATATAACACTTGTGCCAGCGTTTTTTCCAGTCCTCGAAGCAGTTCTGATATCCACTATTTGGTATGTCCTTGAGCTCTTTTCATGGGTCTCTTTTTTAATTTTGGGAACAGGAAAAAGTCGCAGGGGGCCAAATCGGATGAACACGGTGGCTGAGCCATGATAACGGTGTTGTTTTTCGCCAAATAATCTTTCACAAGCAAAGATGAGTGGGCAGATGCATTATCATGATGCAAAAGCCATGAATTTTTTTCCACAATTCTGGGCGTTTTTTTCGTATTGTTTCACGCAAACGGCGGATAACTTCAAGCTAATACTTCTTATTTACCGTACGACCTTGTGGTAAGAACTCCTGATGCACAGTGCACAGTAGAAAACAGTGAGAAAAACCTTGACATTTGATCGAACTTGGCGTACTAGTTTTGGTCTTGGCTGGCCTGGACTCTTCCATTGGGGCGATTGGGTTTTGGTTTCGATGTCATAACCATATACCCATGATTCGTCACCAGTTATGACCCTTTTAAGCAAATCTGGACCATCGTTGATGTCATTCAACAATTCCTAAGCGATGCTCATATGACGTTGTTTTTGATCAAAATTCAGTAATTTTGCTTCATGCCTAAAATTTCCGAAAAGACACCCTTAGCAACTTCTCCAATTGTGACTCGACTTGATTCTCCATAACAATTTCCTTCGTTTTCTCAACATTTTCATCGGTTGTTAATGTGCTGGGGCGTCTAGAGCGAGCGTCGTCATTCACATTTTCTCGACCTTCTGTGGAAAGCTTGCACCACTTGTAACCATTTTTTTGACTCAGAGTACTCTCACAGTATGTCACTGTCAACTTTTCAAGTATTTTTGAGTACTTAATTTCCATTTTTTTACACAAAATTTGATGCAACTTCTTTGATCCATTTTTTTCGAAAGCAGAAAATCGCCGAACACGCAAATCACTTGTATTATTTATGCCCCTCACAAACAAGCTAAACATGCTATATGGTTAAAGCCGTCAACATATCTTTGAGATGAGAGTATCAACATAAAAAAAATAATAATCGAAAGTCGAATGTACGTAGCCCGCGAAATTTGAAAATTTGCCTTTTTTCTTGAATACATCTCGTATGTATTCCGCTTCCATTGCACTTAGTGCCACTACATACTGCTTACGTGATTCCCAGGCAATTGGACCACCTGCCAAAAAGTTTATTTGCCCAGAAAATGACTTGCGATCGATTAAGTCACCTGCCCAGTTTGCATCTGTGAAACATTCAAAATTTGAACATTTAGCTGAAAAAACTATTTTATCTTTTGAATATTTCTTTAGATATCTCAGGACATGCTTTGCTACTTGCAAATGTTCCTTATGGGGATGCGAATTATACTGAGATAATCTGGATACCACGTGAATAAGATCTGGTTTCGTAATGACGGCCAAATACATCAAAGCACCAATCAGGCTCTGATATTTTTTAGTTTCCAAATCTTCGCAATTCTTTACGCACTTCGTTACCATAACATCATTTGGCCACTGTGTAGCTGCCGGTTTACAATTTATCATCCCCCATCGCTCCAAAATTTTACGGGTATATTTATTTTGGTTACTATTCACCAAAGTCATCATTCATTCAAGTCATCTCGTTCGATTTCCATTCCCAAACAGAATGACACGCGTCTACGATCAACTGCTTCTACATATTTCTTAAGGTGATCAACAATACTCCCCATTTCCATTTCATTTGAAGTTGCCAACAGCATATCGTCCACGTATACAACAATCAAACATAGTTCACCATTTCTTCTTCGAACGTAAACGCACGTATCGGATTCACATCTCTGAAACCCCATATCCAATAAAATATCATTTATATGTTTGTTCCACTCACGGCCAGCCTGTTTTAAGCCATATAGAGCTTTATTTAATTTACAAATCTTTGTTGGACTCTTGTTATCTTCAAACATCGGAGGTTGATGCACATAGACATCCTCTTCTACTTCACCATTCAAATATGCTGCTGTAATATCGATATGGTTAACAAGCAAATTATAACGCGCCACTAAAACCAACATCAGCCTGACTGCAGAATGAGGTACCACAGGAGCGAATGTTTCTCTATAATCTACATTATATTTTTGTCAGCAATCATGAGCTACCAACCTAGCCTTAAATCTTTCGACGGAACCATCAGGTCTTCGTTTTACTACAAATACCCATTTGCATCCGATAATATTTTTTCCCATAGGTCTATCTACCAATTGGTAGGTGCCATTTTTAATTAAAGAGTTGTACTCATCTTCCCACATTTTCGCATTTTCAGAGTTTAATGCTTCAGCTACGATACGTGGATGGATTATCGATAATAAAATGTAGCATTTCAGGACCATTTTCTGCACAGTAAGCTTTTCGAGGTCGATCAGCACCAACCGTCCTTATTATTTTGGACGCGCTTCCTTTTATTCTCCACAACAACGTTATTATCTTTTTCCGTTTCGCTATCGTGAACATCATGGTGAACATCATGGTGTTCTTCCGAAACGCAAACTGAACTTTTTGCACCATTTTGGCTATGATCACTGTTCTCCTTCAAAATCTCTGTGTAGAACGCATTTGGTTCGGGATTCTCAGAAACATTTAATTTTCAAAAGATTCTTCAAAAAAGATGACATCTCGAGCCACAACTATTTGCCGAGTGTTTTGTATGGTCTTGGTAACCAAGAAACTTTAATTTCATACCTTTGGATAAGAACTTTCCTCCCTTTGGTTTCGGTCCCCTCTGCAAAACAACGCTTTCGCAACCAAACACCTTCAAATGGGATACCGCTAGTTTCCTGCCGCTCCATTTCTCGTACGGTGTAAAATTTTTCGAAACTTTTGTTGGAGACCGATTCTTCAGATATGTTGCTGTGTTGACCGACTCGCTCCATAAACTTTTTGGCAGTTCAGATAATTCCAGAAAACATTTTGCCATTTCAACAAGAGTCCTATTTGTCTTTCCGATACAGCACCAGTCTGTTGTGGCGAATAGCTAACAGTTGTCTGATGTACTATATCATTTTCAGCAACATTTTTATTAAATCTGTGATTGACAAATTCGGTCCCATTGTCACTTCGAACGATTTTAATTTGGCGGCCTGTCTGCTTCGCCGCAATCACAGTAAAATTTAAGAAAGCTTCAAAAGCATTCGATTTTCTCTTTAAGAAATATGTGGAAATATAGCGAGAGAGTCATCACTGAAATGATGATGAAATATAAGCATCCACCCAATGAAGTAGCACCCATTGGACCATATAAATCTGTATGTATCAGCTCTATAATATATTTTGTTTGCGCGCTTGAATAATTTCTGTACGGATTGCTTGATATTTTACATACGGCACAAGTTAGGCACTTGATGTTTTCTTTAAAATATTAACGGAAAAACCTTTAACCATATTTTTGGAAAATAACTTATTTAAGTCACTTTTATTTAGATGTCCAAATCTTTGGTGCCACTTACAAAAATCATCTTCGTTATCTGTTAAAATAGCTGTGAATATATATCTACATACTCGTATTTCGATGGTCTTTACTTTTAACCTCTGCTTTGTTATTTATAAAGTTAACGGAGTAACCAGCTTTCATTACTTTATTGACAGACAAAAAATTTGAATGGAATTTCGGGACGTGTCGAACATTGTAAAGAGTAAGTTTCGACGAGTTTGTCTTTAAAACAATATCACCAAGGTCTTCGGCATAGATGGTCTCTAAATTATCGAAGAAATCTTTTCTACTCATGTGTGACGTAGCGCCGCTGTTAACTTAACATCGAGAAGGCAAAATCGCTATCACTTCTATGATTGTCTCTGCATTGCGTACGAATATGGCCCTGCTTACCACAACGAAAGCATCTCATGTTGTTGTGAACTTTGTCGCTGTCACTGTCTTTATTCTCATTTTAATGATTGTTCTTGCCCTGCTTACTTCTGTCCTAGTTATTGTGTTTCTTTTTTGCCTGATTATCGTTTTTTGGATTCGCCGCAAAAACAGTTTCACTATGCACTCCTCTGCCCTTGTCGTATTTCCTCCTCTAGAATTTTAGAAATTAAACATTCATATGATGGCAAATTATTACGACATTTAATGGCAACCACAAAACTCTCCATTTCGTCAGGAAGACTGCATAGTAAAATATCTTATATCTTTGCTAAAAGATCTTTGTTCATAGTGATTCTCTTTCAGTTCATAGTAGAAGTAGCAGAAGAAAAATCGTTAATTTGTGCGGAAAATTTTTCGCTACTCCTGAACTTAAAAAGCACCACCTTTTTAAATAACTTCACTTTCCGAGATGCTGTATCCGGTTTGTAAATTGCACTAAGTGCTTTCCATGCACCTTTTGTTGCGACACAATTCTTGATATGGATCAATTCACTAGGCTTTATACACAAAGTTATTGTCGCCAAGTCTTTCCTATCATTGTTCAACCATTTTGCTTTGGCTGGATCAGATTCAGGACATTTTTCGACGATGGTGTTCCATAAATCCAGCGTTATCAATAGGCTTTTTACCTGTACGCATCATCTAGCATAATTCTCACTACTCAGTTTATCAATGCCCGCAACAGAGCTAGTCATTTCAACTCCTTGTTTTTTAACCACGGACAAACAATTAAACCGACAGAATTAAATTTTGAACTTGAACTTAAACGTTTATACTTTGGTTATCTGGGCTCATAACCTTTGTTGAGGTTATCCTGTATTCCGTTATGTAGAATCCGCGTGTACCAAAGTCCAAGTAAAACCACGTTGTTCAATCATTGTGATTTATTAACAATGATTAAATGTGATCTTATATTCTAGTTGAATATCAAAGTCGATGTTTGTGAAAGCATGTAAAATCATGTGTTTCGGAGTTAATTATGTATCGAGATAGAAATGATTTTAAGCAGAGTTGTATTCTGATGGTAACACTAATCGATCGATTTCTAATTTTTACCAAGCATTATAGAACAAAACACCAGACAAAAATTTTGAATTGCATCTGTCAGCCGGTTAGGAGTTAGAGAGGAAAAATGGAATTTCGGAAAAGGAGGAGTGCACTAGAAGTCGCGGGCCGTTATTTTCATTTGCAATCGCCCACTTTGATCTTAACAAAGAATTATGGCAGTTATCGTGTCTGTGAGCAAGTCAGACAGACAAAAAAAAAAAAAAAACAAAAAGTTGTTTAAAAGATGTTAAATGTTTACCGTATCAAGTGATATATACGTTTTTTGATTCGAGGGAGGGCATAAAAACAATATTTTTTCTGCTAGTTTTCAACACTGAAATCGGAATAACTCAAGTTTTCTACATTGTAATATTTTCGATAATATATATGTACATAAGAGGGAAAAACATTTTTTCAAGTGTCTTCCAAAATACTTCTTCATATGGCGATTTTGATTTCTTTAATTAATCTTTGATTTTTAATTTAATCTTTGATTTTAATTTCGCTTAAACTATTAAATCCATCTAAAGGGTGTCCCAACAAGAACGCAAGATTTAAATTTGGCGCCATTCGAAGTGTCATTGTTTGACATTTGAACAATTGTTATTGTTTGCTGGTAGAAGGTACGAGGTTAGTAAAAATAGAGCGCTACACGAATGAACAACGCATTTTCATTGTGAAATTGTTTTACCAAAATGGTGAAAGTTTTGCGGCTACAGTTCGCAAATTGCGATCAATTTGGGGTCACAATAATGTTCCAAAAGAGTCAACTGTAAAGAGATTAGTGGATAAATTTGCCAAAATTGGGTCTGTTAGTGATGTAAAGACAACAACACGCCTTCGACCAGGTCGATCGACCGAAAATGTCGTGATGATGGCGCTCAAACTCCATCCACCTTAATTCGACACCGAGCTCAGCAAATTGGTGTCTCCAAATCCACTATGCAGCGAATTTTGACGAAAGATTTGCATCTTCATGCACAACAATTCAATTGTTGCATCAGTCATTTAAATCTTGCGTTCTTGTTGGCACATCCTTTATTATTATTCACGGTCCGCGCGTTTTGCTCTGATATAACGAAACAATGATCCACTCCCTGTATTTATATTACATTTTCCGTTGCCTCTAAAAAATTGCTCTATGTTCGAATTTATTTGATTTTTGTTTTCATCATGGCAATTTCAAAACTTACTTTAAGCAATTATAAATTCTTTTTTCTCTGTAGGTATATTCTATATCCAAAATAATTTATTTGTTTAAAAAAATTTGTTAAAATGTCAAATCACGGCTCAAAGCTTCGAAAAAGTTTTTTTGTTGCAGGAAGCTGATTTTGCTGTAATGTTCCGTGTTTATGTTAGAGCACTGGAATATTTGTTTTATACTTATCTCCTCCCGAAAGTTATACATTTGTTGTTCTATAATTCAGGCTTTGAAATAAGTGAACGTGGTTACAATTGTAAACTTTTGAAAGTTGGGTTCATACCTCACATATAGTCTCATTAGAGCAAGTTTGTGTTATTCAGATGTGTTGAAAATAATCGTACATCCAGTTAGGAAATATTTCTGTATCAATAACTGTATACGAGAATATCTATCCTTTTCCTATCCTATTATATCTCTATCCTTTAAGGATCCAGTCCAGTTCAACGATTTTTACATTTATAATCCAGATTAAATGACAAGCTTTCGAACTACAACAACAACGTTTCGTTTGCCTCACAAAATTAAAAAAAAAGATTTATAGAAGTTCCACCTCAGTGGCCATTGTAAAAACTATACGCTGTTGAAAATATGCCTGCAGTCTGAGGCCTTTTCGTATGTGTAACAACTCCAATATTAAACCGCTCATGTAAAGTTTAGTGTTCCAGAGCACAGTGATTGGGAAATATTCAAATAATGACACTAAAATTAGAAAACAAATTTGGCGCAAAGGTAGCGCTCTTTGTACCATCACCTGAAGGAATGAAGATATATAATGGGTTAAAATTAAATAAAACACACATAAAGCAATGATTTCGATGAAACTTTTATTATTCATTTATTCATTTAAATGATCGTTTCTGGATTGGTTGCTGCTGTGGATCCTATTGAGGCAGTTATTCATCAATTTTTTGTGTTTTTCGGGCAGTATTTTAGCGATAACTTGACGAATGTTGGGTTTCAAATACTTTAACGTTTGGGGACTATCCGCGTAAACCCGGTCTTTGACGTAGATCTACAAAAAAGTCTAACGGCGTCAAATCGCATGATCTCGGTGCCCAGTTGAAGTCGCCGAAACGTGAAATTACGCTTTCTAGAAACTTCTCATGCTATAAAGTCAAAATCGTCACGCTGAAACCACATATCGCCCAGTTCATAATCTTCAATTGCAGGCCAGAAAAAGTCGGTTATCATACGGTCATAGCGCTGAATGGACCTTCTTCAGCGTCATTTTCGAAAAAATACGGTCCAATGATACGACGATACTGCATACCAAACAGTCACTTTTTCCGGATGCAATGGCTTTCCCCCAATCAATTCTGGGTTCTCTGAGTCCCATATACGACAATTTTGCTTATTGACGTAATCCTCGAGTGAGAAATGAGCTTCATCACTGAAGAAAATTGTGTTCGAAAAATCAGCATTGAAAGACTGTTGCTTTAGTACCCAATCAGCATATCTCCGGCGTTGTAAATGGTCGGCCGGCTTTAATTGTTGCGTCAGTTGTACCCTATATGGATGGAGGTGTAAATCCAAATGCAATCTACGCCATAATGAGCCCTCAGATAAACCCAATTGCTAAGAACGCCGTGGAGTCGACAAATTCGGAATATCCGCCACACTTACACTAACGGAAGCCATATTTTCGGCAGCGCGTATATTGCGATAATGCGTAGGTCTGACCACATCAAATTTCTTTATAATATTGTCAATTCCTTGAACCACAGTAGGTCGATTATGACGATCATAATCATCCCGTAATGCACGAAAAGTGGACACGTTTGAATCACCACTTTTGTAATAAGTTTTAACTATTTGTATGCGTTTTTTGGTTATTAGACGATCCATATTGGTAAATGGTAGAAAATTCCCTAAATGAATAACACTTCAGATGACAGGTATTTAACAGCTGACAGCCTTGCCAGACCAGCGATTTTGAAACCACTAAATGGATGACCCGTTATCATGAAGATATGATGCCGCACAAAATGTAGCAGTATGAGGGAACGTCTTAAGTACCAAGTGTTTTTGACCAAATATGTTTTATATCTTATTAAGTCGACTGAGTGATTTCGATCTCTTCTGCTGAATGACGAACACAATAACTGTCACAAATAATCTAAACTTCCTAAAAACCTAACCGACTTAATATTTTTCAGACCACAACCGGTGATTGTAAATGGACTATAACGTCCAATCCCTTGTGATGCCTCAGATTCGAATTGAGAGATTTTTCAAAATTCAAATTATTATCTGCATCCAATATTAGATAGACTGCTGTTACCTACATTTTTGTTCATTTAACTGATTTTTGAAACTTGGAAAAAATTAAAAAAAAAAAAAATTATTTAACTGACGACTTGCTAATGCGTCATATACCATGATGACCAATTCACCTCATGTGCTCATATATTTCATTCAGTGACACCAAATTTAGTCAAATTTGGTACACACATTAGGCAAAGTAGGTTTTGAGACCGAAAGTGGAAATTGCATTATCTTATAGTCAAAACTTTAACATGTGGAATTTTCTGATTATTATTTATTGTCGTTCGTTTATAAATTATAGAGACATTTTTAGCAAACCGACTATTTTGTGCGAAGTACCATAAGATGTGTGGCAATGTAGACCATATTCATTAATTGTGCTGAGCTTAGTACAATTTAAGCTTGAATTTGGGAATACGTTTAAATCGGTCATTTGTGTGGGAAGTAGCTGAAGGGGCGATCGATTATTCTCAAGTTATATCAAGCATTATAAATCGATGAAGCGAAAAAAAGTCTTGGCTACTGCTTTCTTTTGGCTAGAATTGATTAATTCTAAATAAGTGATTGGGAAATAACCAGCGAGATAAAGTGAAATTTTGTACTATAAGTGGAGACGATTAAAAAGCAACGCATTTTAATTATTACTTTACTGGATTACTATTCTAATATATCATGGTGATGATGATGTAAATGTGTTCAGAACTTTAGAGCTGTTAGAACTGTTTTTGGTCTGGAAAGGACGAATAATTTTCAAGTAGAAAGAGCAAGAATGAAAGAAAAAGAAGAGTAAGAGCAAATAAGTTTTCTAAAATCTCATATAAAATGTTGATAGGAGATCATTGATTGCAAGTGTTCTTGCAATTTATTATTACATTAAAATAATATGTTTAAAGAATCATCGTATCTTGACGTATTAAAAGTGCACAAAATACGTCCTATTCCCAAGTTTTCTAATGCACGGATAGCAGCTTCAATATTGCCTGTTATTGATAAGATTTTTGAGAAGCTGATATTTGATCAAACCAAAGTTTAGCTTAATGTAAATGAAATGGTTTAGAAAGGGTACAGTTACAGTTACTGGAGATTCATTTCCTAATGTTGTATTATATATTGTATTTATAGTGGTTTGGATGAGGAATATGGAGGTGTTGCTGGTGTGTTTTTCGATTTGTCAAAAGCTTTTGATCTAATTGATCATGATATATTGATAAGAAAACTTGAAATTCTCGGATTTTGGAGTGAAACACAGCTTAAACTTTTAGGTTTATTAAAAAATAGACAGTAGGTTGGACAGTATTGAAGCAATAAAAATTTATTGTAATATGTAGTGTCCAGCAATTTAATATACTAGGGCCATTACTATTCAAAATATATTATATGTCGAAATTAGGTCTTAAAGGCAAATTATTCATGTCCATGGATGATATATTTCTACTTTATAATTATAATCAGTCATTAACATTACGATGCTGCAATTTTATGTGACTTTCTACGGGCTAATAAACTAGTTTTAAATGAAAGCAAAACCATAGCCTTGAGATTTAGATAGAAGATAGAAGAATCGGAAAGTGTACGTTAACTAGGAGTGTATCTTTATTATAATCTGTCGCAAGATAAACATATTATAGACATAATATTGTTCAATTTGTAAATGTTTAAGAACAAATGAAGTGTAAAGCTAAAGCTAATGCTATATTAGTCTCTGATGTACACTCACTTAACTACAGGGTGGAGCACAAATCGTGCTACAAACACAATGTCAGTGGGGACCATTATTTAAAGATGTTGAAGGAATTCTTCACCTAGGACTGCGCTGAAGACGTGTACGTTTCAACAGCATTTGGTTTCAGCAAGATGGAGCAACTTCACATATAGCCAGACCGGTTATGGCGGAGCCACAACGAAAACTCCGAACAAGGTAATATCCAGAGACTCCATTTTCCGCGCTCACCGGACCTTACAGCACTAGACTTTTTTTGGGGCGATGTCAAGCAAGAGGTGTGCAACATGAACCAAGGAATTTGACTGAATTGAAACAATAACTGGAAACTGAATTGTGGTCCATAAAACGTCCTTTCATAGAAATATATCATATCATATGTCAATGGATTTAAATGTCACGTCTTGCCGGTTAGAGTTGGCCAAACAACCAGTTATATTTGCTGGACCATTTGAGTATAATCAATTGCTAGTATATTTGAAAAAAAAATTTACTTTTGTCAACTTTTAAAGTCCACTTAAAAAAATATTTGGTAGATAATTTGGAAATTCTTCTAACATCGTTCCTTTTTTTCTCTCGAATTATGAAATATTGTGTTGTCAATGGTTGTTATGGCGCCATGGCTTTTTTATTTTATAAAAAAAAATTAAATTATCTTACAATAACGTAATAAACAATCCTTATTTATAAAAAACATTAAGAGAAGAGATTGTATTTCAGAATTTGTGTGGGAGGATCAAAAAATATATGTCAATGCGCTTCGTTTTGATTTTGAGGCTCTATTTTGACAAATGCTCACCGTGTACATATTTCAATTAAATTTAGAATATAAGGATTAAATACACTATTTATATGGGGGTACAAGAAGGAGCGGGCTTAATCGGCCGATTTTTTTTAATTCTAATAAGCATAATAAATCAATACAATGGACAAAAATTTAAGATGCTGCAGCCTAAAAATGCGGAGTTATACGGAACGAATACCATTTTAGAAAATGGGTCAATTTTTTCTTAAATTTTATATTTATAAATCAACGCAGTATGAGCCGAATTTCCAACTGCTGGATCGCAACGATACTGTCCGATTTCTGAAGCAGATGGTGGCTGGTCATGAAAAGTGGGTCATTTATGACAACTTCAGGCGAAAACGATCCTGTTCGAATTAAGCTTAGACAACGAAAACGGTGACCAAGTCAGGATTGACGGTCAGGAAGATTTTGTTATGTTTTTGATGGGATTAGAACCATCTAATATGAGTGACTAACCCTATGCTCAAACTCTTAATGCGTATCTGTACTGTAAACAGTTAGACGGTTGAGGAAAGGATCGACGCCGGGCCACACACATTAATAGCAACTCGCTAAAAGCTCCGAAAGATTGGTAGGGAGGTTCTTAAGTATCTACCCTATAGTCCATTCATGGCATCAAGTGGTTAGCATCTGCTCCTGGCCATGGCGAATGATTTTACTGCTGAGAAGTTTGTGAAAATCGACTGCCCTCTTCTTTGCCAATGGAGACGAGGGAGTCATAATGCAATAATGTGTAGAACGAAACGGCGCATATTCGATCTAACTTGGATCATTCTAACTATGGTAAATATAACTTTTGATGTCATGCAAAAAAAATGTATTTCTTTTTACTCCACATTGTGCCTTCATTCCAATATAATTCAAACCGACTTCTTTGTCGCATGTTTAATCAAACTTTTAAGCATTTTATAATATATTCAATGTTATTGAATTGTAGAATTTAATTAAGCTATATAGGGTTCTTCATTTAGTGGTTTAAAAACCGGCGGTCTGGCGTGATTGTAAGTTGTTGATTATCGGTCATCTAAAGTGTTATTTATTTAGTGAAACGTTTGCTATTTACGCATATGGATCGTTTAACAACCGAAGAACACGTAAAAACAATTAAAACTTACTACAAAAATAGTGATTCAAATGGTAGCTTTCAATCGAACAAAATTTTCTTCAGCGATAAAGCTCATTTCCCATTCGGTGGTTACGTCAACAAGCAAAATTGTTGCATTAGGGGCGAGGAAAACTCAAAAGTGATTGTGGAAAAGCTTTTGCATCCTGAAAAAATGCATTATGGTCTGAAGGTGTCATTGGGCCGCGTTTTCTCGAAAACTATTCACTGCTGAAAAGGATTCACTGCTGCAACCAATCCAAAGGCGGTCATTTAAATTACATTGTGTTCCGTACATAATGGCAAAGTCCAAGCATTGTAATGAAATAAAAGTTTCATCGAAATTATAGCTTTATGTGTGTTTTACTTGATTTTACTTGAAAGCGAAAAGCTGGGACTCTAAAAGCGAATGCCATCTTGTAATTCTCCGAAGCCCAAATAATAATGTTGAATTCCATTCTTTACCAGTAGCACACGTTTCTTTAGGCTCACAGGATATCCTAAATTGTGTATTTTTTGCAATGTCAACCATAAATTTGTTCAAAACGTGAGGTGAGGTCTATACACTTCACAATGTTTGATACCGAAAATGGCGACTCACACATTTATTATAATAATCGGGTATTGAAATAATCTGGTGACAAATAGTGGGAGTTATCGTATTGTAATGCAAGGTGAACAAATCACTTTCCAACCACTGTGCTCTTGGTTCTTGTAATGGCCCATTACAAAGAGACTACAACGGCAATCTGTTCCATGGAATTCGAGAAAAAAGCTTGAACGTAATAAAAAGCGATTTGTCTCCGGCAAAAATGCGAAATAAAGCGTTGTATTTAAATAATGCTTACCCGCCATATTTCGGTAATTTTTTCTAGCTAACAAATTTTGCTGTTTTTTCCTGTAAACTCCATTCAAATCTTTGTTTTTTTTATGCCACCGCTTTGTTACCATTTCGCAGTAACTTTTCACAGTTCCATTCCACCAATGCAGTAAAAACGATAATTTATCATAACGTGGAACTTTTTTGCCCCGGTTTCGCTGAAACTCCGGTGCGCGCCACTTTTTTCCGAGCGAGCCCAACTATCTATTGTTTGTTATTGGAAAAGTTTGGGATTTTTTGGATTTTATCTTGACTGCTGGTGCAATTTGAATAGATGCGAGTATTCAAACACACAGATAGATAGATAGTTTGAAATATAACACTATGTGCGTATGTGTGTGTGCATGTGCTTGTATTTGGATAGAGGCAAATCGAACCGAAGAAGCAAATAAAAGGTGATTTCGTTATTATTGTTTGCTTAGATACGGGTGAATGACAAAAGCGTTTGCTTTACACTCGTATTCATTCCATCATTTGCATCATTTACATGGGCTCATGAATAGGCCGCACCTTGTAGACTTGGCATTTTGTATAGGAATAGTGGAGGAGGAACAGGGGGATCATACATTCAGGTAACGTTATGAAATGCAACCGATCTGTTCAAGCTGATGATTATTAGGGGTTTTTTTTTTTAATTTTGTATTAAAAGGTATGCTAAGTTCGTCTTTTATGTATAAAAAAGTTTGTTTTTTAATGCATCGTATAAAAAAGTGCCGGGAGTTGATCATTTTGAAGCAATTCTAAAAATTAAGCAATTCTAAAAATTACTTTTGCCGCAAAGTTCGCCCAACTATTCTCTATACTGGCACGGAGTTTGGGAGCAATCTGTCATTTAGTTTATTTACGGTACTTATTTTGTCAGTTCGTCTCAAGTGTACAGGGTTGCCCATATTCGACGGACCCATGTTTTTAAAAAAAAAATCAAAGAAAAAAATAAAAATTTGGCGGTTGGCAATCTTATTCATTTAATTTGTTCCAAGTAGATTTGTTTACATCAATTTTTGAATATGATATCTCTCAAATGGCCGCCTCTGGCGTTGATGGCGTATTGTGCCCTTTTTGCGGCATTTTCCATCGTTTTCGCCAACATTTCGGCCGGAATAGCGGCTATTTCTTCACGAATGTTGTCCTTGAGCTCTTCTACGGTCCTTGGCTTGTTAACGTAAACCTTTGACTTCAAATGTCCCCACAAGAAGAAGTCAGCGGGCGTCAAATCGGGCGAACGCGGTGGCCAGTCCAAATCACCACTTTTCGACATCAAACGGCCCGGAAACAAATTCTTCAGAAAATCGATTGTTATGCGACTTGTGTGCGGTGGAGCGCCGTCTTGTTGAAACCAGAACTGCCTCATACGCTTTCGACGAATAATTGGCATCACAAAATTGGTCATCATGTCGCGATAACGCTCCTGGTTGATGGTAACAGCATGGCCATTTTCGTTTTGGAAGAAAAACGGCCCAATGACCGTTTTCGCACTAACGCCGCACCAAACTGTGACTTTTTCGTCATGAAGAGGCAATTCTTGAATCTCCTGAGGATTTTCAGTGGCGTAAATACGGCAATTTTGCTTATTTACGGTCCCATTCAATGTGAAATGGGCTTCATCGGACATGATATTTTTGTTCCAAAATTGCTCGTCATCATCGGCCATTTCGATGACTCGTTGGGCCTATTCCAATCGACGAGGCTTGTCCGCAGGCAACAATCTTTGCGTCAATTGAATTTTATACGGGAACAAATGCAAATCAACGCGAATAATCCGTTGTAAAGTGGACCGAGCCATGCCCAACTGCTGAGAACGGCGTTTTTGGGATGTTCTTGGGGACCTCTCAACACTGGCTCGTACGGCAGCGATATTCTCGGCCGATCGCCTTGGTCGACTTTTATTTGGCCTCTTCGGATTAGAAAGAGCCTCACCAGTCGAAAATTTTTCGTATAAACGCTTAATGGTGTTCTTAGAAGGCGCACTTCTCACATTTTTTAATATTTTAAAAGCACGTTGAGTTTTCACAATTGACTTCTTCTGTTGAATGTAAATTTCAACTATTTCAGAGCGCTCGCGTGGCGTGTATTGTTCCATGGTAAAAATCTGCTTGGACTGACGCTTCAAACGCGGTATGTCATTAAGCGATCTTACATCTCTGTCAAAAGTTATGGCGTTGCCAGATGGGTCCGTCGAATATGGGCAACCCTGTATTTTGAGTTTTGTCATACGAATATCGAATAAAGAATTTGTCCCAAATTTTGTATTGCAAACCGAATTTCGAATGCCAATTGAATGAAAATGTTACAGAAGGCTTGCATAAACTCATGTGTATGAGTGGTACAGTGCATTCAAAGGCAGTCAAAATGTGGTGGAAGATTTGCTTCGCTCAGCAGCGTCTTCAGCCGAAGTTTACATCGATAAATGAAGAAAATTTGACTGAAAATACTCATTTCAGCTGCTAAACTTTCTGCGTCTCATCATCTGAAGGCGATACAATAAATTTTACTGAGTAATAAATATTTTTTGGTTATATTGCGTTTTGTTGACAAATTGCAGATGTATTTCTGATAGAATGTATAATTTAATAAAAGTTAAATGCAATTTCGATTTAGCACTTGCTACTCGTTAATTTATTCCAAGTCTGCTGAGCCTGATTTTGTATAGCTTAAGGGATCCCAAAAACGTTAATACGTTATTCTAACCTGTAATTTATTTTTATTAATTTCAAGAAGTCCTCATTTTGATAATTATGTAAATTTGCTTTTGAAAACACTTCACTGCTAATTTATCGGAGATATTGTACAATATTTTTACTCAGATTTGTTTCGAAATTATGGAATATGCTGAGATATAATAGAGTGTTGTATAATATTCAATTTGTTAACTATGGGAGCATATTTGAGAGCGTAAAGAACGCTATAACCAATATTACTTTTCATATTTTTACTAGATAAAGCAACACAAAACTTCATTCAGCTGAAGTGATTCGACGTCCCATTTCGTTGGTGCAAAAGCGTGCACAATTCTAGAGAAGAATGGTACAACTCTAGGTTGTGTTATGAACTAAAGCGCAATATTAGGGGCCAAAATGTAACTAACGTATTATTATAGTTTACTATTATTATAACATTGCTTTTCGCATAGAAATTGTAGAGAAATCATTGATTTTCGTAAAATTGGCTAAATTGTGAGGCACTCTAAAGGAAGTTGTAATGCAAACCATTTTTACTCGCAGATCTGAGTTTAGTAATCGCCTGATGTTTTTAAACTATATACAATTTAGTATATTAGAATTAAAGATAGGCGCCTTGGGTATGCACGGATAAAATTAAGTATAATAATTGTTATATCGGGTATCAGAACGAATTGGTTTGTCCATCAGATATTTTTTTATGTTTAACAAAGTAAAAAAATGAATAAATGAATTTCGTTGCAGCCCATAAATGAGGTACGGGAGAGTTTCCCACATTCAGTTAGCTTATACACATTCTATTCTTATGCTCATTTAATGGTGTAACGATGGTTCCGAATGTAAATTTGAATGCCATTTGTTAGATTTATCGATTACTCGACTACTCGAATTGTTCGTCAGATGCTTCGAAGTGATTACCGATCAAATAATGACATGCTGTTGTATCGGAGCTCGAATCCACGATCATATAATCATAATAATCATAATGCCTCAGCTTAAATTTAACCAAGTATTACAAAGTAATTCAATTCAGGACAAAAGCGTAACAATGCAGTTCATTTTTATTATCAGACCCTATTTTAGTGAATTCTTAGCGTGTACTAAATTTTGCTGATTTTCTTGTAACTGGATGAAAGATATGAACATAAGTTTATGTGGTTTAAATTGGTCATTTGTATAGGAGTTACCAGAATGGGAATGATTAATTGATTGATTTTCCCAAATTTTGTCAAACATTATCGAAAATACACTGGACAAAAGCTTTGGGTAGTACCGGATAGTTGTTACAGGGGAAAACCGAATGTCGGAAAATTAGTCAATTTGTATGGGTGGTATTAGATAGTGAGCTCGTTTATAATCCCCGGCTACGATCTGGAAAATATTAGGTTGTACCAAATTTTAAAAAGGTATATTAAGGTTTACGGTAGTTATCGTGTTTACCAATCGGCTAGCCATACAGACGCACATCGCTTAGTCGACTTAAAAATTCGGCAAAAGGTAGCAAATTATTCTGAAATGTAAGGTAAAAAGCAATTCAATAGTTTTGCGATTTTCACAAACTTCTCTTGAGGTGAATTTCTTACCAGCCAAATCATTCGCCGTAGATTGGAACAGGTGGTAATCAGTTGGTACCATGTTCGGACTATAAGAGGTGTGAATGAGAACTTCCCAACCAAGCTCCCGGAGTTTGTGGCGAACAACTATCGATTATTGTGGCCTGGCGTTGTCCTGATGAAACACAATTTCCCACCTATTGGCTAAAGCTGACCGCTTTTGCCCGATTACTTCTTTTAAACGGTCTAATGGTTGACAGTACAGATCCGAATTAAAAAGTTTGCTTACGGTAGGAGATTCTCTGCCAATTCCACCAAATGCACAGCAAAATCTTTCTGAACGTCAATCCTGGCATGGCCATGGTTTTGCTAAGTAACCCACTTTTCATCATCACTTACCATTCGCTTCATAAATGGGTCGATTTTGTTGTGATTTAGCAGAGATTCGGAGATGGGAATTCGGTGCATGAGGTTCTTTTTTGCGTTAATTCGTGTAGCATGCTTGCAACGAACTTACTTTTATGTCCGGTCTTATTTAAGAGGTTATAAAGAATTTTTTGTACACTGTTTAACTCTTGGGTAATCGAAACAGTTCTTGCATAACGTTAGGAATTCTATTATTTTATCGATATTTTCGATAATAGGCCTTCCAGATAGTAGTGCATCTTTGACGTCAAAATTACTGTCTGTCCGAACAATCTGTGTGAGTACGAAATTTTGCCTTTCTATCGTCATCTAACGTAGCTTGATCGCACTTATACAATGCAAGGTACAGATTACTAAAGCCATCTATTGGAAAAACAAAGGATTTCTTGTTACTATACCTTATAACTAATGTTCTTGTCCGCTTCATTCACATCGATTGTTAACATTTGTTTAGTAAAATCACACAACAATATAAAAAACTGTAATTTATATTATTTTCCATGAATCTTTTGAATGACTTCTTGATCTTTGGTTCGAATAAATTTTATTGTCATCTGTTTATTGCAAAGCAAATTTCGCGATCTCTTGAATGACTTCTTGATCTTTGGATTCAATAAGTTTTATTGTCATCTGTTTAAAACTGTTTTATTGTAAAGCAAATTTAGCGATAGTATGATGGGGGGCCGTGGTCTGTACATTCTAGCAATCTAGTTAAACACGAAACATTTTCTATTGGAAATATTCGCACACAACAGCCGTACATAAATCGAAAAATCCTTACTTAAAGGGTGTCAGCTCTAACACTCATGTAGGATTTCGTGCAAAAATCGTTCGAAATAGTTGGCAAAAAAAAACTTTCCATATTTCTCTTTATGTTCCGATTTTGCAATGATGCGCTAATTTCGTCGTCATTGCACACGAATATTAGTTAAGGTTTGTTTGCTTACAGCGTTTCCATACCCTCCCACCGCCTCTCGATTATTTATATGACGGAGCATGGCATACTTCAAATGACAAAAAAACTGACTGACTGACTGACTAACATTGGGGAGATGTGATAAAGGTAACACAGAAATGTCATGACGTAAAATGAGATAATATTTCAAATTTCAATGCATTGAAAAGGCTTTGTTGTTTTTATGAGTACATCGGGATTTCTTGCAGTGTACTTTTAACATTTGCATGAAGACGTACTATTAATTCACTGTGTTCAACTTTGACATTTCGTATGTTTTCTTTTCCTTATATCGATGGTTTGAATCAAGGGTAGGCAATATAAATACCTTATTTGCATTTAAAGTGATTTTATTTATATGCGGTTAAACTTTTTTTCTGCAAATCAGTCTATTTTAGTCTCAGCCAATGAGGATATAAATTTTATAACGGGTTAGCTAACGTAGATGCGAATTAAACATTTTTTCTGAAAACAAAAAAAATTCGGTATTGGGGTATTGTGTGCGTATCACATGTGTTGCTTGAATAATATCACATTTGTGGGGAATATTTTGTTATAATTTTATTATACAATCCAGGTATGTAAATATTAGCGCATTTTTATTTTTCATTACCATTCATTGTTATAATGATACGACTAAGAAATCGAAATAAATTTCAAGGATAATGGAAGATATGCTAATTGGTAAATATGGACTTCATATAGAGGGAAAAAGGATAAACAATTGATTTAATGTGTTGGCTTGAAATTTAAATAAATTTGAGGATGAAATTTATACATGTAAGTTTGAGTTTAAAGAAAAGAAAACCCAGTTTAGAAATTTCACTCAGGTGAAATTCATATCAACGTTTTTTTTTCTTTTTTTGGTTTGTATGAAAATGTGAGGGGTGCCAGAAGGAGTGCTATAAATTAAAAATAGCTCCGTTTTGAAATTATAAAGGGACGACTTTTTTTGTTACATTAATCGAATTGTTCATTCACAGGATAAAGTTTGCCAAATGTTTTATGCTTGCTAAATGGTAATGAATTTACTGCTACTGAATGAAAGATATGAATCTAAGAATATATAGATTAAATTAGGTAATTTATATGGGAGGTACAACAACGGGCGTGGTTATCTGGTCGATTTTTTTCAAAATTAACAATAACATTACACTCGACAAAAATTTAAGCAGCTACAACCTATGAGTTAGGGATTGCAGCGGAAAAGCTCAAGTTTCATTTATCAATCAATTTGTATGGGAGATATCAGAATGAATGTGGTAGTGCCCTCTATCTTCATTTCTTGAACTTGTATCGGCAAAAGGCATGACGTGTACCTATTTTTACTGAATTCAGTATAACTGAAAAAAGGAAAGTTTACAGGAGAACAGCTGGGAAGATAGGTTAAATCGGTCGTTAATTTAGGTGGTAACAGAAGGGATGTGGTGCATTGGCAGATTTTCTTTTGAAACATAAAATATATTACAAACCAATATAGCGGGTTGTTCCGAAAGTTCGTTCTGGTAATTCGTTAGTTTACCATACGCCACTTCTCATGACGTAGAGTTCCTTCAAACACTATCATAACTTTCTCCCTCCCCTTCTCTAAACTGTTACCTAATGTTTATTTGTGTTTACGTTCTGGCCGTCAGTGTTTTAGAAAAAAGTAGAAAGTGGAAAAAATGAGCGAAAAGGAGCGTTTTAGGCGTATTATGATGTATTTATTTCGGCTGCTGAAGCCAGCCGAAAAATAAAATCTGTTTATGAAGAAAATGGACCAAATGAAAAAACTTGCCAGAAATGGTTTAGAAGATGTTCTACGGGCGACTTTTCCGTAACGGACGCTCCCAGATCAGGACGACCAAAAGAAATTGTTTTCGAGGAGGTGAGAGATTTAATTGTTGTTAATCCCAGTGCAACAGTTGGCGAAATAGCTGAAATAATCCGAAAATCAGTCTCAACCGTTCACGGGGTCATAAAAGAGCTCGGATTTGTGAGCAACCTCGATGTGTGGGTACCTCACTCTCTCACCGAGGCCAAACGCCTGAATCGAGTTGACGTCTGCGATAACCTAAGGAGGAGAAACAACAAGACATAATTTCTAAAGAATGTCATCACAGGGGATGAAAAATGGATAGTCTACAATAATTTAACGCAGAAAATATTATGGGGGAAACCAAATGAATCCCCACAATCCACCTCTAAAGGTAATGTTGTCGATTTGGTGGTATGTCAAAGGAGTAGTCTTTTTTGACCTTCTCCCAACAATTCAAACGATTAATACGGGCTACTATATCGTACAATTAGATACATTGAAGGCGGCATCGGAAGAAAAACGGTCAGGCTCATTAATCGGGGAGACGTCATCTTCCATCATGACAACGCCCGCCCTCACACTGCCTTGTGGAGCCGTCAGAAACTGTCAGAGCTTGGTTGGGAAGTTTTACCTCACCTACCGTACTCCCCAGACTTCGCCCCGACCGACTATTACCTATTTCGTAGCCTAAACGACCACTTCAAGGATTTGAATTTCCATAACGACGAGGAAGTCAAAAAATCGAATTGAATGTTTTTTTCAGAAAAACCAAGCGAGTTTTATAAGAGAGAAAACGGTCACTTTTGACACCAGCCGAAATCAAGAGTGTAGTGTAGAGCGCGACAAATCACCAGGTTCTTATCAACAAATGCTGTAAACTAACGTATAATAAAACAAGCGAAATTAAAACTTACTGAACTAAATTATTATAACTTATTTTTAACCAGTCTGTCTTTCGCCCAGAAATTATGAACAAATCATGATGTTTGTCAAATTGACTAATTTAACTGATTGATACCTTAAGGACAGCTGCAAAACCTTTTGGTTCGGTTGCCCGGTTGTTTAGTACAATTGGATAAAAGATGTTAATCATGGAACACATGGTTAAACTTGGTAAATGATATGGTGGGTACCAGATCTAATATGGTTATTCCAATTGAATAAAAGTTATGAATTTATGAGCACATGCGTTAAATTAGGTAATTGCGATAGGAGGTGCCAGAAAGACACCACTGATATTTTCCCGCTTTACCAATCATTTCAATTTAATGCAAAAGACAAAAATTTAGTTTCCCCTCAGGTTAGCTGGTGTATCTAAAAATAATGTAAAATCATTTTATCTGGTAGAGCAAATGATTAGAGGCCTTAGGTTCGAAACCACCTTAATCTATTCTCAAACTTTAAATGGGTAAGAACCTCACCTATCTTGGTGCGAAGGTTTTGGTTGTGATGTAATGTAATCAGTTGGCCACTTTTGGTAAGCAGAACTGGCGCGGTGGGATGAATCAAACGTAATGTTGCGGTGCCCAAATTGATTTTTCTCAAGCGTTTGCGGACATTACAAAGCAATACAATGAACAAAAATGTGAGATGCAGAGAGGAAATCAAATGTTAATAAATCAGTCAATTTTCATGGGAGATATACTAAGAGGCGAGGAAATGTGTTCCAATTTGATCATTTTCAAACTTATGATGTATGTCAATTTTGGATGAATGCAGTGCGACTGCTTAGAATACATGAAGCTAAGATTATGTGGGCTGAATCAGACATTTGTATGGGAAGTAAAATAAAGATTTTTCTTCCCCCCCAAATTTTGTCGGAAATGATAAAGGAATACCATTATCACAAATGTGAGGTGCTGCTGTCCACGAATAAGGAGTTACAGGGAAAAAGCTAAATATTGAAAAATCGGTCAATTTTTATGGCCGTTATAGCCTATTTAAAATCATTGGTTTGAAAAAATATTATATCGTGCCAAGTTTTTAAAAGATTCATGAAAATCTAGGGTAGTTATCGTGTCCTCCCGCTCGCCAGACGAACATAGCTCAATCGATTTGAAAAAATTCTTAAACACCCTATCATTTGTGTAGGGTTGTCCATTTACTGGTTTCAAAACTGCCGGTCTGCCAAGGTTGTTCAATACTTGTTATCTAAAGTGTTATTTATTTAGAGAAAGGTTTGCTATTTATGAATATGGACCGTTTAACAGCCGAAGAACGCGTAAAAATAGGTAGAACTCACTACAAAAGTGGTAATTCAAACATGGGCTTTCAATCGTAGAAAAGGTTCTTCAGCATTGAAGCCCATTTCTCACTTGGTGGTTACGTCAACAAGCAAAATTGTCGCAAATGGGGCTTGGACAACCCAGAAGTGATTGTGGAAAAGCTGTTGCATCCGGAAAAAAATGTGACTGTTTGGTGCGCATTATGGTCTGGAAGCGTCATTGGGCCGTATTTTTTCAAAAACTACCTCAAAATAATTCACTGCTGCAACCACTCCAGAGGCGGTCATTTAAATGACATTGTATTTCATACATAATGACAAGATTCAAGTTTAATCGAAATCACAGCTTTATGTGTGTTTTATTTAACTCTACTTGAAAACGAAAAATGGATAACCCTAACTTTAAACGCTTCCTTCTTGAGGTTACATTTTTTTTTGATGTTCCTGCCTTCGCCTGAATTTATAAAGATAAGCAAAGATGTTAATAAGCCATTCAGCATCAAACGAGTCATTTGAGAGAGCGATGTTTAATGTACATATGGGCGTGACTGTAAGAAATAAATAAAAAATAAAGTAAAAAAAATGAATAAAAAATATATTACACTGATGGCGTAAGCCTTGACCGGAAAATGCGGAAGTTTACTGCAGCCCGCTCGGGAATTGACCACGAAATAGCAACAATGGGTTTATGAGTAAATGAGCACAATATCTCCTAATTTAATTTGACGAACAAAGCGCCTACTCGCTTGGATCGATGTTTGGATCTAGCAAAAACCTGCTACACTCTATTAAAAAAAGCACAAATAATGAACTCAAAGCAGTGAAAAATTATGCCAACGCTAGTGATTTTTACTTGTGTAGGTAGTAGTAAAGTAGTAGGGAGGATCTACTTTTTTCTATACTTCCCATTTAGGTCACAGAATTTGTAATCAAATTGTTTTCAACATTAGTATAGGACTGCATCAGTTCTACTGAATTTTACGTGGGCTTGTCATATAAAATAAGCATTTTGTGTTGAGCACTAAAATTACTTCTAAGTATGTAAAAAAGAAGCAGAAATAATAAAGTGGGGGCGGCGTAAAAGTACGTCAATGCTAATGAATTCTACGTTTTGTCAAAACGATTTTGTAAAACAAACACAATGTTTTATTAGCCATTCAAAAGTTTTGAAACCGCTAAATGGTACAGATTACTAGTTATCAATTGTAAAAATAATGGATTTATTTTTACTATGCTTCATATACATTGACTCCGTCGCATAATTGGACAAGCATTAGTCTGATATGTATGTGCATAAAACTTAAAAAAAATATTAAATATATGTTTTTTTTTTGCTTTTATTTACACTCCACATTACAGTCTTTCAGATTAATAAAAAACAAAATTTTTCATGATAACGGCAATTTTATAAAGAAAAAGAGAATTAACTCAATTTTTTGCGCTCAACGCATAATAGGACAAAGAAGACGAAATGACGAAAGAGAGCAATTAATACTTTGTGGCATATCCTTTGTTCTCAAGAACGGCCTGCAAACGTTTTGGAATTGATTTTACCAAATTCTGGCATACCTCAGGCCACCTTAAGCTGATTCAAAGTGTCAAATTGTTGTTGGTACACTGTTCTAGCTAATTCTTCCCAAAGATGTTCAATTACGTTAAGATCTGGGCTCTGTACCGGGGTTTCTATAAGTTTGAGGCAATTATGGATCAACCAAAGCTTTGCCACACCCGAAGTGTGCTTGGGATCATTGTCCTGGTAAAAAGCAAAATCATTCGACATGCCGTCCCAAACCATAACAGAGCTTCCTCCATGCTTAATAGTAGCTTTTGCATTTTGAGGATTAAATTCTGCATTTGGTTTACGCCACACAAACATCTTTCCATCTGAACCATGAAAATTGAATTTGCTCTCGTTGGTGAACAGAACCTTGCAACGAATAAAAACTATCAACAAAAATTTATTTTAAGATGTCTTTAAACCAAATTACCTTATTCCAAAAATCGTTTGTTTTAAGCATATACTCTTTAGCAAATGTTATTCTGTTGTTTTTATGCTTAGGGCTAATAAATGACTTTTTCTGGCAATTCTATCATTGTATAGGTAATTATATTTGTGCAATGCATTACGAATAGTATTTAAGCAAACATCTTTTCCACTGCTGGGTTTTAAAGATATTTTTAGTTCTTTTGCAGTTTTAAAATGATCTTGTTTGGTTTCCTTCAACAAAGAACGCTCTTCTCGATCAGTTAATATTTTGCCTTGACCTTTTCTACTTTTATTAGCTAATCTAAAGTCATCACGGAATCTCTTAACAACGTCGTGGACAGTGGACTTGCTTCTTCCAACTAATTCGGCAATTTCTCTCACTGTTTTACCCTCAAGATTTAATTTCACTATTAATTGTCTTATTTCCCTTCGGGGGAAATAAATTTTTACTTATAATAATAATAAATTTTTACTTATTGTTAGAACTAGAAATGAAATGACTAAATATGACGAAAAAAAAAAAAAAAAACAAAGCATATTTGTAAACTAACGGTATTTTTATTATTGATGTTTTACTTTGTCCGATTATGCGTTGAGTACAAAAAATTGAGTTAATTTTTTCTATGTAAATTTACAGCTATCATGGAGAATGTTGTTAATTTTTTTTATATTTAGAAAGACTAGAGTGTGGAGTGCAAATAGAAACAAATTATTATGATTTGTTTTAGTTCAGAGAACGTAAATATCATACAAACACTTGTCCGATTATGCGATGGAGCCACTGTATATCCTCTTGCCTTCGGGTGAAGGTATGCAAAATGTTTTTTCATTGCGACTCTATTTTGGGAATCTCAGTGGTTTTTATGTTTGACGATTTCGTTTTAGATACAAAGTACGCTGCTGCTGAAGGTAATCGTACCTCCTTCTTTGAATTATTATAATCGAAATGTGGAAAAAGGCAAATTGTGACACGAAATGTAATGTTTGTTGGTAAGCGTATTTTGCACATTTTTCGAGTGTTTTTTTTTTGTGTATCATAAATACTGTAATAAATGTTGTCCCTATTTCTTTAAAGTAAGTTGGTTACAGTCAAAATATCCACAATTTATCAAATTTAGTTAGTCATTTGATCATTAATGGAGTTCAATTGAAAGATATGTAAGCAAAGGTGAAAAATTATAAATTATCTACACATGTGCGTTATATTTAATTCAGACTGAATAATTTTTAAAATGCCTTAAATTTTGTTCGCAATCCCTTTCTGTGCACCAACTTGCGTTCATTTCATACCACACTAATTGTTTGAAATTTAATGCGTCGGTACTTCATTACAGTTTTCCTAACAAAATTAATTCTAAATTCTGCTTGCTATTTGTATTGAGATGTTAAGTGACCACGGGTCTTAGCGTCCTTGACATCGGATTTTGTAATTTAAGGATAACCACATACCTCCTAAGCCCTGTTTAATGTCTATAATCGCCGAAGAAAGTGTGATTATTTCGTTTTCTTGTGGCATTTTCTCACGGTGTTCATTAATAATCGTTTGGAAATCAACCTGATTTCTATTATCCCATCTGCAACAAAAAAACCTCCCAGATCTACTTGTTCTTACTCTACACAATGCAAATCTTAATGTAGTGAGCGGCGGCCAGGCAGGGCAACTTAATGATAATTTGAGACGGGAGTGTTGGTGGGTGGACAGACTTGTGTTCATTTATTGTATTTTATTTTCCATTATGGTTTACTCTTAAATAGTTTCTTGCATGTCATCATGACTAACTGAAGGTGTGTGCGAATATCTAAGGCAGCAATAGATGGCGGTGATGATGATAATTTATATCCATCTGGGCTACCAGTGGAGTGGACTTCATAAATGAAAAGTCATAAAACATTGAAATAATGCGTGAAACATAATTTAGGGGTGCGAAGTAGCTGGGACCATAGCAAACAAAGAACCATGTGATGTACGGCCCATACGAATTATGTCTATTTGTCAATTTTATTTAAATAACCGTCATTCTTCGGTTCCATAAACGGAGGCGTATAAGTATTATACAACAGGGTGTCGTGTCAGTTTCCTCCAAGAAAAATTGTTTTATTTATGGAGAAAACATTAAACAAATTGCCATGATATTAAAGTGTTAGTAGACTCTAAATAAAGTTGGAACATAATAATGTTAATTACATTTCGTGTGTCACCAAACTTTCATTATTTTTGGAAAAACTACAAAAAAATATCTCATACAGTGTTAAGCGCGAGGAATATTGCGCTAAAAGTTTGCGCAATTCATCAATGAGTGATACGTGAAGCTTATTTGGAACGAGTTCGGAACGCATTAACGTTTTAAAGCCAGCAGTGGATGAGAGGCCCTGAATAGAACCTACTAGAAATGTTTCGAAATCACCAATTTTAACAAAATGGTAGCATAAGGAGATCGTATCAGATATTGTTGGAGCCGTACAAAAATATTCATAATTCCAACCAAGATCTCAGCCAGTTAAAATACGCACGAGATTAAGTGGAGCCAAAAATGTACTCCAAAGACCAATCTACCATCACGAAAGCTAGATGTGGCAAAATTGTATACTTTTAAGATAGTCACAGAGTGTAGCAATTACGATGTTCCTGAAATCTAGTGGCAGCATACTGAGCATGACGTCAGTCATATAAAGCATACTTAGGTATGTACAGTAGTGACCAGAAGATGAGAATAAGGTATAGCATTTGAATAAAAAATTCTGCTTACAGCGAATTATTAGCGACAAAAAATCCCACATTTTATGTTCGACAGTTTTTGATTTTTTGATTGAATTCCATACAGAACTACTCAGCTAAAACAATTCTGAAATATTGCAAAGAAATCTTACACGGGAAGACCCAATACATTTAAAATATGTGTAAGGTACAGTAAAAAGAAAGCCATTATTTTCCATTAGATGGTTTTAGTAATCTGTATTTCACGTTGTGTAAATGCAATTAGTTTGCGCTAGATGGCGATATAAAGATAAGACTTCGTACTCAAACAGCAATTTAGAGAATTTTGTGTTTGCTTGACTCAGTATTGCTTGAACGCGCCTGCGAAATGAACACTAGCCAAGAAAAATATGACATATCTTACAGTTTGTCTTCGAAAAAATCGAAAACAGAAGCCAGACGGCTGAAGATGTGAACAATTGTTATGGTTGTGGTGCTGTTACAGTCAATGAAGTGGAACTTTGGTTTCGTAAATTCCGTTTCGGTAATTCTGAAAGGCCAATTGTCGAAAATGGATCATGAAAATCGCCAAATCCAATCGTCCTTTAAGTTCTGTTTCGATTGCCCTGCAGCTAAATGTCATACAAAAGTTGTTTGAACCGTTTAAATAACGCTGGATGCAAAAAGAAGTTTGACGTATGCGTGCCACGCGAATTGATGTAAAATAGTCTCATGAATCGAATTTTTATCTGTATATCACTGCAGAAGCTCTATTAAGTCCAATCATTTCTGTAGCGGATGATGACTGGTGATGAAAAGGGGTTAACTTACGATAACGTCGAGCAAACACGGTCATGGTCGAATAGTGGCGAGCCAGCGCATGCGGTGGCCAAGCCAAGATTAGCGGCCATGAAGGCTCTGCTGTGTGTTCAGTGAGATTGGTGATTTGGCCAGTAGATGAATAATTGTTTTCCTTCCGGGTAACGTCAGACCATGCACGTCGATAGTGATTAGCCAGAAGCTCCGACAGGCTGATTGGGAGGTTCTTTTGTATCCACCTTTTGGTCCGGTTCTGCCACCAAGTGATTAGCTTCTGTTCCTGCCTATGGCGAATGATTTTATTGATTAAAAATGCTCCTCAATAGAACTTTATGAATAGGATCGAGGTTTTTTGTGAGAGAGGCATAATGGAATTACTGTCATAATGCAGCAAGTTGTCGAATAAAACAGATCTCAATCGGATCATTCTAACTATGCTAAATAAAGTCCCCAAAGTTATGTAAAAAATATGGATTTCTTTTAAGTGCGCTGATGAATAATGGCAGAGAATGAATGACCAGTACCCATCACCTACTATTCACCTCTTATAAATGCATTTACAAACAGCAGAAACAAAAGCAGTGTCTTGCTACAAAAAGTTGTAAAGTTGCGTGCAAAACATTTAAAACCTACTAATCTCATCTAAAACATCCATAATTTGCCAAAATTTATGTTGGCTTAAAGATACCCGTCCGTTCAAGTCTTACCTGTTTATACTAACAAGTTCAAAACGTCTCACAGTTATAGATATATTATATTCCAAATTCAATCAAATACATTCTGTAAGAAAAAAAGTTCTTTACAATAAATAAACCCACCTCAAATCTTGCCAGTTACTCGCTAATTGAAATCAATATATGGTGGTAGTGGACAGATATGAGACAGAATTGCCCCAACCATAAATATGTTTCAATATTTATTCGACCGAAAATAACCAGTCTAATCGATATATTGTATAGGAAAAGAGGAAGTTTCTCCATTGGTCACTTAGGACGAACCTATTTTTACACTTCCATCTGAAGGAAGAAATGCACAGGTTGTTCATTGTAAAAGTCCATTTCATTTTTCTTATAAGGTTTTCCTAGCTTTAAAACCAATCGTAAGCCAATCTAAATTACTTGTAAGTATTAAATTGATTAAAACATATGATGAATTTAAACACCAAACCAGTACAGAAACTTCACCCTAAGTGCTTTTGTGTTGCTGCAGAAAATACTCTGAATTAGAGCAAAATAAACGAAGCAAACTTTTAACTTTCCGAAGTCGTTCGTTTGGGAAATGTAGAAAGACCATAGATATTTCATAAATCGGGCAATTTGTATGTGTGGTACTTTAAGGGGCGTGGCAGTGTAATCAATTTCCATTCGCAGTATTAAATGATTGATGCGAACACAATTTACTAAATATAGTGCAATTGAATGGAATGTACGAATCTAGGAATATATATATATTAAATAAGGTACTAGTAGGGACGTGGTCAATCCATCCATTTCTTACATTTTACCCAGTATAACGCAGTAAAATTGACTGAAGTTAAAGTAACTTCAGGCAACGAATTAGGGTTTAGGCAGTGGAATATCAAATTTTGACAATTCTACAAATTTGTATGGGAGGTATCACCAGATTGGAGTCGGCAACGTCAGCCATTTTCGTTTCCAGAATTCGTATTGCATATTTGGCTGAATTTGTTGGTACATCCGAATGGAAGATGTAGAAGTAAATATATATGATTTAATCGGACATTAATATGGGCGGTGCGAGAATGGAGTGTGACATTTCCATAGATTATTCACCGGTAACGTAGAGAATCGTAACAAATTATAAATTATGGACAATTATAAATTATTGGCAATTTATTTATTTTCCGAAAATTGGTCAATTTATAAGGGTGTACCAGAAACGGTGTGGCGATGTGCTTACGTTTTCATTCTGAGATCCTGTTTTGACAAACGTTCAACGTGCTCCAAATTCGATTAAATTTAGCGAAACCAATTGGAAGATATCAACCCAAGAATATATGAGCTAACTGGTCATTTGTGCCAACCAGAAAACCGGCTTGCCCGACAGACGGACATCTCTCAATCGACTTAAAATGAAGCACATTTGGTCAAAAGACACTTGGCAATTACAACGTTTCCTTCTTGGTGTTTCTTCCTTTATTATTCCGTTTGAAGATATGAAAGTGTATCATCCAGAAGGAAGCGACAATTATTGTCAATCGATTAAGTAGTGCTCCTCGGTTTGGCAGGCTGGTAAACACGATGACTGAAATTATTTTCATAAGATAGCACAGCATCATATTTGGCCAGATTTTAGCCGGGACTGTAAATGGTGATCCATTTACTCAATCGATCCATCAATCCTCCCTTCCAGGTACTTGGTACAAACGACCGATTTAACGCATACATTATTGCATCAACTTTCATCGCAGTCATCTTTCATTCTATATGTCATTCTACATTTTCACCCATCCCATAGAATATAACATATAGGGTGATTTTTTACGTTTTAAATTTTTCAGGTTGGCAGCGCTGGTTGGTCATGGCGTCCAAGTATATTCTGTCCAGTATATTCTGCCATTTCATCATGGAAAGACTAACAAACGAGCAACGATTGCAAATCGTTGAAATTTATTATCAAAATTCGTGCTCTGTGACAAATGTGCATCGTTCGATACCACCATTTTATGGTCGTCATAATCGACCTGCTAAATCAACAGTACATCTCCAAACTTCGCACCGAATTTACTTTGTTGCCGAGGAAAATATTGCAGCCGTAACGACCAGTGTTAATGACGATCGTGAAATGTCAATTCGTCGCCGTTCTCAGCGATTAGGCATGTGTTACTCAACGACAAGGAATATTTTTTTTGCCTCAACTGGCTGAGTTGAATTTGGTTGACATGTGGTTTCATCAGGACGGTGCAACATGCCGCACTGCTCGCAAAACAATGGATATGTTGAGGGATGAATTTGGTGAGTAGCTTATCTCTCTATTTGACCCTGTAAGTTGGCCCCAAGATCTTGCGATTTAACGCCTCTTGATTATTTCTTGTTGGGTTAAGTCAAGTCGTTAGTCTATGTGGACAAGCCGAACACTATTGAAGCCTTACAGGATAACATAACATGTGTTATTCGTGGAACACAGGCCGAAATGCTCGAAAAAGTGACGAAAAATTTGACCATGTGAATGGACATTTTGAGACGGAGTTGCGGACAACATTTACATGAAATTATCTTTAAAAATTAAATGGCAAAACCCATTTATCGATTCCAATAAAAAATTTTAATATATGATGCAAATATCAGTGTTTTATTCGATTTAAAAAAACTACGATTAAAAAATCGCCCTTTACAATGCTTATATTAGATATCGATAATTAATGGCTTTAAATAACTTCGATTGGGTGATTATATTACAAACTCTAATTGAACGAGAACTCGACATATTGGTAGACAGTAAAAGGACCGGAGAACAAAGGACATACGAGTATTTCTCTTATTTTTTGCAAACCTACTCACGTCTGCTTGATAGTTTCCGAAAACTGCGTAGGCAGTGAGAAAAGGGTTATTGTGTGGAAGAAGCGGGAGACCAGCTTCGTTCCCTATTCCGTGCTGTTTACTGAGTGAGATGTGACACCGGTAGACGCTTGGCGGATGCAACTGATCTATGATCAGGGTTGAAAATTATAAAATTACTAAAATGGGTATTAAAAAGTGGAGGTTGCTGATAGAAGTGGTAAAATTGAGCAATTATAAATATTTTTTAATGCCATATCATAAAAAAGAAAAAACAAAAAATGTTGTCCAAATAAAAAAAAAAAAAAAAACAAAATGTTTGAGGTGGAAATAGGGGTACGAAATATATATTACAATCTATTATCAGACTCCATAAAATCGGTCAAACCGTTTCGGAGAAGTATAGCAACTAACTTATACAGGGTGTCCGTCGGGAAGGTATTCTACATATACTTTGTTTTGCCGCCATTTTCGTAAACATTAGTCTTGACAGCCTAAATTTGGCAGTCGTGAAATAGAGGCGTGGCAAATTTATTATGGATATATATTCGATAAACCAACCAAACCAAATAATCGTTAAAACATTTTATCAAAATCAACCATCGATGAGGAAGTTACGTGAAACTTTTGGGAGGAACAACTTCCCAACAAGACATACTATTTATCGTGTAGTAAATGATTTCGAAGAAAGAGGATCTGTAGCTGATAGGGCTAAGCACGGATCACAACAGCAAGATCGGCTGAAAACATTACTGCTGCTCAAGAAAGTGCTCGAAATAGTCCATCAACCTCAATTCGATAATGAAATACCGCGTGAAGTGTGTGAGAATGTAATGAAAAATGTGCTCAGAAGGGCTCGCATTTGTGAGGCTAACAGAGGCGGATATTTATCTGATATTGTATTCCATACATAATTGCCGACATTAAATAAAACATTTATCAAAATAAGATCCATTCTCTTTCATTTAATCAAAAATTATAAACAAACAAAGTAGTATACCTTCTCGACGGACACCCTGTATATATATATATATATATATGTATATATATATATATATATAGCAACTTACTACCTAACAACTCACTGTGACACGAGAGTTTTATATACATGTATATACGAGTATATAGGCTGATTTTTCAATCGTACTTTTTTTAAAAATCGAATAAAACACTCAAATTTGCATCATATATTAAAATTTTTTTTTTGGAATCGATAAATTGGTCTTTGCCATTTAGTATTTAAAGATAATTTCATGTAAATGTTGTCCATCTCAAAATGTCCATTCGGAAGGTCCAATTTTTCGTCACTTTTTCGAGCATTTCGGTCTGTATTCCACGAATAACGCGTGTTATGTTATCCTGTAAGGCTTCAATAATGTTCGGCTTGTCCACATAGACTAACGACTTGACATAACCCCACAAGAAACAATCAAGAGGCGTTAAATCGCAAGATTTTGGGGGTCAACTTACAGGGCCAAATAGAGAGATAAGCTGCTCACTAAATTCATCCCTCAACATATCCATTGTTTTACGAGCAGTGTGGCATTTTGCATCGTTCTGATGAAACCACATGTCAACCAAGTTCAACTCAGCCTGTTGAGGCAAAACAAATCGCGTATCATGGCTCGATATCGTTCGCCGTTGACAGTAACATTTCTTCCACGATCGTCTTTGAAGAAACATGGACCGACGATGCCACCAGCCCATAAACCACACCAGGCTGTCGTTTTTTCAGGATGCATCGGTAATTCATGTATGGCGTGTGGCTGTTCATCACTCCAGGTGCGATAGTTTTGCTTGTGTACGTATCCGTTCAGCAAGAAATGAGCCTCATCGCTGAACACAATTTTTCGACAGCCCGTTCACCAAAAATTAGACGTTGTGGTAGGTCATTCGTCATTCCAAGATGAAATGGCAGAGTATACTGTACACTTTTCACTTTGACAGGTGACCTTTGGACGCCATTACCAACCAGTGCTGCCAAACTGAAATACTTAAATCTTAAAAAATCACCCTATATATATGTACATATCGTATAGATTGAAATTGTTGCAAACCGCAGCAAGAATTTGTACAATTTAATGAAGTAAATTCATGTGTTTTGTCTGTAATTTTCTTTTCTTTAGTTATAACTGATCATAAATAAATAATAAAACAATTAGCATATGGAAGTATTTGTATTCAATGGCGTCACATTTATTCAGATTTGTGCGAATGTCAAGATGTATGAAAATCATTGTTATTTTCTGCTAATGTATGAATTTCAATTTCTACGATTAGAAACCTGCGGAATGGGGTAAATGAACACTTGTCTGTTTTCCCTGTCGTCATCATGCAGCCACCTCCAACCGCAGTCTTTCTCAAACAAGATAGTGATACAGCCACGATATTAATTCTCACAAGTATGTCAAGAGAGGACATTATTTTCTGCTGTTCTGCTGTTTATTCACTGAGGTAAAGTAGCATCTGGAAGTTAGCATTAGCAAATCGCTCTCTGAACCAAAGCCAAGTTGCGCTATGAACTTTTATAACTGCCACCAAATGAGAACTTGGGAAATAGCTGCTGGCAAAAAACGTATTATTGTGCGATTGTTCTAAAAGCTGTGCATATACATATTTTGACTTCCGACCCATTATCTCCATTCGATATCGCAGGGTTGTTGAATAGTTATTTTGCCGTAACGTCATAACCAATGACGATATGACGTTGCTGCAACTATGACAACGGATTCTCCCCATTGATTTCGAAGATATTTGTTATTTCAATAAATTTTACTGAGCCGGAACATGGGAACACAGCAGGCACCTACACAGAACTTTGAATGTATGTGCATAAGTTTGGAAAGAGCTCATAAAAGTCGACGGGTAACTCTCCTAGAATACGACAAGTAGTTTTAAGGCAATTTCATCCTTTGGTTGTATTGAAAAATATAAACTAGACAACGAATTTTGATACAGATAATGACAGATGATGATAATTAGTCAAGGTGCTCTATTTGCAAATACAAAAATATCTTCTTGTTAACAGCACATAAAGTGCTAAATTCCTATTGTATTCCATTAATGTGTTAGGTGTGGAGTTTCCAAAATAAATTTGACCGAATATCAAATTTAAAAAAGCCATTTTTTCGTTTTCAAAGTCGTAAATAATTTGGGAATAGATGCACTACCTAACAAAACAAAAAGAGTTTGTAAAATTCCGCAAATATCGAGAGACAGTGAAAATTTGGATAACCACCGTCTGTGCTCTTTGTGGCTTTATTTCACTACATTTTTACCAGGTGTCAAAAACAAGTGAAAAATCTACGATTTTTGTGCGAAAAAAGTTGATTTTGTTAACGCTTACGAAGCTATGTGTAGTTTTTCGTAAAAGATGGAATTCTTTATCAAGGAAATAATTTTAAATTTGCGTCTCAGGAAAGCACTTAAAAATATTTATAATATCTCACTATACTTTTTTGAGGTTATAATTGAATGATACACTCGTACTTGTCAGTTTTTTTCAAACAAATTCAATTCAGTATAAAACCAATTCAGTATAGTGGGTCCGACCGTGGCGCGATGACTGGTACTCGTGACTGTCGTTCGCATGATCGCTTGTTCAATCCCGCACGCAACCACCTATCATTATTTGAGCGGCAGCCACCTCTATGTGTCTGAGGAATATTTTGAGTGGTTAAGTAATCGACGAGTCTGCTAAATGCGTCTCAAACTCTGATATTCAGCTACAAAAATAGAAAGCGTGTAAGCTCTGTAAATGCGAGAAGTTTCCTATATCTTGTTCAAGGGTTGCAAGTGAGTGTTTTTTTTTGTTTTTCAATATAATATAGCAAATTCAATGAAAGTAAATTTTAGTGGGAGACAAAAGAGCTTTTAATTATGATTATTGAATGAATGAATATAATTGAAATGGTTCCCTAAGAATAACTTCTTCCTTTTTTTGCTGGGTATGGTACTATAGCTATTGAAATTGTTTGATATACGAGGTATGTTAAAAAATAAGATGAATTGTCAAATTTCACGGGCTACGTACATTCGACTTTCGATTGTTAATATTTTTCTCTTTTTATGTTGATCAATACGGCTCGAAAAAATGTTGACGGTTTTATCCATATAGCATGTTTAGTTTGTTTGTGAAAGGCCTAATTAAGACGAGTGTTTTGCGTGTTCGGCGATTTTATGCTTTCGAAAAAAATGGATCAAAGAAGTTGCATCAAATTTTGCGTAAAAAATGGAATTAAGTGCTCAAAAACACTCGAAATGTTGACAGTGGCATACGGTGAGAGTACTCTGAGTCAAAAAATTGTTTACAAGTGTTGCAAGCTTCTCACAGAAGGTCGAGAAGATGTGAATAACGACGTTCGCTCTGGACGCCTCAGCACCTCAACAACCGATGAAAATGTTGAGAAAGTGAAGAAAATTGTTATGGAGAATCGTAGAATCACAATTAGAGAAATTGCTGATAATGTCGGAATATCGGCCGTGCAATATTTTCGGAAAATTTGGGCATGAAGCGTGTGGCAGCGAAGTTCGTTCCAAAATTGCTGAATTTTGACCAAAAACAACGTCGCATGAGCATCGCTCAGGAATTATTGAATGACGTCAACGATGATTTGACGTCCAGTTTTGCTTAAAAGGGTCATAACTGGTGACGAATGTGAGTATATGGTTATAACATCGAAACCAAGATCCAATCGTCCCAATGAAAGAGTCTAGGAGAGCCAAGACCAAAAAAAGTACGCCAAGTTCGATCAAATGTCAAGGTTTTGCTCATTGTTTTCTTCGATTACCATGGCGTGGTGCATCAGGAGTTCTTACCACAAGGTTGTATGGTAAATAAGGGGTATTACCTTGAAGTTAGGCGCCGTTTGATTGAAGCAATACGAAAAAAACGGCCGGAATTGTGGGAAAAATTCATGGCTTTTGCGTCATGATAATGCATAATCTCTCTTTGCTTGTGAGAGATTATTTAACTAAAAACAACACGACTATCATGCCTCAGCCACCGTATTCACCAGATTTGGGCCCCTGCAACTTTTTCCTGTTCCCAAGATTGAAGAGACCCATGAAAGGGCGACGTTTTGCGACGATTGGTACATAAAAACCGAATCGCTGAGAGAGCTCAAGGACATACCAAAAAGTGCATATTAGAACTGCTTTGAGGATTGGGAAAAACGCTGGCACAAGTTTATTATATCTGAGGAGGACTACTTTAAAGCAGATAAAATAGAAATTAATGAATAAATAAATATTTTTTGAGAAAAATTAAAATTCACCTTTTTTTTTTGGACATACCTCATACAAGATGGTAAACGAATCGTGCTGCAGTCAACCGTTAAAGCCGTTTCAACAGCATTTGCTTCCAGCAAGATGGAGCAACTGCACACATATTGAGTTATGGCGGAGCTCCATCGAAAATTCCCAAACAAATTAATATCCAGAAACTCCACTTTCCGCTGACCCCCAAAGCTCACTTGACTTGACTGCACTACACTTTTTTTTATAAGATTATGTCAAGCAAGAGGTGTACAAAACGAATTCTAGGAATTTGTCTGAATTAAAGAAGTTAATTAAAAAAATAATTAAGGCGATCTTGACTGCAATTCTTTAGGCCGCAATGAATAATTTTCTGATCAGGTGTCGCATGTGCATGGAGGTCATTTACGATCTGTCATCTTCAAAACCAATTATTTATGTAAAATAAAATTGAATTTTCTGCACGATAAGAAAAAAAAAAGAAAAAGAAAATAACAAATACTGAATTTTCTATTGTAACACTATTGCTGCGCCACCCTGTACTATTTTTACAAAATCATAAAGCATCATTTAAAACCGCAGCTAAGTTCGTTAAAAATCATTTCGTAAAAGGTAATGTTTTTGGAGCATTTCGACATTGCATTGAACATCTAAATAATTTATTAAAATATCCATGAATTGAAATTAAATTTGAAAGAAGGTGCCCATTAAACCCATTACATGAATTTCAGTCGGGCGAACTGATTCGCACATACCTTAACCCAACGCCCTATACGAGTACAATGAAATTACAACAGTGCAATAGAATGAAAGATATGAATCTAGAAATATGTTAAATTATGCCATTTGTATGTATTAGAGGCATCAAAACTGATGTGATTGTCCTGTCATTCCTTCCGCATTTTACCAAGCTACTGCAGTCCGCAATTTGGAGATACAGTGAAAAATTAAATTTTGATAACTTGACCAATATGTACGGTTGGTACTAGAATAGGAATGACAACATAGTAAATTTTATTCCCAGAACTAAGCTAATCAAACCCATGGTATGTGCAAAGAAAAGAATAAATGGTAATAAAAGGTAACAGAAGGGGCGTTGTTGTTTAGTCAATTATTCTCAAGTTTTATCGAGGATTATAAGTCAATTTGTTATTTCCTACTATTAATTAGGAATTAGAGAGGAACGATTGCATTTCGGAAAATCGGACAGAGGAAATGTGAGAGGTATCACAGAGGATGCGACGATGAAGTTCGTGTTCATTCTGAGCAAACGCTCTGTCAAATAAAAAATGCAAAATTAAGAATGTATTGTTGAAATGAGTCATTAGTATGGGAGTTACCAGTAGGACAGTGGTTAGTTGGTCAATATTTTCAAATTTGGTCAACCAAAACAAACAATAATAATGGGCAAAAATTCAGGTTGTTAAGTTATCAGAAGAGAAGCAATTTGTGTGAGCCCATTGTATCCGGGCAAAATATTAATTTGGCGCAAGTTTTAAGAAGTTACGTTAAGAATTACAGCAATAAGACCCAGTTGTCTGCCGAATAGTCAAGCTTCATATTTTACGATCGAAAGTTTATGCGAAAAATTGAACTTAATTGCAGTCCTAAATGTGGCTTAAAGATGCGCCTGTGTGCTCGTATGTGCTTCGATTGTACGATCGGTTCATATGCGGTCAAAACATTGACCGTCGGCGCCCATCTTCTGTAGGACTCGTCCTTGAGACAATCAGAATACAGGGGGCTTGAAGTGTTATCAATTAAAACTGATTTTGATTTTTTTATTTGAAAAATTCTGTATATCGGAAATACATTTCAAATTTTAAGAAAAATATGTTCGATGTAGCGCGAATAATTACATCGAGTTTATCCGAGAAGGCTTCACAAGTTACACGAATGTGGCCTGATTCCATTTTTTCCGAAAAATAATCTTTAAGGTGCTGAAAGTCTCATATTATTATGTTTCTACTTTGGCCTCCAAACAATCTATTGGGTTTAAGGCAAGAGAATATCGTTTTGGTTGTTTACAGATGGTCGAATCATAAAAATGTCATAAGAAAAGACGAAATGGCTATCAATGTGCAATATTGTTTTTGCTAGGCGAATTGGCTTTTGGATTTGTGTTAAATCTTCCCCTTTTTGTGTTTTGTAAGTCTTCAATCGTAGTTAATTTTTTAATATACACTCCACGTTACGAGCAGACACATTGAAAATTTTCAACAATTGAACTACGGCTTGTCGTGGTTCACTTTGAATTCTGGCCTTCATCTTTCGAACCATTTCTGGCGGTGTTCCTGTTTTTGAATGTTCATCTCCATGGTGATTTTTCATGTCACGTGTATCATTGTAAAATTTTATTCACACGTAAATGTCGTAACTCATTAGCTATGGTGATGGTTACGGTAATGACAGCGAAATACAAAATGACAACACTGTTGCCTTTATGGAATTCAAAGGCAACAGTGTTTTCATTTTGTATTTTGTATAACTTTTTTTTTAAATATAACATGCTGACGTTTTTAAAAAAATGAGCGCGCTGTTATTAGCCATTTGGTTGCTACATATACACATGTTGCCCGCGGCTCCGTTTCAAAATGTCCATTCGGAAGGTCCAATTTTTCGTCACTTTTTCGAGAATTTCGACCTGTATTCCAAGAATAACACGTGTTATGTTATCTTATAAGGTTTGTCCACATAAACTAACAACTTGACATAACCCCACAAGAAACAATCAAGAGGCGTTAAATCGCAAGATCTTGGGGGCCAACTTACAGGGCCAAATCGAGAGATAAGCTGGTCGCCAAATTCATCCCTCAACATATCCATTGTTTCACTAGCACTATGGCATGTTGCACCGTCCTGATGAAACCACATGTCAACCAAGTTCAGCTCAGCCAATTGGGGCAAAAAAAAAAAACCGCGTGCCATGGCTCGATATCTTTCGCCGTTGACGGTAACATTTCTTCCACGGCCATGTAATGGACCGATGATGTCACCAGCCCATAAACCACACCAGACTGTCGTTTTTTCGGGATGCGACAGTTTTGCTTTTTTACGTATCCGAATTTTTGATTCAGCAGGTCAATTATGACGACCATAAAATGGTCTTATCGAACGATGCACGTTTAGACGCCATTACCAACCAGTGCTGCCAACTTGAAAAACTTAAATCTTAAAAAAAATCAAACTATATAATGATATATACTTATACTCTAGATAAACTCTCGATAAACTCGATACTCTCTCGCTTATACTCTCGATAAATGTCTTATAGAGAGGTGTGCATAGTAGCTTCACTTGGAATAAATTTTACAACCATTTTTCCTTTTTCAAATCTCAAGGCACAGTATTTCGATGACTATAATTGATCCGGAAAAACTTGTTTGGGATTTGGCGGCATAGTTTCCAGTAGTTATACAATTTTTCTACGTGATGTTCGACGTTTTGGTCATTGCATCATTTGGATGTTTGATTATTGGTGTATTTAATTACGAAAGTATTATTATCGTAGTTAGCACTTGTAATTTCATTTCGTGTTTTCGAGTGTTACTCGTATGTTTTGTGTATCTCTGCATTCGAGCTCAATAAAAATGGCATAGAAACATATTAGTTACTTTTGTTTATTTGTAATTTGGAAAGTTGATAAACTTGATCGGCGGTACTTTTTGCCGTTTGTTTTTTATGGGGTTTTTGTTGCAGCGGTTCTGCCCCCAGTAATTCTTCGCTTTTAGCTTTCAGTTGGATTCGTTTCGCTATCAGTGGCAAAAGCTAATTTTTTAGAATTGAAAATCAGTCATCGAAGATAAACTAGATTAGACACACGGTTGTCTTGCAGTCACCTCTGTTGGCATTCAATCGCGAAAATTATTCTCTAGACGACGCGGTAGTATTCTTAAAGAAGAACTGGCAAAGTTTAAAATAACTCACCGTTAAGAAATTTGTCGGAAACAAAAAAAATTCTGTGAGTCCACGAAAAGGGTTGAGGTGAAACAAGTGCAAGTGGTTTTGTATGTGTGGGTGTTTGTGGAATGGTGAAATTTGGAAAACCTTTAGATGGCTTCGTACTTGTCATTATCCTTGATTTACTTTCTTTTGTTATTTTACTTGCAGCTCTCGTGTTCTCTCTCCTTCGCCAAACTTTGTTGTGTGTGTGTGTATTAGTGTATATATTCAAACGAATCGGAGTTGCAACGCTTACCATTTTTAAATTGTAATATGGACTCACCAACACCGCCAATTGTCATCGACGACCCGAACGGTTCAGCAATGGACGCCTGTTTCACCGCATTCGACAAAGATGGGTAAGTGGAATTTCGGTAAAATCGGCTAATAACTTGTTTAAGATTACACTGTCGATAATGTTGAAAAATTTCCAATATATCGTATCGTGTTAAGGTATATACGGCTGCATTGACTGTTATAGATTACATGTGCTAAAGGCATCTAGAATGTGCAAACTGAATTGTATTGGACAATTTAAATAGACCGTGGAGAATGAGTGATTCATGAGCTATCTTGTAATGCTATCAGTGTAAACTTCTATGTAAATCGATTTCAAACAAATGATATTTTAAAAGTGACTTCTTATCTGGAGTTCATGAGTACTTTCAAACTCACTACGTGATGGTGAATGATGTACCGATACCTTAAATCAATTGTTTGGATCGTTTCCGAAAAATAGTTCAAGCAGATTATGCATTTTCGATATGACTTTAAATATTTTAGTTCAATCATTGTTCTGTTCTATAGATGGAATTGATTTTCCTGTTATGTAGTTAAATCAACTTTATGCTATATTTCCAATGCTTGACCTTTTTTAGCACCGGTCATTAATAGAATTTAGTGGAAGGTATGAAACTAAGAATACAAAGGGAAAACCGGTTATCTGAAAGGGAGGTGCCAGTAGGTACTTTACTTACTTGATTTCTCCCAAGTTTCTCAAATCGACGTAAAGCAATACAACAGACAAAAATTTAGTTTACTTCAGTCAGAGATAACGGAGGACTGATTGGATTTCGCATATTTATAAAATTTGTTTAAGAGGTACCAAAAGAGGCTTAACAATTAAGGTATTCGGATCCAGTTTATGCCAAATGTGACAAAATTCGGTACAACTAAATGAAGTTATCAATCTAAAATCACTACAGAAATTTCAGTCAGGTGAAATGATATACATACATCCTTACACAACGTCCTTTGTGGTGGTGCAAAAGTTTGAGTTATGGAAGAATGGGCATGATAAATCACTATGTTCCCATAAGCAAATTTCAGAATTGAAACAGAGTATAAGCTATAACTTCCTAAAGATTTCGCACAGAAATTATAGGAGGACCACAGATTTTTGCTAATTCTGTTTTTTTTGTATTCAAAGTTTACTAAATGCCTGATGGTTATATGGGATTTAGTACCATTGAATGAACGATATGAATCTAGGGCTACATGGATTAAATTCGATAATTTGTTTAGGAGTTGCCAAAGAGGGCGTGGCTAACCGGTCAAACTTTTCAAATTTTTTCGAGCACTGTAATGCAATGTAATTGTGAAAAATTCACATTTCGATAAATCGGTTAATTTTTATAGGAGTTGCCAGAAGAGGTGTGACAATACCTTCCAATTTCGTTCTCAGAATTTAGCTCAAAACAGTATAGCGTTGTCGAATTTAACTGAATTCAGCGCTTCACTGCATGATAGAGATTAGGCCTAGAATTTATTGGTTAATTTAAGTTCTTTGTGTGGTAGGTACCAGATGGGGAGTGGTTGCTTGGTCGATTTTTCTCAAATTTAACCTGACATTACCAATTAATACAGTGGAAATAAATATGGCCTGCAAAAGATAAAGTAAATTCCGCAAAATTGTCATATTTTTATGTAATGGGACTGTCCATTTTCATTCTGAAAACTTAGTTCACTTAAGGGGCATTATTAACCGGTAAATGTATTAAAATTTTATTAGATATTGGAAATCTATACAGCGACCAAGAACTTAAGTAAATGCAATCTAGGAATGGGAAGTTACAGAGGAAAAGTTGAATTCCGAAAAATCGCTTAATTTGGTTGTGCGGTATCAGAAGGGGTTGGTCGATATAGCATTTACACAAAAAGAAGCAAGACGCGACTTTGATTTACAAATTTATAAAACACGTTTTGCCAAAAGATACTTGGAACTTTAAAAGTTTCCTTCTGGATGATATATTTGTACATTATCAACTGATATATATATATACCTTCATTACTTCGGGTGAAGGTATAAACACAGGGTGGCCCAAATAAGACCTATCAATCCGTATTGTATTCATTGTTTGTGGCCTTGCGGTAGCAGTGATTGCAACTTTAGAATTCTCTGCAATATAATAATAAACATGGGCTTATACAACTCTTTTTATACTAAATATGATCAGAATTCAATGAAATCTATAGCCACTAAAAGCAATTTGACATATTTAAATGGGAATCGCCCTTGATCTAAATTATGTTTACTATATATAACCAAATCACATTGAAAAGTGCGACTTTTAGAAACCTCACTGTTCATTTTTAATGAGAACCACAAATAATAAAAACGGGCCGGTACAGCTATTTTAAAAAAAAAAAAAAAAAAAATAGCTTTCTGTTTTGTTTCGTATTTTAAATACATTAAAAAATTATTTTTGATTCATAATTGAAACAAATCGTTCATTTCGCACATTGATTTGTTTGTTACCTGAAGTGAATCTGGAAACTTTTATTCGGTTTCTCTAATAGAACATACTGAAACAGATATTCTGATTTTCGAACCTAAAGCGAAAATATAGTCCCATTTCTTGGTTTAGATCACAAATGAAAGCAGACATATTTCGTTTTTTGAAAAAGAGAAAGGCATGGCGCGTAATTACGAAAGGTAAAAATGCTTTAAATAACTTTTTTTCAAATTTATGATGGCAGCCCCTCCGATATTTTCATAGTTATTTAAAAATGTTGTCTGTTTTAAAAGTGGCAAACTTTAGACAAAATAGAAGCAAAACATTCATTCAAAAGGGGTTCTAATTTCGTTTCAGCTGTGTGCATCAAATTCAAAATTTTCTTTAGTTCCGTTTTGGATGTATGAAACAGAAACCAAATTCGATTCGATATAAGAACTAAAAGTGTTCATACTTTTGATTCGTATGCTAGAGTTTTATGGACTAATGTAAAGTAATCATAAATTTGTTAATTTTTTACTTTCATCTGAAAAAATGATACGATTAAAATGAAACATACAGAAATAAGCGTTTAAGACACCAAGCGTGTTTTGATTAAATAAGTTTCATTATCTTTTGAATCGATTGAAAGATGCCGTAAATCTTTAAGAAGCTTCCAAAAATTTGGACAATTTAATATTTTGCCAGTTCCAAGGGGCGAAAATGAGCTATTTCGATCAGCCCTTTCTGGTACCTCTCATACAAATTGGCCGATTTCTCCAAGTCCAATTTTTTCTTTATAGATTGTAATTCGTGGATATCAGGAACATAGTTTTTATTCATTATATTGCTTTTTAATGCTTGATAAAATATGAAAAAAATGGTATATTAACCACGCCCTTTTTGGTACCTTTCATACAAATGACCCAATTCAACCATGCATACGACTACTTAAGTTCTTATATTTATTTTAGCTGCACTAAATTCCATCAAATTTGTGTGCACGTTAAGAGTTTGCTAAATTGCGATATGAAATAATGACACTCTAAGAACAGACCATACCCCAATAATTTTGACTTACAACATCGGTGTAGAATTAACGCCTAGCATGATTAAACTACTTTGACACAATATTGATCTAAGTCCTTTTGTTTATGGATAGGGAGTAGTCTGGATCTGAAAACCAAAATCAACAAGGCGACGAATTCGATGATAATGTAAAATTGAATACGTTTTTATTACAAGTACGAGTATTGTCTATGCCAGCTGCTCCGACATCGCAATTTTTGTCAAGGGGGCAAACAGCACACATTTGCTAACATCAGATTGATTGGTTGGGTAGAAGAGATGATTAAGAAGAATTTTGCATAAAACTCGAAGCTTTATTAATAAGACCAATTGAAGTCTCGCTTGTACGTGCTTACAAAATCTGAAACCTCATGAAAATAATCAGGACAATAATCTATTTGATGCAACTGAATATCCCAATGAAGAGAAATGTCTCAATAGGAGATTCTTCTGGCTCCTGGTGTCTGCCTGATCTGTAAAGCATCAGAATTTGCGAATTTTCAATCTCACTTTATGAACGTAAATGGGGACAAAGTTAATGAATTTATGGATGCAGCATGTCAGATAGACCTTTGAATTAGACATGATTCACCAATTAAGGCACCTGATGAAATTGTGAAGCTAGACATTACAAAATATATGGGATATGACAAAATTTATGGAAATTCCTTGAAAGCATGCAAAGATACAGTTGAAATAAAAAGATGAACGAGAAATAACTTTTCAAACCTTCCCTATGGGTGTTAATATCCATATTTAAAAGAATAGTGTTAATATTTGATTAAATATTGATTAATTATATTATAAATACGTATGTATTCTATTGCTTTTTATAGCAGAAAGTAGTAACATATGTTAAATTTCGATTAATATTAAATTGAAAAATAAATTACAAATATACAGGAAAGAAATTACAGAAAAATGCAGTGGTAAACAATGTTATAACTCAGTGGAAATTGCAAGGCCTTCACTTTATAAACCTTACGAAGACTTTATTTTAGACCGCAGCTAAGTTCACTGCTCCGAATTTGTTAGGGCCTAATAGAAAACTGTATATTTGTGTTGTAAAGATTCGACACTCATACGTTTCTAAAAGAATTCATGATAGAAGCAGCCTTTTTAGTTGAAAGGAAGGAATTTGTACATGTAAAATATACATCATTATATTTAGTAAATTTTAGTTTTTGTCTTATTTTGTTGTACTTTAGATTAGCTGTTTTGTGAGCACACTTAATGATGATTAATTTTTAGCAATACAATAAAATGTATTAACTGTATGGAATTGTAGGTTAAGTTGGTAATTTTTAGCAATGTTTTAAAACTGCTCATAGAAATTAAATTATTTGGTATTTTTTGAAGCCTTTTTTGAACAGCTTCTAGACGCCTTTCTTCATACATCTTCTAGAAATTTTTATTTTGGGATTAATAGTGGACGTCCTTAAATTCTAATCTTACACTGTGTTAAGTGGAAGTGCAAATGCATGCGGCTGCTATTCATACTTTCCAAAGATGAGAGGTAATTGCTCAGATCCTGGGCTTTGTAACGCTTCAAAATATTATAATTGTCATCGAATTTATAATGATCTATTTATTATTATTTCCCGAATGAATATGACAATGTCCGTATTCTTGTCAAAGATATTTTATAACCAAAATATCGGTAATAATTATGAACTAACAGAGATCAAATAGTACTAATACGAAACTAATATGAAATCCATCAAAATTGATAGGAATCATGGGCATTTCTTGATTTGGATCCATAAAACCAAATTTAATAATCGATTCAGGTTATGCTGGTTTACTCTAAATACTAAAAACTCTGTGTTCACATCTGTAGGAAATACAGGGCTGTTACAGCTGGTCATTTTTGGTTCGATCTATACAGGGAAAGGGACAAAATTGGCAAAGTATTTCGGATGATTATCAGAAATTATTATTTTGAAAATTATTCATTTCGACTAAACGGCTTTATAATGAACATTATTAGTTGAGATAATTAAGCTCGAGGTGTGGTGCTTTATTCAATGTTCATTTCTTTCCAATATTTCGATCCCCGTCGGGAAAGCTATATAAATAAGTAAACAGAAAAGTTGTTATTCTTCAATGACATGATATCGCTAGCGTCTTTGTTTAGAGTTGTGCAAAATGGGTGTGGCTTAATGGCCTATTGCCCCCAGTTTTACAGAGAATTGTACATCAATGTAGTGAGTGAAAATCTTGACTTTTGCATCCTGCGAATTAAGGATTTCAAATGATTATTGGAAAATCGTCCAGTACGTATATGAGGTACCAGAAGTGGCATGAAAAAGAGGACCTTTTTTCATTCTGAGAGCTTACTTTGACAACTTCTATTAAATTTAGTGCAACTGTGTAAACATTTAAACCTAAGAGAATATGAATTAAATATGTTACTTGTATGGAACGTAACTAATCTGCGTAGTTTGAGATTACAGTAAAACAACTCACTTTTCGAAAGTCGGTCAATTCATATGAGGTGAATTTCAGTTATGGGTTTACCAGCCAGTGGGCCAGCTACACAGACGGACATCGCTCAATCGACTTCAAAAGTCGTGATCAAAAGATGATTGGTACTTTAAACGCTTCCTTTTTACCATGTCAAATGATGTACATTTATGTTCATTCTTCAGGTGGAAGGTATAAAAAAAGGGGTTTGGTCACATGCAAGGATAAAATCAAGTCATTTGTTTTAATGAACAAACAGATCAGTGGTTTGGAAAGCTATGTGAACTATTAAACTGATGATTAACTGCCAGAAAAATCGATTTGAAGTTTTTTTAATATGGCACTAACTCGAACATATTCTACAATAACTTGTACGACGTAGTTTGCTTCGTTAGCTGTGCTAACTTTATTAAAAACTAAGAACCAAATTTATGACTTTTGTATGTTTGAGGGTTTAGTTTTTTTTTCGTTTTGTTTAAAATGTGTTAATTTCCATCAACTGTATTTAAATGACATTTGCACATCCTCCTTTCTTTCCAGTGATGACCGCCTTAATTTGACCGAGTTTACTTTGATCTGTCGAGCGCTTTTCCGGAATGACAAAGGCCATATTTATGATGTTCCGGAAGACCGTTTGGAGCAAATATTCCAAGTATTTGATAAAAATGAAGATGGATTTATCGATAGAGAGGAATTCAAATTCTGTTGGAACAATTGGATAAAAACGGTAAGTGCCTGTAAACTGAAGTTACTCTGTATGCTTTTAATGAATCGAAAGGAAGTCGAGCTAAGCCAAGGAGCTCAATTTTGAGCATTTAAAGGTATTTAAATGTTTCTGTTTGTTATTCAATGAGTAGATATTTAGCAACGATAATCCCAAAGTTAAATTAAACGTTGTATTAATCACTGATTTCAACTTCAACCAGTAATAATCGCGTTATATTGTCATGCAAATCTAATTATATACATATGTAGATGTGTGACACACGTGCTGGCATTTGTGTACGAGCCTTTGCGATATCACAGCCATTCTGAAGACAACATCGATTGGGAGGAGTTTTGTGCCAGGACAACCTCTGTGCGTGATATGTTGTAAACAACACCGATTTGCTTATAAATAAACACACTCACACTGACACTCACACTGTGGCGTTGCAACTCACACATGAACCCGTAAATATGTGATAGAGGACATACATATTCGCGTTAGGGTGGTTCTGAATTTTCGTTGAAGAATCAACTCTACATATGCACTATTTAATGAAAACTTTATTATTCGTAATGCAACATATTTGAAGTTGTTCCATAACTCTGCGTTTCTCTAACAGGCAGCGACAACAGCCTACGTTAAATGGAATAATAAAAAAATATGTATTTAACTCTTAATTATGATACGCAAAGTAGTCTTAGGGTCATATTTATAAGAATTTATTGAAACTTTGAAGAACGTTTGTACTGCGACAATTTGATTTATAAACTATAAATAAAAATTTTTATGAATGAGGCCTTTAATTTTGATATATCTGTGGTCACAACCCGTAACAGCCTAACTCGAGTTAAGACACAATTGAGTTATTAGCACCATTGTATTCAGTGTATCTAAATTTATTTGCTCTAAATTTTTCATGTTTGTATCTCTTCTAGGAAGGCAATTAATCCTAAAAAACCTAATAGCTTAAGTTATTTTTCTAAATGACTGTTTTGGCATAACTGCCTAAG
>JAHXMU010000797.1:613435-645574 GCA_019455685.1 Philornis downsi
TTTTTTTTAAAAAACATGGGTCCGTCGAATATGGGCAACCCTGTAGCTATAATGCATTGCCAAATGAGTTTAGAAATTGAAATGTATCATACGCAATATTTCGTAATAGACTCATCTCTCATATGCAGTTGACGTAGGTGAATATTCTTTTACATCTTAATGCTTTCATTTACGGGTGATAGTTGTTAATTATTGGTTTATTTATTGGTTGATATTAAATATATGATTTTATGTGATCAATTTTTACTTTTGCACTTTACTTTGAGCATCATAGGTTATAGTTATAGTTCCTAGTTAATTTGATGCTATATTCTGTTATATTTTGTTTTTGTTTTTCAATTCAAGCAGTATTTATTTTATGCATTTTGTAATTTGCTTTATATTGACCAAATGGCTTTAAATTACAAGACTGTTCAATAAAATGAAATGAAATGAAATTTCACAGACGTTTTTGAAGTGTAGGTGCGCTTATGTTCGGATATTCAGGATATCCAGGTATAACTAGAGCCGCACAGTGGGAGTCTGAAATACGGTACGGTACAAATTTTTAATGTGCTGCCAAAATCACGTTTCTGACCCGATCACACCATTACAGTTGCTGTTGTTTCGTTAACATCGATTGGATTTGTTAAGATATTCTGCTTTTGCTTCCTTTAAATATTTATTGGGACTTAGTCCTAGTTCAAACGTTAGAGCCATCGCTTCTTCCTCTGTAAAATCTGTTGAAGTCTTTGGTGTTAGGACAAGAATGTCGGCTATTTCTCTCGCCTTCACTGGCTGCTTCTCATTTTTAACATATCATTAAACGTGTCTAAAACGCAGGTATTTGAGTGTGCTGATAAATTGATAATAAATAAATTGATGATAAATTCATATCGCTCTTTTCTCCGACGTCTGACACAAGTCTTCATATTCTTTTTTGGACTGTTCCAGTTTATGTTTGGTGATAACTACTATAAACATTTTTGAGTCCATACATTTAGAAAAATTTAAATGTAAACGTTGACATTCACAATGAAATTGCCTTTATATTTCTTTCGTAAAGCTTTAGGAAATTATCAAATGTTACAACTTCTGATGCGTCAACTTGAATTTTATGAATCTACTGGATTGAAAAACACTGATTTCAAATTTTGAAGGTACGAGTATGTGCAGCAATACATACATATGTATATATTTGAACTGTAGAATTTTTGGCGTACTTGTGGCAACTTTTATGCAAATTATACAAGTGTGCGTAAAATTAAAAAGGTAGTTAGCTGTAGAATAAGAAATTTCAAGAAAGCGGTTTATTCAGAATATGTAGATATATAAATACAAAGGGAAATCTATAAGGGGAAGACTATCCTAGGTGATATGAAAAAATATAACACTTTTAAATATTCCTGAAAACAATCCCACAATTCCCATACACACCAGAATTGTTTGGAGTGAGATTTTTAACAAATTACTTTTCATTTTTGCTTTTTATAGACGTCAGGTGGCCATGCTTGGAATATTTATTTCAATTTAAATAATTGAAAAATAACTTGTGCATTTAAAGATGTTTTGGGTTAAAATTGATGTTTTAGTCACCATTGTAACATCTAAAAAGACTGGTTGGACTTTAAACAGTTCTAAACTTTTTTATCTTTCAGAATAATAAAAATAACAATAATACAAGATGTTACGCGTTCCTGATCAACTTTCCCCTAATCGGAGAACTTTTCCCCCGATTCCAAAAATGTTGCAAAAATACTACATTTTTCACAAATTTGAATTATTGGCTTTTGAAAACCTGTTTCCCGAAATAATTCTGACTTCTAATTGCTGTATAATTGGTAAAAAACTACTTAAGGAGATAACCATGTTGTTTTGTAGATTTTTTCAAGGGCTAACCGACAGATATGCAAAATATATGCAGGTCCCAGTTGGGTTTTGTGCATCGAGGGACGTCTTCTTTCTAAAAATGCTTGCTTTGCAAGATTCTTTGCTAATTTTCTGGGTTAATATAGATTTTGGTTATGTTGGAGCCGATGTGAAATATGGACCCTTTATTCGTTTAAACTAGCGAATTGGTTTTGTCCCGCCAGTCGGTACTTCTTAATACACAAAAGCCTTCAGTAATGTCACGCAACTTCTGACCAATTATATCTTATATATGTTGTATAAGTTAACATACTTAATTACACTTATTACGCTTATGCATCATTTAGGTCACCTTTATGTTTATGTACGCTTATGTTCAATTTAGGTAGGCTAATACGCTTGACTTATAATTAGTTGTATAAGATTTGGTAACGAAAGAGTCAGTGAATAAAAGACTAACTGAAAAACAACTTGTGTTATACTTAACATGGTGTCAGAAGTTTTATTGAGATAAATAATTCAATTATGTCGACCGATGAAATTACAACGCAGTCGACTGGTGGTCAAATATTTGCTGCTTCGCTCCAGCCGATGAATTTTAAGGCGCCTGATATTGCTAAGGAGTGGAAGACATGGCACACCAAATTCAAAATATTTTTGAGAGCTTCCAACTTGGAGTCACAGTCGGATCAGAGAAAAGTGGCCTTGATATTGCATCATATTGGAGCGCAGTCGTTAGATGTCTTCAATACTTTTGATGTGGATATTGATACAGTCAAATATTCTGACTTAGTAGGAAAAATGGAGTCCTACTTTACGCCACAGGTGAACATAATCATGGAACGATATAAGTTTTTCACCTACAAACAACGACAAGATCAATCCGTAGACGAATTTGTGACAGCATTAAAAAATTTAAGCTTAAGCTGTGAATTTGGAAATTTGCGAAACGATTTAATAAGAGATATGTTCATATGTGGACTGTTTGCGTCGATGGGTGATATTAGAGAAAGACTGTTGACGGAGGGCAATATTAAATTGGAGAAAGCGGTTAGCATTGCTAAAAATATGGTGATGGCGAAAGAAAATTCTACAGTTTTACAACAAGATGTCGGACTCGAAGCTGCTGTCGTTGCAATTACCAGAAAGAACTACAGTAGTGGAAATCAAAGCCTTTCTTACAAAGACCGTTATGACGGTGGTCACAGCAATAAAAACAACTGGAACGGCAACAAAAACAAACCCAGCAATGACAGCTGCCAAAGATGTGGTCAAGTACACCGAGCTAAATGTCCAGCGGATGGCGCCAAATGCTATGAATGCGATAAAATGAACCATTTCGCCAGAATGTGCAGTTTGAAGAAGAGATTCGTGAAACAAATGTATGCTGACCAGGAGAATGAGGAAAATGAAGAAAATGATCTGTTCATAGGAGTCGTAGACAAGAAGGACAAGTTAGCAACTGAATAGAATGTGGAGGTAAAAGTAAATCAGCAGAAACTTGTATGCCAGATAGACACGGGGGCTCAAGCTAATATACTGTCAGCTGACACTGCAGATTTATTGAAAATTGGAAAATTAAAAAAAACGTTTGTTAGAATTTTTACCTTTAGTGGTGAAAGAATTCCAGTGCTGGGCACAGTGGACTTAATTTATTGGTACAAGAATGAAAGTTATAATTCTATATTTTTTATTGTAGATATTCCTTGTAAAAATATTATTGGGATTGAAACGACAATGAAAATGAATTTAATTAAGGAGGTTAATAGCGTTTCAGTCAATAAAATAGTTGAAAAGTATTCAGATGTTTTACATGGCCTTGGTCTTTTGCAAAATGAGTGCATTTTGAAAATAAGGAATGATGTTGAGCCAGTAATTGAACCGCCTCGAAAAATACCGTTTAAGCTACTTGGGTGTCTACGATCAGAATTAGACAGAATGTTGAACATGAAAGTGATTGCACCGGTGAGCGAACCAACAGAATGGGTAAATTCTATAGTACTGGTTACAAAGCCAAACGGTAGTTTGAGAATTTGTTTAGATCCCAGACATTTAAATAAAGCCATTTTAAGGCCTCACTTTCCATTTCCTAATATTGAAGACTGTAAGGCGAAACTGAATGGTTCGAAATATTTCACAGCTCTAGATGCTAATAGTGGGTTTTGGATGGTGCCGTTAAACGAAGAATCGTCAAAATTATGCACATTCAACTCGCCTTTTGGTCGTTTTCGATTTTTAAGATTGCCATTCAGTATTAATGCTGCTCCGGAAATATTTCACTCCGAAATGATAAAACTTTTTGGTGATATACCTGGCATTATAATATATATTGATGATTTTTTGATATATTCATCAACCATTGAGGAACATTTTAAAACATTAGAAGCAGTTTTTCAAAGAGCAAGGGTAGTGGGTCTAAAGTTTAATAAATATAAATGCAAGTTTTTTAGAAATGAAATAAAGTTCTTAGGTCATATTTTCGACAATGCAGGGGTGAAGCCAGATGATGAAAAAATTAGGGCGATTTTAGAAATGTCAAAACCAAAAAATGTTAAAGAGGTGCAGCGATTTTTAGGTATGATTAATTATTTGGGTCCATTTATAAAAAATCTGTCTTCGAAAAATCAAAAATTAAGAGAGTTGTTAAAAAAGGAAGTTCAATGGCATTGGTCTTCAATGCATGATGGGGAATTTGAATCTCTAAAAAGGGAGGTAACAAGAGCTCCAGTTTTAACATATTTTAACAAGGATAAAAAACTAATATTATCCGTAGATGCCTCAAAGTTTGCTATTGGGGCTACAATTTTGCATGAAGGGCAACCAATTGCTTATGCATCGGGTTCATTGACAGAGTGTCAGAAAAATTATGCTCAAATTGAAAAAGAACTTTTTGCGATACTGTTTGGTTGCACTAAATTTCATCAGTACATTTATGGGTCGGAAGTATCTGTTGAAACGGATCATAAACCTTTAGTTGCTCTCTTTGATAAACCTCTTTTTAAAATTCCACCACGTCTTCAACGTTTTATGTTGCGGTTACAGTGTTACAATTTATCAGTCAAATATAAGCCCGGCAGAGACTTAAAAATTGCTGATACATTGTCTAGAGCTCCATTGACGGACACTACATTGCCTGAAGTCGATAAGGAGATAGATATTCATTGCAATTTTATTGCTTCTCATATGGACGTACCATTACTTGATGTTGATTTGGTTTCGGAACATAGTAAGAAGGATAATACATTTGTAAAAATTTTGAGCTATGTAAAGTTCGGTTGGCCAGATTGCCGAAGCAAACTTGAGGATGACGTTAAGCCATATTTTAAAATTAAAAATGAGATAACTGTATTAAAGGACTTTTTGTTAAAAAATAATCAAATTTTGATTCCAAAAACTTTAAGAAAAACAGTTTTGAATAAAATTCATGAGGGCCATATGGGAGTATTAAGATGTCAAAATCTTGCTCGTCAATTTGTTTATTGGCCGAATATTTACAATGAAATTGAGGATATGGTTTCGAATTGTGAAATTTGTTTAAAGTATCGGAACACAAATAGCAGGCCAGAATTACTACCTCACGAGATTGTTGACATACCGTGGTACAAAGTTGGATGTGATCTTTTTGAATTCAAGAGCAAAATGTACTTACTTGTTGTGGATTACTATTCCAAATTTATTGAAATTGACATTCTTAACTCAGGTTATAGTAGTCCTATTCTAATTGTAAAATTGAAGTCTATATTTGCGAGACATGGTATTCCAGCGATTTTAATTTCCGATAACGGTCCTCCTTTTAATTCTAAGGACTTCAAAATATTTTGTCATGGCTGGGGAATAGAACACAAGACATCTAGCCCTTACTTGCCGAGATCCAACGGATTAGCAGAACGGTCAGTACAGACTATCAAGAAGCTGCTCATGAAATCATTAGAAGGTAAATCTGATCCATATGTAGCATTGCTGCATTATAGAACAACGCCAAAAGGGGATTTGCCAAGCCCATTTGAGTTGTTAATGTCTAGAAAGTTGCGTACAAAAATTCCTTCTATTGCTGGAAATTTTGAATCTAAATTGATAAACAAAAGCGAATACGATAATAAGCTACAGTCGAATATGAGGAAATGTGTTAAATACTACAACAAAAAATCTAAAGTTTTAGAGCCAGTTCATCAGGGAGACAAAGTTATGTTTCAAAAGACACCGCATTCGTTATATTAGATGAGAGTGGGTCAACATTTAGAAGAAGTCATGAGCATATAAGACAGGCGACTGAAAAACGGGAAAGGGAGGAAGATGATCATAGTATTGATAGTGAGAATGTTTATATGGAAAATACTGAGGAAAATGAAAGAGCTCAAAAAAATGTTGAATCCGAAAATCAAAAAAGAGACTGTTGCATTACTCAAAGAGGCAGGATTATAAAACAGCCCGATCGGCTCAATTTGTAAATTTATTACTTACATATAATGATTAATCCTAATAGTAATAAGTTATTTACTTGTATATATTTGTATTATCTATTTTTAATTTCTAATTTTAAAATTATTTATAATTTAATCGTTCTGTGCAAAAGGGAGATGTTGTATAAGTTAACATACTTAATTACACTTATTACGCTTATGCATCATTTAGGTCACCTTTATGTTTATGTACGCTTATGTTCAATTTAGGTAGGCTAATACGCTTGACTTATAATTAGTTGTATAAGATTTGGTAACGAAAGAGTCAGTGAATAAAAGACTAACTGAAAAACAACTTGTGTTATACTTAACAATATATATATATATATATATATATATATATATATATATATATATATACTTCATTGGCACATAAAGCTGCATGCAGTTGTAAAAACAGCAGTTGTTTTTATTGCAGTTTTCCTCATTGAAATTTCCTTAAAGACGTTCGAGAGATCATGTAATTGACTGCCATCTGCATGTTGTCCATGATCGACTTTAGTCATTCACTGAAGACACCTGAGAAGGAGAAGGGGTTTGGAGAAAGGGGCATGGTGAGTTGCTCGGTTCTTATCACACAATAAAGGAAGCAAAATTATAACTTGATGAAGTCTTTCGTTTAGAACTTGTAGAGGCAAATTACACAGAATTTAGTACAGTTGAATTAAAGATATGAATGTTGAAAGTATGTATTTTGTATAGAATGTATCAAGGAGAACAGGGTTATTTTGATTTATTTAATTTTTATTTTACATTGTGCCAAGTAATTGCAGTTTACAAATTAGATATTTCAGTGGAAAAATTAAATTGTGATGAACCGGTCAATTTTTGTGGGAGGTACCAACCAAGTGTGCGGCAATGCCCTCCATTTTCAATCTCTAAACTGATCTCATCAAATGTATGATATTTACCAAATTAGACTGGATTTAGTATAATTATTAGAAAAATATGAATCTGAAAAGAATATATGAGTTAAATCAGTTGTTTATAAGGGATATGCAAAAAAAAAAAAACATGTTTTTTTCTCAAGTTTTACAGAGAATTATAAGTCAATGGATGACGAAAATACAGGCTACTTAGAAACTACCGAAGAAAGATCAATTTTGGAAATTTTGGTGACAGATAATGAGACACGTTTTCATTCTGAAGTGCTGCTTTGAGGAACACTGTACCAATGCTGTACCAAATTTGACCGAATTTAATGATCTAAGAAAGAGGTATGAACCTCAGCACATATGAATTGCATCGGTCATTTGTATGGGTGATACCAGAAAGGATTTGTCAATCGACCTATTTTTCAAATCTTGTCAACTACAAACCAATGCTGTGGACAAAAATTCAAATTACTGCGGTGTACAAATGAAGAGTTAAAAAACAAAAAATGTAAACAAAACAAAAAAAATATGTATATATATAAATGCCAGCTGTCTATATCAGCTGTTCACAAATCAAAGTTTTTCTCGGGAAAAATATAGTACTGCTTGCTTCAAATCTCACCTCCACTCCTTTTTACAAAGTTTCACCATGAAAAATCGTTATAGTATTAGCCTTTAGATGGAGTATTTTTCGTCTGTAGGAAAATACTTTTTCTCTCATGCAATTATAAGCTGTATAGATATCTGGATCTCTTTGCCTTTTTTAAAGACAGCGAGACTCGGAATTTTGTTTAAACGAATGATATTTTTTTTAAATTATTTTTGTTACTGATCTGAGCGCAAGAAAATCAGCATTTATGAAATGGTCCGTTTGTACTTTTTACAGCTGTCGACAATTTTTTGACATTCCGTACAGTTCGATTGGTTCCACGGATTCAGATTATATCTGTTCATACATAGAAACATTACTTAACTAGGAATTATTCTTTGTAATATAATACGCATTTTGCAAAAAATCGGTTTTATAGAATTTTAAAAATATACGGAATCGACCTTAGACAATATGTCTTAAGGACAAATAATAATAACAAAAACGCGTTCTTATTTTTTTTAAAAAAATGCCCTTTAACATATCAATTTAGTGTAAATATGAACGTCAAAATATTTACAATAATAATAATGAATAAACATAACTTTGTCCTAATCCCACTTAAGTCGCTTTTCCTTGTGGCCACAGATATGTTGCTGCAGTACTGAAGAATAAGTCACCAAATATAATTTATGATAAACCGGGTATTGCTGCGGTCAGAGGATTATCTTCCGAATTGCATTCTAGAAACTAGTTCTAAAAACAATGTGTTAGTTTTAAAAAATTATGGAAATAAAACTTCACAAGGAAAACATACGTAGTTGATATGAGCTATATTAATACTAATTAATTGAACTGAACTATATTAATACTGTCGTAGGTGTCATACCTATAACTAACATGTAGTCGATGGAAATTAGTTGGTATTTACTAACATACACAATTTAACAACGAGCGTAATTGAAATTGACGATCTTTTAACAATTGGAGTAACAGAAATATTTGGTAGTATTGTTTTGAATATATACAGATGTCATATATTAGAACAATTGAAGAAAATTCCGAATAACTTTTTAAAACGTATATTTATAAAAAAATAAATGCAATACTATTTTCACCTCAAGGAACGATACTCTAGTCAAAAATCAAAAGTTTTTTACCAAAATGTTTTGTATGCCTGGCAGCATGCGTTAGGTCTTGGAAGATAAATAAATCCTTGAAAGGTATTTACCATATAGAAAATTCAATTGGAAGATAATTATATCATAACGACCGAAGAGCGCGTAAAAATAGTTAAAACTTGCTACAAAAGTGGTGATTCTAACGTGGGCTTTCAATCGAACAAAATTTTCGTCAGCGATAAAGTTATATAATGGAAAAAGTGACTGTTTGTTGCGCACAATGATCTGGAGGTGTCATAGGGTCATATTTTTTTCGAAAACTACCTCAAAAGAATCCACCCCATAGGCGGGTTTTTAAATGGTATTGTATTTCGTACATAAAGGCAAGGTAATGAAAGCATTGTAATGAAATAAAAGTTTTATCGAAATCATAGCTTTATGTGTGTTTCATTTAAATTTACTTCAAAGTAAAAAATGGATAACCCTACATGATTATTTGAAATGTAATTTAGATAAAGAAATTAAACTTCTACACAAAATTAATATGTTCGATTTTGTGTTCATATTAAAAAGTATTTTTCATGAGTGTGATATGTAGCTCTTATTATATAGAAATAATATAGACACTTTTTCTATAGAAAAGTGCCATTGAAGATATTTTTCCTATAAAAAAATGTCATTGAAAATTTCTTTATTATATAGTATCGTTAAAGATACATTGAAGTCACCTTTTTTACATAATAATACCATGGAAGTCACATTTTTTATAGAAAAGTCCAATTAAAAATACTTCTCCTGTATGAAAATGTCATTGAAAATGCTTCTGCTACAGAAAAGTGACATTTAATACACCTTTTCTACAGAAAAATGCAATTGAAGACATTTATCTTGTAGAAAAGTGCCATAGAAGACATATTTTCTGTTGAAAAATTTTATTGAAGACACCTTTTCTATAGAAAAGTCTCATTGAAGCCATCTTTTCTGTAGAAAAACGTCATTCATATAAAAGTGTCATTGCAGATACTTTTCCTATTAAAGTGTCATTGAACACACTTCTGCTATAGAAGTGTCATTAAAGGCTGTTTTCCTATAGAAGTGTTATTGATGACACTTTTCCAATGGAAGTGTCATTGAATTCACTTTTCCTATAGAAGTATCATAAAAGACACTTTTCCTATAGAAGTGCCATTAAAGACACTTTTCATACAGAAAAGTGTCATTGAACACAGTTTTCCTATAGAAAAGTGTCATAGAAGACACATTTCCTACAGAAAACTGTCATTGAAGATACTTCTTCTACAGAGAATTATTATTATAAACGTTTTTCTTTTGGAAAAATTCAATGAAAAATAATTTTCTTGTAGTAGACTTATCAAGAAAGATACTTTTCTTAAAAAGGAAGGTCACGAAAGACGCTTTCCGTATAGAATTGGCAAAAAACACATTTTTCGTATAGAAACATTTCATGAAAGAGACTTTTCCGCATAGAAGAGTAACAAGAAATATATTTTTAATTTAGAAAAATGTCGTAAAGAACGTTTTTCGTATAGAAAAGAGTTATGAAATACATACTTCATGTAGAAGAATCATATAGAGGATGGTAGTGGAAGAAACAATTTTTGCAAAAGGCTGTTAGAAAAAATATTTCATAAGAAAACAAATTCAAAGAAAAAAAGTTGTTTGGGAAAATATCACTGCTTTTTATAAACGAAAGAGACGCTTTATATGAAAAGTGTGTGCCAAAACCGTTCTTCACACTTTCTCTCTCATAAAAAAGTGTTTTCCAAGATACTTCCTCTTAAAATTTGTCCTTGAATAATCAATTAAACTCTTTAAATATATTATTCCTTATTATTAAGTTGCGTTCAAAGGCAAGGTATACGCATAGATCAATTATTTCGTTCTGGAATAACCCCATAACTTTACATATTAAGTAAGTTGATTCAAAGACGATGGAAACGTACAGACCAATTATTTTTCTCTGGAAACAAAGTTCAGAACATTTTAGAACCAATAGTGTAAGATGATTCCGCTCTCTTCCTTATTCTCTTTACACACAATAACTGCATAACATTATATATTTTGGTTACTATTTTTGCAGATTATAGTAAGTTGGTTAATATTGAATGAATATTACGACGTTAAAAAACGCTAAACTGTTAAAGTTCCACCTTGAGAAAGAGAGCGAGAGAAGACGAAATTATGCTTTTGAGTGAACTTTGGAAGCAACCGAAATTCGCTCCAGATCGAAATAATTTTCTGTAAAAAAATGAATAATTTAGTTAGACGATTGTACATATATTGTTATAAGTACTATCACTTATCTATAAGTTGCTTTGCGTTTGAAATAATTTTATGGTTTTGTTTTTATCATGACAGTTTCGATACAATAACAAATTTTGTGAATAATCCCACCAATAAAAAGTTCGATAGCAACCAATAAGCGCATTGTCCGCAAGCAGTATAGTTATCATAAGAAATCAACTGCGGATTTCTTCAACTACGCAACTACGATATTTTTTCAATGTAGGACCGGACATAGCGCTCCAATTTGTTTAAAGCTTCTTTTTATTTCCTTATTTTTAAATTTTTTATCTGTATATTTTCGATCTCGCTTTTGTGACGCTGGTGGAAACTTACAAATATTGTTAAATATGTAATGTCAGTATTTTCATTTTTTTGAAAGTATAGTGCAGAGCATTTCTCTCTCTTTCTCTCTCTCTGCATCCATGTTCATTTCGATGTTAGCTAACACATTGAAAATAAACAAGCATCAAAACAAAGGAAGGAAACTGATGAACGAATATATCAAAATCCGCAGTGGCATACATACGTACATACTTAAATGTATACATATCTGACATTCATACACTTCCACATCATGGGAATATTTATATGAATATGATTGTTTTGCATGTGTGTCCTTTTTCATATTTTCAAAAATAAGAACAAAAAGTAAATATCCTGATAGATTATATCACTGGCAACAGACAGGACCATCTCACGCTCACACACGGATAGAAAACAAGGATGACAGATCGTATGACAAAATGCAAATTGAATATGAGACTACAACACCAACAATGACCGTGCCAGAACATTGAACAAACATCCAACGAAGTGTGCAAACAACAATTTTTTCGTACATCATTTAATTGAATATTGATATGAAACGTTTTGTAAATATATCCTGATATTCGAACATAACACTGCATAATATAAATTTGGATAACAAGAAAACAAAAAAAAAAAAGTGAATAAATATGAGATGAAAGTAAAAAATCAAAGGTTTTGGTCATTAAGTAATGAAGGAAAATCCAATAAAATGCGAAAGTTATCCCAAAGTTGTAAAATGCACTATTTGAACAAATTTCATATTCTATGTAATGAAATTTGCAATGCTTTTCTAAATTGAAAATGCGGATGATGATGCGCTGGCTTCGACTGCGAGGGTGTAATATTTTGGTCGCCTACTTATGTGTCAAAGTCATCGTCAATCATTATTCTCCCTGTATCATTTCCGACCTTTCCCACTACTTGATTTAGCCAACGAAATTGCTCTATTTAACTGTGCCGTCAAATATCACATCCCTCACGCTCTGTAGAGTATTTTTGTCTCAAAAACTCCCAAGACAATGTCGTTTGCTTTCGCAAGTACCCTTAAATCTGCACTATATAGTAAGATAAGAAAATCGGCATCTGATGCTGCTAAACACTTCGCCGTGAGAATATTTTGTTTTAAAATACTGGCTTGAAAAAAGAAAAAAACAAATTCCCTTTAATCCATGCCATGAGACATTCAGTGAGCTTAAACGCATTCTATTTTCAGATTCATTCGACTATTCAAAGTATTCTCCAGACACATCGAGGTGACCGCCGCTCAAATAATGATAGTTAGCTGTATCGGGCATTGAACCCGAGATCATGCGAACGACAGTCACTAACTTGACATTATTTGTTTTATTTACAATAGAGTCGAGAATAGTTAAAGAATGAATCAGTGCAGAAATTTCAGTGAGGTGAACTAGCTTACATATGCCTTTATCTAACGTCCTTTTGGGTTGATGCAAAAGTATGTACGTTCGTATAAAAAAAAATAAACGGTAACTTAAGAGACGTGGCAATGCATATTTTCGATGTCGGATTGATACTGACTAACAAATTAGGTAATTAGTTTGAGAGTTACCAAAGAGCGCGTGGTTGTGATCTGGAAAAATAGTAAGCAGTGGGGAAAGTTCAAAGTTGAGAAACCTAAATGGCATGCAAACACCGATTCGCCTTAGGCCAGTATGTAACTTCCGTTACTGAAACTGAATTCACCAGCCTAGTGGTTGGCAGCCCCAACACTAGGATCGGATGCAGTGGCCTGATAAGCCGCTCATCTTAAATTTAAATTATCATGAAAATACCGAATAAAATAATAAAACGTACCCCCCTAAATGTTGACAAACCCCGCATGGATATGCGCCTGGAATGTCCGCACTCTTTACAGAGAAGGTGCCTCTATCCGACTAGCGGATGTCCTGGATGAATATAAAGCTGACATTACCGCCATCCAGGAGATGCGATGGACAGGACAAGGATGTACTCGGCGTAAAAACGGTGACATCTACTATAGCTTCCTCGCAGAAAGGCATGAATTCGGGTGTACATTTGTTGTGGGAAAGAGACTGAGACACCTTGTCTCGCGGTTTATCCCTATAAGTGACCGTATAACCACTATTTTTTCATGACGTTGATCTGTGCACGTGCTCCGACGAAAGAGAAAGACGAGGAGAGCAAAGACACATTTTATGAGTGCCTAGAAGAAGCGTATGACCACTGCCATGGCCACGACATTAAAATTATTCTGGGAGATTTTAATGCCAAAATAGGAAGGGAAGATGTTCTTGGTCCAACAGTCGGAAAATTCAGACTTCATGGTAACACCTTTCGAAACGGTTTCAGACTAGTTTCGTTCGCTGCGGCACTTATTATGGCTGTAAGTGGAATCAGAATCCCGCATAAGGACATCCACAAGGCAACGTGGTTACTGATCATAACACGAGGAATCAAATTGATCATGTGGTAAAAGACGGAAGATATTCTTCTAATGTCACGGGCGTGCGTGTGATTCGTGGTGCTAATATTGACTCGGATCACCACTTGGTTGCAGCTAAGGTACGCACGAGATTGAGAAAACGAAAAATGTTCGTAACCAAGCACGAAGGAAGCTCGACGTCACTAGGCTGCATACTCCTGGGATGGCCACAGCCTATTCCACTAAACTCTCACAACTACTACAACTAAACGCCCCTAATCCTGATGTTCCTAACGCACAGTAGCAACATATTGCGCATTCTATGACAACTGCTGCAAAAGCGGTTGTGGAAAGAGCCTGAGAGTGAGGAAGTAGAAAGGTACAGGCATAGGGGTGAAGCCCGAAAATTCTATGGATATGGAACAGGGCTCCCCTCCTGTCACGATAGCGAGAGAAATCTGGTCACAGATACGCAGAATGTGCTGCAACTATGGAGAGAACATTTCTATAAGCTCTTAGTTTCGAATGGCAGCACGAATGAGGAAATCAAATTAAAAATCAACCAATTATCGGCGGTGGCATAAATTGCGCAGCTCTGAGCCAAACAGAGATCAGAACAGCAGTATTGCGGTTTACGAACAACAAAGCTGCGGGCGCTGATGACGTGCCAGCTTAAAACTAGTGGCGATGAGCTGATAAACAGCCTGCATCAGCTCCTAAATATGATTTGGCACGAGGAAATCATGTTCGATGATTGGAATTTAAGTGTATTGTGTCTAAAAAGGCGATCCAAGTATTTGTAAAAACTATCGCGGTATCAGTCTTTCTTTCTAACTGACCTGATTGGGCCTTATCAGTGTGGCTTTAAACCTGGTAAATCAACAACTGATCAGATATTCACACCAAGACAAATTCTGGATAAGACCCAAGAAAAGCATATCGACACGTACCATCTTTTCGTCGATAATAAAGCTGTCTTCGATAGTCCGATACGGCAAAAACTGTATGAGGCCATGTCCGAGTTTAGAATTCCTACGAAGCTTATACGTCTTTGTAGGATGACACTGGCTGACACGAAGTCTTCAGTAAAGATAGGCAAAGATCTAGGCGAGCCTTTTTACACCAAACGATCGTGTGACCTCTTCAACATACTGTTGGAGATGATTATGGGGAAAGCTGCAGTTAACACGACTGGTACCATCTTTAATAAAAGTCATATGTTACTCGCATATGCAGATGACATAGTCATCATTGGCAGAAAACTACGAAATGTTACTGCAACCTTCTCAAGCATCGAGAAGGAAGCAGCGAAAATGGGTCTGGTGGTAAACGAGGACAAAACAAAGTTATTGGTTTGAACAAACAAAGAATCTACCCGTTTGGGACGTTGTGTGAACATTGACGACTATAATTTTGAGGCGGTGGGTGAAATTCGTCTACCTCGGTTCCGCTGTAAATAAAATGAATGATGTCAGCATGAAGATAAAGAGGAGAGTATTATTTGGTAACAGATTGGCTGAGCAAGCGATTCAATGACAAAGCCCTCTCCCAACAAACAAAAATCCGACTGTATCAGACGTTGGTTCTACCTGTCTTGTTATATGACGCAAAATCCAGGGTTATGACGCAAACGGATGAATCGGTACTGGCAGTTTTCGAGAGGATAATAACGGAGAGGATAATTACCGGAGAGTATCAACGTACAGTGAGCTGTATGAGCTATATTCCGACATCAACGTGGTCAAACGCATCAACGTTGGCTGAGTCATGTTGTGCGGGTGGACATAAATACTCCGCGGAAAGTTTTCGACAACTAACTCGATGGGCGGCGCAGAAGATGGCGACTGAAACTCCGTTGGAAGTACAAAGCTTTTGAAATACTGTCAAATTGCTGGAGAAGCGCAGAAGATCAAAGCGCTTGGAAGATAAGAATGTATATTCCAGTCGCCACCTAAGAAGAAGCCCCACGTTTTAAGAAGTTGAATTAAGATTTACGGCAGTTATCATATCTACCAGCCAGCCAGCAAACCAGTCACAGACGGACGGACAGCGGTCTTAAAAAGTCCTGGAACATGTTTGATCAAAAGGCTGCGTTTTCCCCGTTACGTTTTTCTCGTGTCAAATGATGTATAAAAGATATACAAATTTATATTTATATTTATATTGTGAACTTTATTTCTTCTAAATTTTGGCCGTAGTCGACGCATTTGTCAACTGTCGCGAATATTCTCAATCCCAGCGCTCTTGTACATCTGAACTTGATACTGTAAAAAAATGTAAAGGAAAAAGTCTACGAATGGGATATTAAATTATCCAATAGGCGGATTTACCGGCTTGAAACGTGAAATAAATTATTTACCAAATTTTTTCCTCAATAATAAATCAAATGGATCCTCGGGTTGTGTGGCAGGTAGCGCCATCTCGTTTGAGCCAAATGTTGCCGAAATCTCTGGCTTCAGTTTCAGGTAGCAAATAATCTGTCATCTTAACGGCTAGATCAATAAAAAAAGCTACTATATTTGGGCTGTGGAGCAGAGCAAAGGCTATCATGAGTAGTTATTGCTTCTAGTTAAAACTACGCTGTCCTATGGTTTATCTTTTATTTAGTTGTAATTTACAACTTTAATTTTTCCCCTGTAATCCTCTATTCGTAGGCTGCAGTGATTTAAATTTTGTCAATTGTATTACATTATAATAGTTAATAAAATTGGAAAAGTCGCATAATATAATTTATTTATTTATTAAACATAATTTAACTCACATATCCTTAGATTCGCATCTTTCATTCAATTGTACTAAAATTAGTATAACATTAAGCGTTTAGTAAATATGCATTGCCAAGGCGCTTAGGCGGCGCCGTAGGTACAAAATTTTAGTGAAGGCTTTACTGAGTTATGATTTTGCTTCTTTTTTTGGTGTGTTAATTCAAAACTGTTTTAATATATTTAGCAATTCTCCATGACCATTCTTAGTCCCCGCACACTTTTGCACATTTTGAGTTGAAGATAAATGTAAATCAGTTCACCTGGCTCAAATTTCTGTACAGACTATTAAGACTTTTGAAAATAATTGAATTAAATTAATCACATTTACTCTCGGAGACGCATGTGCGACAATGTTATTTATAGCTGCTTTTAAGATTGCAGCGGAAGTTGTCTTACTTATTCAAATTCATGTGAATTTGTTGATTTTGTTTAGTAAACATCATGTTTGCAATAATTTTACAAGAAGTAATCAGAAGACATTGGGGTGGCAAAGGGCAGTGAAGTTTGAAGAAATCAGCTTATTGAAGAATTTTCCCTGTAATTCAGCCATAGTAGACCTGACCATTTGGCACATTTTTCTTAAATTGAAATAACAATAAATTGTTTAAGGAAGAGAAAAGCTTCTGGCATGGACGAAATTAAACATGAAACGCTATCCCACGATATGCTGGGTTTTTTGGCATCAATTTGTAAGGCATATCCGAGACTTCAATATGTTCCCGAAACATGGAAAACGGCAAGAGTTGTCTCAATTTCGAAAACTGGCAAACCACTTTATATGCCGGAAAATTATTGACCTATTAGTCTATTGAGTTCCATGAGAAAAGTGTATGGAAAAATTTACAGCAGTAAGTTGTTACGGGTCGCAAATGACGAAGAAGTTCACATGCAACGGTTCATCATTAAAAGAACTTGTCATGATATAAGACAAGGCTTTGATTTGGATTAGCCTTGGTTTTATTGGACACAAAGGAGGCCTTTTTTGTTTGGGTATTATGGATTAATATATAAGCTAATTAACTGTAATATACCACCTTATTTGATCAGACTAATTAAAAGTTTTCTTATGAATAGTCATATTTGTGTTAATCTAGGTGATAATTTTTCCGATCTAAAGCAAATGCCAGGGATAGGTTTCAGATAGCTTGGTTGTTCACTTAGCTGATCGTAAATTGAAAACATCAAATCAGGAATTTTCTTAAACGTGCAAAATTAAATATTTAGTTATTCACTTGGATAAAAAATTAATTATTAATGAACACGTGTCATACATCATTGGAAAAGTAAATTTGTGTAAAAATAATGCTATATTCATTAATCGATAGACATTCTGCATTAAGTGTCGATTTTAAGTTATTAATTCCAAAAACTCTAATAAATTCTAATCCACAATTCTGCGGGTGCCGCTTTTTATTATACTTGTGTCAAGTCCTACATAAAACGACTGCAAATTGGACAAGGTAATCTAAGGTTTTGAAAATAACTCTTAGGCAGCCATTGCACTTGGCACGATAGACCGCCTCCATAGTATCAGTGGGAAGACAACAATTCAAGGTTGCATATATAAAATAATAAAACTTTAAACCTTTTAAATAAAAACTTTTAATAAATTTAAACTAACCGTACCCTCTCGGACAATCCTCTTATATTCAATTTATTTTCAAAAAATCTCATTTGTATTTGTTTATACTTATACCGGGTTATCCATTTTTCGGTTTCAAAAGTTTTGCCAACTTGCCTCTAACATGCCTTAAGGGCGCTGAGGCCATTTTTTGTAATCTGATATATATTTGTACATGAATTAATAAATACAATTATAAAAAAAAAAAAGTTAAAATACACATAAAGCTATGATTTCAATGATTATTTAAATGTCTACCTCTGGATTTGTTGCAGCAGTGCATCCTTTTGATTTGGTTTTCGACCATCTTGGCGATAACTTGACGAATGTCAAAAAAAAAAGTCTAATGGTGTCAAATCGCATGATCTTGGAGGCCGATTGACGTCACTAAAACGTGAAATTACGTTTTCCGGAAACTTCTCATGCAATCAAGTCAAAATCGGTCTTATTGTGTGGCTAGTGGCACCGTCTTGCTGGAACCACATATTGCTCAGTTTATAATTTTCAATTGCAGGTGAAAAAAGCCGGTAATCATACTGTCACAGCGCTCTGAACTGAAATTCGGATTATCTGCCACACTTTTATTAACAGAAGCGATACTTTCGGTAGTGCATATATTGCAATGATGCTTAGGCCTGACCACATCTGTAAAGCTTCCTGTCTCTTAAAATTTCTTTATAATCTTGGCAATTCCTTGCACAGTAGGTCGATTATGACGACCACAATCACCGCGTAATGTACGAAAAGTGCCTACGTTGGGATCACCCCTTTTTGTAGTAAGTTTTAAATATTTTTATGCATTTTTCGGTTGTTAAACGACCCATATTCGTAAATGGCAAACCTTTCACTACATACATAACACTTCAGATGAAAGATATTTAATAACCGACAGTCTTGCCAGACCGGCGGTTTTGAAATAACTACATGGATAACCCTCTACTTACGACCCCGTTAATGTGGCAATGCTTTATATTTTATACCTTCGTTTAAAATAATATATATTTACGTATGTGTGGTTATTTTTGATATATGTATGTGTGACAATTTTTAAAGTTTTTCCTCCGGCGTTCTTGTATTAGATTACATTTACTATACCGTCCCCTTAGAACAAAATAATTCTTTAAACATTAGGCTAAGCTAATCTGTGCAATAAATATTATAATGTATCAAATGTAATATATTTTACTTAGAAGCAATCTTTTTCTTAGTGTTTTCGGCGTAGTTCTATTAAGAACAACTTTTGTAACATCTTTAAAGCGAATTTTAGTGGGAACATTCATCGGTCATCCTGTGTTTATAATTTGTTTTACAAGTCTAGTTAAAGATTGTTACTTTAGCATTTACATCTAATTTTCATGTGTGATGGAAATTATATTATTTTATAATTCCGGCTGTTAATTCATTAAAGTTATCTTAAACAATTTCCCTTGATCGAATGTTGGCGTAAATAAAATATTTAATATTTCTGATTGTTACTTATTTAAAGATTTTAAAACAAATGTATTACATTTCACGGAAATATCAGAGGATGAGTGTTTTTACATGTCGCATAACTCGAGATTTTGTTTCACTAGGAATGCATCTAACTGGACAGATATTTCACGAATTTCTGATATATCCACCGACTTTGAAGGAAACTCATTAACGGAGAGGGAATTTAGAAACATTTTGTATTAAAATATGTAATGCTGTTTCACGTATTTTTTTATCTATTTAAGGTTAGACGCCCAAATATTTTCAGTAGTCGGTGTGATCGAGTATGTAGTGTTGTGATTTTATAATAAACCAAACCGCCAATATTGTCATTAGCTCCCAAATCCATTACATATCAGCATCTAAAAATGTATATTCATTTAACGTTTAGCAATAAAATTAAATAGCAGTAGAGTTTACCACTCAAAACTGTGAAAATTCTGCAACGAAGTCATAAAAGACACGTTAATTCTCTAGTATTTCTCGACATACTCGTAGATTTGAAATAAACATCAGTATAAAAGCAATTATAAAAATAGCTGTGCGAAGGGGGAGGAGAATACACCGACACAACAATCTTCACGACATTTAGTGCCAACTCACAATAAAAAAGTAATTTTAAACCGGAAATAAAATAAAAACTTTCAATAGTTTCAAGGGAACAACAAAATTTTTGGCGAATATGAGTGTGTCCGGATGGTTACACTTTATGTGTATTTTACATACTCGTACGTGTAAAGGAGACAAGTTGTCAGATGTTACGGCGGTTCGCATACTACTACATATGCATACGTCATCTATACATATGGGCACATATGTGTACTTGTATGGAACCATGAAACTGTTATTTTATGGTTTTCAAATTTCTCCTCCTTTAGAAGTTGTGTTTTCAGAAATGGTTACTGGTATTTCAACTCAAGTGTAAAACAATCTATGACGAAGTACATAGACGTATATATGTATGCTTCAGCGCTTGACTGTGTACTGACTGTATCCTGCTATATAAATAAGTATATTGTGCATGCATATGTGTAACCCTTAAAACTAAAATGTATGTGCCAGCCTTCCCCATCCTGCCATCGACGCCAAGAATGCCACAAACTTTGGTAACAATTTAGAAAACGGAAATTGCTTTAACACCTGTCTGTCGGTGCCTTTACACATGATTGCAAGAGTTATGTCCAAGGAAGATATTCGTTCACTCTCTGTCTCTCTCTGTATGTGTTGGTTGGAAGCAGTCAGTTCTTCCATGTGTGAGGAATAGAGAGTGGTTGTGCGACAGTGTGTTTGTGTGTATGTGAAAATATTTGGAACGGAATTGTATCTCTGTTGTTCTGTTGTCAAATTCAACTGTGACATATTGATGGGAATTTCATACATAAGTTAGAGCTGAAAATATTGTCGGTTGTTCTTTGGTTCTTCTGGTTATGGTTATGTTGCTTTGCTGCCGTTGGCTACATTGTTGCATGGACCTTGGAGAGCCGTATGTTGTGGTTATTATCCTGGAGTTGTTGTCGTTGCTTTTGCCAATGGCATAGTTCGTATAATTTGACATTAAGTTTAAAATGTTGTTTGTCATATCGCACTTCATATGTAGTAGATAAATTTGTCATTATTATTATGGACGACAGTGTTTATATGTGTGTAAATGCAACGTGGTTGCTACAAAAGTGGGCGATAATTATAAATTATATATACAGATTTGAAATATATATATAGTTACACACTATCAAGTTTGATACCAACCATATAAGTGCAAATTAAGGGTTGCTAGTGCTGTTTGGGATGAGACCGCATGGAAGGCATATCTTTTTTGCTAAAGAATCCGAATCCGGTTTTAAATTTTTTCCTTCATGTATCACTTTTAAGAACTTTGGGGTTGAAATAGCGAAAAATGAAAAATTTAGGATAATTTGTATGCCACAGTACCATATTCTACCTATATATGTATTTAACGATAAAATAATAATAAAATAATTTAATAAAGCAGTGGGGATCTGGAAAATTTTAAAATATTGTTAAATTTTCCCAAGTTACCCTTACTGATAGAAAAATTAAAAAACGGCAGCAGGTGAATGACTAACACTGATGTCTTAAGCAAAACACCTACGGCACAAGTATGAAAAAATCGCCCATTTTGACTTGTATTACATGCTGCATTACTATTCGGATCAAATGAAATTAAGCTGGTTAACAGAAACCACAGTTTTTTAAAATCGAGTATTTTGAAAAAGGTGTTTAATTCATTGCTTATTAGCATCTAGAGTGAATTTGAAAACGCAACACAAAAATTATAAATGTATAACAATTTCTGAGAGATCTTAACGGATATGGACGATGCTTTTAGGATTTTAAGGCGAACTTGCTGTTATAAAATTCGCTGGAGAAAAAAATCCGAAAATGACATGTTTTGGAATATTTGAATGATAATATTTTGTGAACGCGAGGGAGATACCAAAAGTGCAACCAAGGTTAAATCTTCTTAAAAATGTATTTATAATGTGGGTACAACAACAAATTGGAAAAAAGAAAAATGCGAGGTCCAAGCTTATATACCCACCACCATGAAATGAGATCCATAGGGCGTGGTCAGTATATCGATTTATCGTCAATTAAGCGGAGCTGCTTAAAACGGGTTCCTCCAGTGCATAATATTTTGAATTGAACCCTTTTTCATTGAAAATTCCTTTTATTTGGGCGTTTTTCAATAGTCAGGTTTTCAATAGTCAGTCTGCAGTTCACTAAAAAGCGTCCGATTCTATCGGGTATCCATTAACTATAATCATATTGGCATCTATTAACTGTAACCATAATAGCAGCCGAGAAGTATCAATGGTGACGGCTCCTTTTGGTATCTTCCACACAATTCTTCCACTTTGACCAATTTTTCCATGTTCAATATGTTGCCTATAACTCCTCATTTGTAAACCTCAGTAAGCTAGATCGTTCTTCACAGTAGTGATCTATAATTCTTGACAGAATTTGGAGAAAAAAGGACTGCTCAAAATGCGTCTCGGGTGGGTCTGAAAATGGCCAATTTAACCCATATATTCTTAAATTCATAATTTTTTTTATTAAATTACAATAAATTCAGTTACGTTTGGTAGTAAAGTAAAGAAAATAAGATATCCCAATACAATGTTTGACGAATTTTCCGAAATTCTCTCTTTCATCTATAATATCTGGTTAGTAGATTGTAGGTCCTTATATTTACATTCATTATACAGATTTGACAACGCTTGGTAAAACTGTGGGAAATTTGGACAAATAACCACTCCCCATCTGATACCTCCCATACGAGTGACCAATATAATCTATATAACCTTCACTACACATTTTCCAGAAAATTACACTGATGAATTCAGTCAAATTTGATAGATATGGAAATAGACAGCATTGATAACTGACATACAAATTATAGATAGGATACAGTATATTTCCAGATTTATAATTTTCATTTAATTTCACTAAAGTCAGCATAACTTACCACGCATTAGACATTATGTGAACTTAGTATTGCGCAGATCACAAGTTGGCCAGTTTAGCAATAATTAGCGGTCCATATAAAATGTCTAAGCCGTAATATTGCGATTTGTAACTCTCTCTTCACAGATTCTAACGCGACGATCTTTTTCGAAAAAGGACAGAAACTCTCTCTTCACAGATGCTAACGCGATGGTTTTTTTTCAAAAAAGTTAAACGTTTTTGATATTAATCGAGATTTGACGCATTCGAAGCCCAAAATATCTTTTGAAATGAAGTTGACCGATTAGTTTGAAATGCCAGTATCATTAGTAAGGTGATTTATTGAACGCGACCTTCATCTATAGAGATTGAAATCTGTTCTCTTGTTCTGAAGCGTTTTAAATTTAATTTAAATTAATTATTTCGTTATATTTACGGGATTCCACAGACTTCTGGTGTTTTGCAATGTATTTGTAAGGGGAAACAAATCCAAGCGAAGTGGAAGAGGGGTGATAATAAAGTATGAAATGTTGTTAATATTTGTTGTCAACCAGTCCTTTATTTTAAGAAGGAATGATTAATTACACTCAAAAAAAAAAAAAAAAAAAATAAATAAATAAATAAATAAATACAATATAAAGAAAGATTGGACTAATCTGGAGTCAAAACGAACTCAAATAAAATAAAATTGATCTCCATAAACTGCGCCAAGTACCTCCTTAATTAAAATATGTGCTCTTTTCACGCGTACTCAAATCAAATGACGTTTTGCCAATTTAAGTTTCATTTACTCGTCTCAAATAAAATTGAGAAATAGTATTAAGAAGATTTAGTTTACTTATTTTCAATATGTTTTCAACTCAAATTCAGTACGAGTTTTTTTCTTAGTGTATATATTTGTTCTATTTTCTACTGTTATATTTTGTCTTTATCGCGTAGACAGATATTTTTTCTAATCTGACTTTTGAAGAGACCTCCATTTTCGAGTGTGAGCGTTTTGTGGGTAACCACTGTCTTTTTGTATATGTTTGTACGTAGACAGACGTGTGTGATCGTAATTGCATTTGAACTCTCTGGTCGCCTTAAGCAGTTATTGTTTGTATTTATATCATGTGTTGGCAATCATTTAAGGTCTCAATTTTGGTTTGACAGTTTGGGTTGAAATGAGGTGACCAATATTAATGATATTGGGTGAGATATTTGTATGTATTATTGGATTATTATATCCCTAACGACTTTTTTAGCGGAGATTTTAATGTAAATATGCACTTTCAAGTCATTATTTAAAAACCTCGCCCAAAAGAGATAGTCGAAACTGTTTTTGTCGTCAATTTAGCACAACTGCCCTCTTTACTGACACTGAGCTTGAGCGCGACCTATCGTTCAGTTCGTTTATAGTGTTCGATTGAGCTAACAATCATTTTGAACGTGTTTTTTTGAACGTGTACTGAAAAACGGTCGAAATGTGGTTGAAGATTTGACTCACTCTAGTCATCAGTATTTCCAAGGGAAGTTAATATCGATAAAGAAATACGTTAAACTTTCTGTATCGCATGAATCAATTCGTGCCGAACGACTATTTTCGAAAGACCCGCGTTTTCTTCAAAAACTTTATCACGTAAATGTCGCTGGACACATGCTAGAAAGAGTCAATTCCGATCCCATATTATTAAAACATATGTTAATTGGTGACGAGACATAGGTTTACGAGTTTGAAAACAAACAAAGTTAAAAAACTTCAGAATGGAGCATTCTAACAAAGTCGATAGTAGAAATACCACGTCAAATCATACAAGAGGTATTGCTGACTGCTTCCGTTGGTTATAGCAGTGCTGTGATCTCGGAATTCTTGCCAGAAAGTCAGATGGTAAATCAAGAAGTTTGAAAGACAAACGTCATTGAAAAAAATCAGATTTGTGTAAAGAAAACTTTTGGAAAAAATACCATTCACCTTTTTCACCAGATACGGCTGTTACCACTTTCAGGCAACTAGATTGAATGCACTTTTGATATGTGTCAGCAATAGCCTTAGAATATGACACTCCAAAATTAGCCGAAATCGATGCAACAAATTTTCTTAACATAGTAGAGTGGGGACTCGTTTTTTTTGTATTGAAATTAGCCCAAAATGTATCTTTTATAATAGTTCAATTTAGCATATTATAAGCACATATTTTTTGGCAGACCTCTAACAATGCATTAAGAAAATTACTGCTACTTTTACATGACCTTTTACCTAATAAATAATATTTAGTTTCAACTGGTCACCCTGTTTATATTATTAAATTAAGTTGTATGTCGAATCGTTTAAACTTTTCATTCAAAGAAGTTATAATTTATTTTAAGAGATGGCAACAAAACTGACACACACAACTGTCGAATGTAGTTGTCAAACTGTGGCAGGCAAAAATATAGAATCTGTTTGTTTTGTGGTCACGTCTAAATTGAATTTTAAAAATGGATGATTATTTATGCATAAGTGAAGTGAAGTTTTGTGTTTTGTGGTTCAGGTCAGCAGAAGATATGATCTCGGTGTGATATAATTTGGAGGTACTGCGAGTAAGTAACTCATACCTGCTTTTGCGAAAATAGTCGTCGAGGAAATGTTCAGGATGTGATATGAATTTCCTTCTCAATTTACTACAAACCATAAAAAAAATGAAACGCTGTAGTTACTATGATTCAACAATTAAGGAAATCTCTACAATATTTTACAACGTACTGTCAGTATGCCAACTATTTGAGTGCTAAATCAGGCAAATTTGGTGAGGAGCGTTATTAGTTGACTTTTTAGAGAACAACTTCCAAAGAACAAATTAAGTGTGAGGTGGCGTATTCTCGTGGGAATTGTCTGTGAATAAATTGGTAAATGGCTTCCCTGTCGACAGTTTGGTCCGACAAAAAAAGCTCATAATGTGCAATACCACGATATTCGAATAACATTGTCGGCATATAACTGAGTTTTGGTCGACTTTGGAGCGATCTTTTCGATCTTATTTCACCTTGGGCACGATATTCACTCGATTAGCCGGTGGTTTTCCCATAATAAGCATAAATCTCATATCCTGCAGTAATGTGTCTTATAATGCGTTGGTAGCCAAAGATCACATATTCAGAGATTGCATCGCGACGTTCTTTTCATTAAAATTGATTGTTTTTACCACCTACCCAGTTGTGATGAATTTGAGGTCCAACATATCTTTTAAAGTATATTTGACTGATTCGTTTGAAATGCCAACATCATTAATAAAGTCTGTAGTTGTCATTCGATGGCTTTTTAACCACCTCATCTCGGATTTGTGTGATGTGACTTTTATCGATAGAGAGAGTGTTGTTCGTGCGTGGAACTGTTGAATGCTGTTTATGTTACTTGTAAACATTTCCTTCCGACAAAGTCTGTTCACTGACGACCTTCTGCATATTTCGCCAGCAAAAGCTCCATTTCGCTTACAACATGTAATGCAACTTCTTTGGTTAAAAAATCATACATTGTAAAAATCTCCGAAATCACTTTTTGCTTTATACAAAACCAAACGTAGCTCAAACATAATGACAGCGCTACCTTCTCAAGATAAAATATTTTTGAGATTCGAAGATTTGACCTGCACATTTAGATTGGCAACTGGTCATACTTTTTGAACATAGTGATATTAGGAGCAATTTCATTTTTGGCTGGTCGTATTCAATTCACTAAAACAATTTTTATATGCGTCATAAATAAAATATATTTTGGAAAGCACAGATTTCAGTTAATTTTGAGTTTAGTTGCAAGTTTAGACTAAACGTATTCAAATGGTCGTATAATAATTAGAAGCCAGTTCTATCAGTGAATTATTCTGAAGTTGAGAGATTAATTTGTCCACAGAAGATGCTGTTCCGGCATTAGTAAATGGCAGAAAACGATATTTTGAACTAGTTAGGATACGCACAGTGTTCGCGTACACTAACTGGTCAATGTTTCCGTTGCACATGTCCAATTGATTCTTCCAACTCATTTCACTTTTGGTTGATTGTGGAGCGATGTTTAGTACCGTCGGCTATCATGTGAACGATTGCAGGTTCAACTCCGCATCATTATTTGAGTGGTGGTCACCTCGACCTGTTTTACGAACATTTCGAGTAGTCAAGCAATCGGCAAGTATGGTAAATGCTCTTAAACTATGACGTTCGGAATGTAGGTCCCGTTGAGTTAGCCTAAAAAAGAATACGTGTGAGCTCACTGAAAGCCAGAAGCTCTCACACATCTCATTTATGTGATGCAAGGGAATTTGCTTTTTGTAATAATAATAAATAAATGAGAATAAATATGCAAGATGGGTGAAAATTTGTGAAGTGTCTGATATTTAAGAACAAACGTATCTGGCTGATAATAGGTATGTTTTTGCAAAATGGCTTAATTTGTTCCGAAACATTGATAACTATTTTAAATAAATTAAGTCATCTGGGTCCAACTCAATGAATGATTTTCTCTATTTTATTTTTAAGCATATGCAAAAATAATTTATACATTCCATACGATACAGAATTATTCGTAATTTTCTAGCAGCGTATTGTGATATTGGTTTTGTTTTGTGTGTCCCAAAACTAGCCGACCTAACAAAAAGGAAAAATTTTCTTTATTTCCTGAAATAATATCATTTCACCTCGATACACTTTTTCCAGTGATATTCAATAGCTTTTATACCCTGTTTACTGGTATAGTAAGAACTGTCAAACTCCTCAAAATAGCCGTCAACCGGAGACTCCACCTCTACATTGTTGGCAAATATTTTACCAACGAGCCATTTTTTCAAGTTTCGAAATAAAAAATAGTCCGATGGAGCTAAATATGCTAATTAAGGTGCGCGATGAAGCAATATGAACTTTAATTCATTAATTTTGGCCATCACATTAGTGATGAAAATACACTTTCTTTCCAAATCATTCATTTTTAAGTGATGATTCATTCTCCCCCATTATTTCATCAACGCTGCAATAAAATTGTTAATATTTTTTCGCCTTCTTTGATCACGATTCTGTTCATTCTAGTCCACTGTTTTGACTGTTCCTTTGTCTCAGGTTTGAAGTGGTACCCCCATGTCTCATCCATTGTTATAAATCGATGCAAAAATTTAGCTTTATTGCGCTGAAACATCGCCAAACACTCTACATACTGAAACATCTTCAGGACTGTTGGCTGTTTTTGCTCTATTGAAAGCAAACGTGGCATCCATTTTGCGCACAGTTTTCTCATCTTCATTTCAGTTACGACGATTACCTTAACCGTGTCTGGCGTGGACACCTCAATTGGTCGACCACTACGGTGTTCTCTCTTGGCAGCTCGTACGGCCTCGTTTAAATTCTGATACCCAACATTTTACAGTCGTAAACGAAAGACAGACTCCCCCAGAGTAGAATCTAGCTCGGCTTTAATATTGGTTAGACTAAAACTTCAAAAAGAAATATTGAATTATATAACGGCGACCAATTTTTTCCATGTTTAAAAATTCACTGAGATCGTTTATTTTTGATGGCTCAAATAAAAATACTAAACAACGTGGCGCCTTGGAACTTAGAACATACTCGTATATTTTATTAGGTTGCTACTTTTCACTTCACTTTTTTTTAAGCTACCGGCACAATCTATACGTCAGGTCGGCCAGTTTTGGGACTGCACACGTATCGATAATTATTTGAAATAAATTAATTTAAGTCACTTGGGTCCAACTTAACGATTATTTTTGGCATTATACTCGTATATTCTCCATTGCTGAAGATAAAATGCAATGCAAAAATAAAATATTTATACATTCCATACGACGCAGAATTATTCGTAATTTTCCAGGATGATCCTGAACAGATCATAATATGCTTAGTAATGCAATCTATGATAAATTCAACAGTTTCCCATTTAAAAAATTCGTATGCTGCATTTCACTATTAATTAATTTTCGAATCGAAACAAAAAAGGGAAATGCAACTGTTCGTTAATAATTCGATAAAGTCTATAATCCACTCCATAAAATACTGTTAATCACAATAATAAAAATAGCGACAACAGCAAAAAGTGGAAGATAACTCAATAAGAAATGCCGACGTAGACAGCCAACCAAGTCAAGTGTCTTTTGCAATACTTAAACCTCATTTCCGGCGTAAGATAACAGCAATAACAAAAACAATGAATTTATATCTGGCACAAGTTAAGCAATGAGGAATACTTCCTCAAACTTATTATCCTGCTTGGCGTTTTTCGGATATAAACTCCTTTGAAGTGAATTGGATGAAGACGTCCAATCGTCCGTCCGTTCTTCCATTCCTTTCTTTGTCTTTATGATGATGTCTCTCGAAATGATGATGGATATAGCGGTACAGGGAGTTGGCATTTTAAAGAACGTGTGTGTACTGTTGTGTAAATTTGTCCTTATTGCAGGAATGTACTCGTACTCGTACCTGGCTTTCATGTTGATTATCCGACATTACTCCATTGTGTTCGCTGTCGCTGTTGGTTTTGCCGCTATAAATTATTTCCCTTCACCAAGGTTGCACAGGAGTCTAGAATCTCTTAAGTTTGAAATATAAAAGACAAAATGTTTCGATGCTCTATGATAACAATCTTTTTGTGATGTTCGTATTTCTTTTCTTATATGCATGTTTTTTAGGTCTATCTCTGTGGTTTCTAGAATGATTGATGGATCGCATGATCGGGCTGTGCGAAAAACTATATTTGTTTCTTTACCTGAATCGGAACTGAAATCGGATACAGCTTTCATTTCATGACACAAAAAAGAAGAAAAAGGAAGCCAAATTACGAAATGTTAAAACACTTCAAATACTCCTTTTCTCAATATTGTATACCGAACTCTGAGAAATAGCTGCATAGCTTTCAAGTAAAGTTAAATAAAACACACATGCAGCTATGATTTCGATGAAACTTTTATTTCATTATAATGCTGGGGCCTTGCCTTTATGATGTATGAAATACAAAGTCATTTAAATTACCGCCTTTGGATTGGTAGCAGCAGTGTTTTCTTTGGAGGTTCGTCCGGTGTCATTTTCGAAAAAATAGGGCCCAATAACACCTCCGGACCATAATGCGCACCAAATAGGCACTTTTTACAGATGCAATGTCACAATCCGAGTTCCATATGCGACAATTTTGCTTGTTGGCGTGACCACCGAGTGAGAAATGAGCTTCATCGCTAAAGAAATTTTGTTCGATCGAAAGCCCACGTTTGAACCACGACTTTTGTTATAAGTTTTATTTTTACTATATTCGGTTGTTAAACGATTCATATTCGTAAGCTTTTCACTAAATAAAGAACACTTCAGATGATAGGCATTTAACAACTCGCAGCCTGGCCAGACGGGCAGTTTTAAAACCCCTAAAAGAATAATCCTATATTATTGTCCCTATAAAACCTAAAACAGCAAATAGGAAAAAAAAACAAATAAATAGAATCCATAGTTTCGATTTAAATACCGAAAACTAAAAAAATCGAACTTCCTTGTCATTTGTACTACCTTCATTCATAGTACGTATTATGACAGCATTTATGGGCAATCAGAACTCTGTTACCCACTTTCCTGGCAATTGTATTATACGATATGTCACAAATTTTGCTTCAGGTCTTTCCGTTTCTAGTTCACATTCAATTTCTCGGTAACGCGCGGCGCGGGGTGGCGGGGGGATATGTTGTTCGCTGCGCCGCTTCCTGGAAATTTAGTCGCCATGGAGCCGTACACGGGAGTGCAGCGTGCATTTTGTGTCCAAGCTTATTACGAAAACAATAAATTAGTGATTACTGCTCAACGTTTGTATCGGCATGAACACGGTTTACATGATTTAAGTGAAGTTCCAAGCACCAATGTGATACGAAAATGGATCAGAATGTTCGAAACAACCGGTTCAACAGCATCAATTACGGTTCGTGGTCGTCCAGTTTCTGCAAGATCAGCCGAAATTGTGGAGCGTGTTCGTGTTTCAGTTCAGCGAAATCCGCAACAGTCAACACGTAAAAGAAGTCAGTCTTTGGATGTAAAAAGAACAACTTTACGACGAATTTTGAAACGTGATTTGCATTTGAAGGCTTATAAGATTCAGATAGTCCAAGAATTAAAACCCGATGATGCCAATAACCGACTTAACTTTGTCAATTTGATGCTAGAGCGGTTCAACAATTTCAACAACGTGATTTTTAGTGATGAGGCCAATTTTCACCTTAATGGCCATGTGAACAAGCAAAATTGTCGGTTCTGGTCCGAGACTAATCCCCGACGCTTGCATGAACGTCCACTTCACAGCCCTAAGCTTGTCGTGTGGGCTTAGATAACGTCAACCGGTATTATTGGACCATACTTTTTTGAGGACGAAAGAGGGCATGCGATGACGGTTAGAGCGAACAATTATTGCAACATGCTAGCAGACTTTTTGGTGCCAGCTTTGCAAGAACTTCAAGGCAATACCTCGAGGATGTGGTTTCAACAGGATGGGGCCACATGTCATACGGCTAGGGTATCCATAGAGCTGCTGAAAAATGGTTTTCCTGGAAAACTCATTTCGAAAAGGGGGGATATTGAATGGCCCCCACGTAGCCCCGATCTCTCTCCATGCGATTATTTTCTATGGGGCTACCTCAAATCGGTAGTCTACGAGAATAATCCGACCAATTTAGAGCAGTTGAAGAGGAACATTATTCTGGAAAGTAACAAAATACCGAGAACAACTTTTCAACGAGTTTTCCAAAATTTGCGGCTTCGGTTCCAAGAGTGTCAAGCAGCCGAGGGAAGCCATTTGGACAACATTATTTTTAAGTCTTAAAAATTCCCATGCTTCTACTTTTTAAAAATACAAATATATTTTTTTTATGTTTCGTAGTTGTCTAAACTCGTTAGTTTAGACAATCCATTTTATAATAATTTTACA
>JAHXMU010000797.1:645584-669078 GCA_019455685.1 Philornis downsi
GCTATCACCCCTGCAATTCCCCTTCAACGCTCAACATAGTTTGTTCAGTAGTTTTTTTTAAATTGAATATTTAAACCGCCAACACCCTTATGGCCCACCGTGTATTTGTAGATGCCTCCGAAAAATATCCAGACATTCTAGGTGAATATCCTTAAATGTTCTTTAAAGTATTTTCGAGGATTCTGTTTCATTTCCTTCGTTGTACTTTTACAATAACGGTTTTAATTGTAATGGCTCTTTAAGTAACTTCATCTAATCCTAATGCTACTAGGTCTGTTAAGGATCACTAGGCTGGTATAAAAAGTGGAGCTTCTGTATGTATAAGTTAAGAAGCGTCGGCGGTACCGTGACTTTACTTAACTAAACGCCTTTTACTGTAGCAGAGAAGATCTGTCCGAAGGCGGAAATTACAGAATTGCTTCAAAAATCGTGCAAAGTACCACTTTCTGGTTATTCACCAGTGAGTATCAGTCGCAGTCAATTGTTTTTATAGCAATTGGTATTGAATTTATTGGCATTTCAGACTGCCCAATCCGTTTGAATTGACGTGCTGAATAGTCTCCGGGTAAAATTCCACAGCACTCCAAGGTACTTGTTGCAACTTTTTAATGGGGGAAGATAAGAGGGTTTTAAGAATTATGTATTAACCTTCTCTAATTGTTATCACATATGTGCTTAGATCATTATTGTTATTATCTGCAATGGGACTTATATCACTACGGTTAGGAGAAATACTTTTCTTGAACTGAAGAAAATATTCATTTGATTCTGATGTCTCTTATCATATTCAAGTGTTTTGAATAGACATCATATTGTATCGAAAAGCGCTGTTATTTAAAAATTTTGGTTTGGTCAGTGGAATTTTGCAAATACACTGCAGTTTTGTATGGATTCTAAATTCCGGCATAACTTTAGAAGGTTTTTCTTTATTAGATGGTTGAAGGCCGCATGAGGTTAATATTTAGCGGTATGAACATTCTGCAGTATTTAATGCAATGCAAATTTCTGTTCACAAATTGATTTATCACGTTCCATCAGCTTGTTAAGAATTGTGCTTAGTCATTTGCACTCCATTAACCCATTAATTTCAATATGATAATTTTTCAATCATATAGCGCAATCTCTTCTTTTAACTAAATGATTTTTATGTTGGTTGGAAGAACTAATTAAGAATTGTAAAAACATACACCGGTAATTCATGAGCATCTCTTTTGCATATAATATTTTATAAATTAGAAATTTCTGTTGTAATTTGTTATCGGCCGGCTTAGATTTGCTTCGAGTAGAGCAAAGTTTTAGAGAGAAGAACTATAAATGTTTTTACTTCTACGAATGTCGGCACAAAATGTATGTTACTTGTCCTTCGTAAGTTAAAAACTCTATGCACTCGCTTGGGTGCAACATATGACAATTTTTGTGTGGGTTTCAGTAATTTGTCATGGATGCTATACTATCACATTATAAAAGGCTGTTGCTACTGACTGTTTCCTTCAGACAATCATAGCAAGCTGGACAAGGACGATATTGATGAAGGGTATTTCTTGCGCGATGATATTCCAAAGGATGGGCTTATATGAAAACTGTTATTGAAGTAATAATGAGAAAATGTGAGGAACTACATTTTTCAAGATTTCTAAATTTGAGATAAATTCTGAGCTAGAAGACAGAACTCCTTCCGAAGATTTTGAATAACTTTTCGATGCTGATGTTATTTGTCTGATTATCGAGGAAAAACGAAGTATGATTTCCAATTCAATAACATTCATTTCAAGTTAAATTCGTAAGAACAGTTTTAGATTGTAGCGTTCTTAGGAAGTTTGCTCTGCATTGTCTAGAGACCGCATAAACTGACAGTAGAATGAAGATACTCGTATGTTCTTTATTGCGAGTAATATATAGTCAATTAATATTAAAAAATCAAGTAGTAATTTTTAGATCTTCCTGATGAATTTAGCCAAGATTTGGTGGAAAAAAATAAATAAAATAAGACCACTTTCTAATATTTTATATAAAAATTTTGAGGATCCATTGTTTGATCAAAATTTGTATAATTGTTAGTATTTACAATTTATACTAGTTTGATGCTGACTGCAGAGCTAAATCGGGAAACCAGTATTTAGGTTCAAAAATGATCCTTAATCTCTTACGAAATATCAGCCATCCTACAAATTTTATCCCCAAGTACAGACATGCCGATTCGTTTTATAAAACGTAACGATAATTACATTATAATTGTTGATGAAAGTGTCGATGGTGGGAGAAACCTCAATATACAAAAGCCGAGATTAAATGTAAATTACAACTCGAGAATGGGAGGAGTCGACCTGAAAGATCAGGCCATAAATACACACAACGCCTATTCTGGTATCCAAATTGGCCTTTTTTTACCTCAATTATAGGTCGAATGTTCTAAATGTTTGGAAGTTTATTAGAGCTTAACGGTGCATACTGCGACTTATTTACATTCTGATGAGAAATTATTCGGTTTTATTTTAGGAAATCAATTAGATTTGCAGCTGTGTTTGTTGCAATTTCTGTAGATAACCAATTTCCAAAGAATATTACAATAGAATATGGTAGATTTGTGACATGTGGCACTCTGTGTGGAAAGGGATTGTTCCAAATTATAGAGATATGTTTCAAGCGTTATTTGTTAAGATAAATTTTCATTAATACAACAATATTGACATTTGAATGAAAATGGTTGTTAGTCAAAGATGAAATCATTTGATAGTAATAAGACCAATTCGTTTTAGTTAACAGCAATAAATAATAAATAAATCATCAAGTAAATGGTAGCATAGCAATTATATTATCGTATACGAGGTGTGTTCAGAAAATAAGGTACATTTTCATTTTTATCAAAAAATATTTATTTTTTCATCAATTTCTATTTTATATCCATCAAAGTAGTCCCCCTCAGATATAATACATTTGTGCCAGCGTTTTTTCCAATCTTCGAAGGAGTTCTGATATGCACTTTTTGGTATGTCCTTGAGCTCTCCTGAGTTCTCAGCGATTCGGTTTTTATCTCCTCAATCATCGCCAAACGCATGAGCCTCTTCAATCTTGAGAACAGGAAAATACGGTGGCTGAGGCATGATAATGGTGTTGTTTTTGGCCAAATAATTTCCCATAAGCAAAGATGGGTGAGCAGGTGTATTGTTATGATACAAAAACCATGTATATTTTTTTCCACAATTCCGGGCGTTTTTTCGTATTGCTTCACGCAAACGGCGCATAACTTAAAGGTAATACTGCTTATTTACCGCACAACCTTGTGGTAAGAACTCCTGATGCACTACGCCATGGTAATCGAAGAAAACAGTGAGCAAAACCTTGACATTTGATCGAACTTGCCGCGTTCTTTTTGGTCTTGGCTTTCCTGGACTCTTCCATTGGAACGATTTGACTTTGGTTTCGATCTCATAACCATAATCATGGGTACATGATTCGTCACCAGTTATGACCCTTTTAAGCAAATCTGGATCATCGTTAACGTCATTCAACAATTCCTGAGTGATGCTCATGTGACGTTGTTTTTGGTCAAAACTAAGCAATTTTGGAACGAACTTCGCTGCCACACGCTTCATGCCCAAAATTTACGAAAAAATTGCATGGCATAAGCCAACCGATATGCCGACATCCTCAGCAACTTCTCTTATTGTGATTCGACTATTCTCCATAACTATTTTCTTCACTTTGTCAACATTTTCATCGGTTGTTGATGTGCTGGGGCGTCCAGAGCGAGCGTCGTCATTCACCTCTTCTCGAGCTTCCGTGAAAAGCCTGTACCACTTGTAAACATTTTTTTGACTCAGAGTACTCTCACCGTATGGCACTGTCTATATTTCAAGTATTTTTAGTACTTAATTCCATTTTTTACACAAAATTTGATGCAACTTCTTTGATCCATTTTTTTTCGAAAGCAGAAAATCGCCGAACACGCACAACACTTGTCTTATTTATGCCTCTCACAAACAAACTAAACATGCTATATGGATAAAACCGTCAACATATCTTCGACACGAGTGGACCAACATAAAAAAATAATAATTGGAAGTCGAATGTACGTAGCCCGCGAAATTCGAAAATTCATCTTATTTTTGAACACACTTCGTATACCATACCGTCTCACTGTAATCACTTGGGTACGACTCTAAAAATATACTTGCTGATATTATTAGTTCTTGCTTTTGCCTTTATTTCACACTTAATTGGGTTCTTTCAAGAAAATTGTAATTTAAAAATATTTAAAAATTTTAAATTTTACAATGACTTGAGATCGAATGTGAAAAAATATAAACTGTTCATTTTGTGGAAAAAATAAACAAATATGTGGATTTTTTAGCCGGCTTGCACCACAGTGCAATCTGCAATTTTAAGTTTATTTACCATTAATTTTCGTTTCGTCTCAGAATCTTTGTTTAACGTTGAAATGATATAAAACTTTATGTAGGTTTTTTTTTCATATGAAATCTTTCCGGATTTTGATGTTCTCTTATTCTCCGTATTGTTGTGTTTCTTTGTAGATTGTACGTCCTGTGAACGCGTTTCTGATTGTTGATGTACAAAATGACTTTATAAGTGGTTCCTTGGATATAAGTAATTGCAGTGCGCAACAAAAAGGACATGAGGTAAGTTTGTCTTCACTCCTAGAAGCAGGATACAGTTCACTCTGTACGCGGATAGTGCATATTGCGTTTCCTCAAGAAACACAATCACTTTGGGAAAGTGTACAAAGGGATAATTTTGGATTTTATTTTCTGCTTTCGTGCTATGCCAGCGAAGTAATCTCAGTAATATTTTCCCGGCAATTGCAGTACGAGGAGTGTAGGGGGTAACTGAGCTTGACACATGATATGAGGACAGCACTTAAGTTGCTCTGGTGCGTGTGGAAAGCGTGTGGAAGCTACAGCAGAGAGAGGAACGAAATGTTGCCTTAAAGTTTACAAATGTTTATAAATTCGTGTCTGCTTTACAAATATGCACACGATTTAAGGCCAGAGATAAGTTTGAGCGTCCGTGCATGCTGCTTTTGCTGCGCTGTGTTTGAGTGGAAATTTTTATGATACGGAAACGGATATGCTTTTACTTACAACACTTCCGTTCATATTACAAAACGTGTTTGCCGGATGTGCCCTACAAAAGTTAATACCCCCAAATCGGAATACAACATTGGAGCAGCCAACATCAACAACGCGACAAATGGAAGCTGGCGAACAAAGAAATCAGAGCTAACAAACATTTTGCTTTTGGTTGGCATTAAAAATTTGTCAAAGTTCATATTTCACATTTCCGACATTTTACGTTCTGATCTCAACTTTTTCCACGTTATCTTTCGAGACAGCGCGCGTGTATCTGTATGTGAGTGTGTGTGTGTGTGTATGTGCACTAATGTATTGACATATAGTGTAAGCATATATCTTATTTATATAAGTGTATGTGCGGATTAAGGATATGATTGTTGGCGAAATGTGAAATTGTCGTTTATACTGAAGCGAATATGTTTTCGTTGTTTTTATGACGTTGCAATTTGTCGGATGTCATTTTAAGATCGAAATCTGAATGAAATCTTATTAACAGACAATAAACGAATGCCAATTATATGTTAATTTGGAGTTGTGGTTAAACAGGGTAAATCGACAGTAATGAATACATCATTTTTGCTGGATTGAATTCCAATATTGGAAATTGCCGGACAAATATCTGCGCTGGGGTTTGTTGGTATTGTATTAAAAAAACAAATTGAACAATTTAAATCGTATATGCAAGTGATTCAAAAATCCAGCCATTTGCTTTCTGGATTTTATCTGAATCTATAAATGATATTTGAAACCGTAACTGAAGTCACCTTCTTCCTCCGATTCAAGTTTTGTTACATCTGACAAACAATCGAACTATAGCGCAATAGCTGGGGACGGCTCAGATTATAATAAGATACTAGATAAATACGAGAACTGTATAGAAATTAACAGCGGTTTATGATAGAGGTGTGCGTTTAATGTTACCTTTTTATGATACTCGTAATAGTGATTAAAATAAAAATCAATTGCTCGAACGTACATGAGGGTGATTTATGAGAGATTACACTCACGTTTTTTTAGGAATCCTAAAATCCTTTATTACTGCCAATAATGATTTAGTAAAATTGTGGCTCGAAGAGTTGCGTTTTTCAAATTGCAAAAAATTCATTCGATTTTGATCTCTCTTATTTCTCCTCCCTCTCTTCTTACTTAAGAAATATATTTTATGTCGAAAAGTTTCGGTTTAATAAACGTAATTTTCCAAAGACGTGTCAGCTCTGTATAAATTAAAAAAAATTGTCCCTACTATTGGAGGCATCAGAAATTTGATATATGTTAGCCTGTTTTTCATGTGTATTTTGAAGGATTTTCGCAGTAGAAATTTCTTGCCAGATTGTAGATTTATCAGCTTTGAAGTCACACTGATAAGATTCTATTAGGATTTTCAAAATTATCTCCCGTTTTTCGCATAGCATTAAAATTTAATATGAGTAGCGAGATTTCCATCGATCCTGGCATGGATAGCACAGGTGACCATTGTTTAAGTGACCGCGGGTTCAGTCCCCAGTACAACCATATTCCATTATTTGAGCAGCGATAACCTCGATGTGTCTGACGAACACTTCTATTAATCGAGTAATCGACAAGCCTGGTGAATGCTTCTCAAACTGAGACGTTCAGTACTCTTGTCAAACTGCAGGTCCTGTTGAATGAATCTAAAAATGGAATGCTTTTAAGTTCACAAAATGTAAGAAACTCTTCCATATCTCATTCATGGGATGCAAGTGAATTTGTGTTTTTTACAGTTTCGAAATCACGTACTAATTTGTATTCATTAAAATTTGTACCAAAAAGTCCCAAAGTTTTTTCTCATACCAGCAACAAAAAATTAAGAAGAATAGTTTTGTAGAATTCTGTCTGTATAATTGTAAGTATCATATATGGGGTAATGTCTGGAATTCGGACAATTTGATCAAAAAAGAATGTAATTCACAAAATTTCTCATATTGCCTTTAATTTTGTTTAAAGCCTGTGGATTTTCTGAAACACCTTAAAGAGTTCCCTCTGCAGGTGAATGCTGAAAATGTTTAAATTTTAAACGAATTTAAACTGGTCTAATGAAAAAGATTATTAAAAATGTGTCAAGCTAGTTCACCACATTATGTAAACACTTTCTTAACAATATTATAATTAGAGTATTTAAAATTTAGCATTGCAATCGGTTTTGTGGTTTGAAACCAAATGCCACTCTCGATTAAAGAAATCACCTAATGAAAAATGTAAATATTTTAAATCATCCTAAAGACTTTCATGCAAATTTTGAGTGGAATTTCATACGAAATATGACAAATAATTGTGGGTCTGATTTTTGTCGCAAGAAAATACTTTTATATAAAATTGAAATTCCAATGTATGTTTTGTTTGTTCACTGAAAGAAGCGACGCATATTTGTGAGAAGAAAAATTTCATCATATTGTTTTCTTTAAAAAAAAATCTAAAAATATCGGATGATTTTATTTGAAAAATTTTTTGCACGCGCGGTTTATTACAATAATGCATGTCTACCCAAATTTTCGAGATGAAGAACACCATCACAGTGGAAACATTTTTAAAACATGAAAATTTTTCAGATAAAATTCGCCCGATTTTTATTAATTTTTTTTTTGCCTGCGACGTTTACTTCAATGACGGGTTTTCACACTGTTGTGTGAGGTAAATGAATTTCATTAAAGTATAAACTTTACTAAAAATTCCATAGTTTTTTTTTTCAGCTTGGTCCCCAATGGTATTGGATGCTAAGAAAGGGCTAAATATGAAGTATACTAGACTAGACTATGGGATTAATGGATTGATTACTTATACGAGTATGGCCTGGTTAAAAGGTTCGCCAAAATTATCGCTACTTGGCGCAATTTTCCTCCATACTGATGCAGAGTTTTGAGCGCGATCTGTCGTTTAGGTAGTTTACAGCACTCAATTTTGTCAGCTCATCTCAAGTGTGTTTTTACGATTTTTGCAATATAAAAAGATATCGAACAGCGAATTTGTCTCAAATTTTGTATTGTGAACTGAATTTCGTGTGCCGAATCGCTAAAAATATTAAAGGAAGACTTATAATGAATCGATTTTATTAAAAACACGAGCATGTGAGTGAAATAATGCATTTAAAAGCGGTCTAGTTTTGATGGAAGATTTGGATTTTTTTTTGGTCACCCATGAACGTTTTCAATTGCTAATCTAACTTCGCTACTAAAAAGTGAAGGAAATGGTGACTGCAAACCGTCATTTAAGTATGAGAGGGAATGCCGCTGAACTTTTTTGTCTCAGGAACCATATTCCTCGCTCTGCAGACACAATTCTAGTCAATTCTGATCCCACACGAGTTTGACATGCAAACTAGTCTACAAGCTTAAGAAATATCGTCTTTCAGATGAGCCGAAACTGAAAAAAAGCCATGTCAAAATTGATTAAAAGTCAAGGTACATGTTGACCATTTTCTTTGATTATTGTGCTATTATGCACTTGGAATTCATGCCAGAAGATCAGGTGGTAAATAAAGAATACTGTCTGGGGCATATGCGGCGGATGAGAGAACAAATTCGTCAAAAAGAAAGCACAAAGATTTTACACCACGATATTGCATTACACGGGGCTGTTATGATGAACGAATTTATGGCCAAAAACGTAACAAATATCATCAAACTAATTTTTTTCTACTTGTTAAACTCAAATTACCCCTTCGAGGCATCCAGTTAGGTACTAACATTTAAATTTAATTTTTGATAATAAAAATACAAGTTCTTCTTTTAACAAATAATTGAATTCAGAGGCAAATCAATTTCGATTAACAATTCAAATTATTTGCTATGTCTCCTTACAGATCTTAGAGCCTATCAACAACCTCTTGGACACTGTAGATTTCGATGCCGTTTTCTATTCGTTGGATTGGCATCCCAGTGATCATGTTTCCTTCATTGATAATGTTAAAATGCGACCACTAGATGAAAATTCTGCGGTTCGTATTTGTGTATTTTATGTAATTTGCTCTAATAATACGTGTTCTGAACAGGTTGATGCCGAATCGGCTCAAGTCTTCGATACGGTTATATTTGCTGGACCACCTCCCATGAAGCAACGTCTCTGGCCACGACATTGCGTCCAGGATTCTTGGGGCGCAGAATTGCACAAAGATCTCAAAGTGGTTGATAATGGCATTAAGGTTTATAAGGGCACAAATCCCGAGGTTGATTCCTATTCAGTATTTTGGGATAACAAGAAGCTATCAGATACTACACTAAATGCCCAGTTGAAAATGAAGGGAACTACGGATATCTATGTGTGTGGATTGGCATATGATGTTTGTGTGGGTAAGATTGCAAAAAAGGAAAATATTCAGATTTGTTGCAACATTACCGAAAATATTTGTGACTCTTCTCTAGGTGCCACTGCCGTTGATGCTCTATCCGCGGGCTATAGAACCATATTGATTGATGACTGCTGCCGGGGTACTGACGTTCATGACATTGAACATACCAAGGAAAAAGTCAATAGCAGTCATGGCGTTATAGTTCATTCCAATGAAGTAAGTTGTCTTCTATTATGTAATTTCAAATGTGGACAACTAAGGAAACTATTTTTTGGCATACTTTTCAGATCAAAGCAATGGCTGAAGGACGTGACCGTCGCCCTGAACTGGGTTACAAACTGGCCATGGAATTAAAGAACCCCGATTCGGTTCTCTCCCAGCGCAATGGTTATCCTTCAGTTGAGTAGAGTTGATGCTCTACTGCAAACATCAAGTAAAAGACAAATTCCTAGCAGAAGAAAAGCATCCTATAAAAGACGTAGTGAAGACCTTGACGCTTGCTTATCCCTCTTTAGCCAGAACATATCTCAGCTAGCTTAGGTAGAAATCTTGGATGAACCACATTGTGGTTAATTGTTTGCATACATTCTAGCTTGTAATTCAAATAGTCGCTAAAAATCTAACAAAATATTCCAGTGAATGGTGGGGAAAAAAATCATCTACTTAATGTATTCCAGTGTTAATCGTATTATAGAACAGTTTAACTTTTTCAGTTTTGTACTCGATCGCATTTAATATGTCTGTGCACTCACTCGGCCTTTGTTTGTATTTTTTATTTTCATAGTTATTCTAATGCAGTTATGAATTAATTTATATAGTTGTTTTGGAAATAAAAGACAATTTCTCAATAATAACAAATAAATTGTATTATTCAAGCTATTGACGAACACGTTGGATGGTTAAAGATTTTGGATGGTTAAAGAAGGTCAACAACGTGTTCAAATTGGAGCTGTTTTTTACTTTCTCTCTCTCTCTGTCTCAGCAACAGGAGATAACATAAAAATACCAATAAGAGCGTTTGCAGTTCGATTTGCAGGATAGCACTACAAATTACATGAGAATAAAGATAGTTGTAAATAAATTATTTTTTTTCGATATTTTTGTAACTGGGGTGTTCAACTGTTAAACTTTTTCGGAAAGCTGGTTTTAAAGTCGTTCGATAAATAACCTACGTTTCTCAACGGAGATTTATTATTTTTTTATTTATTTAACATATTATACAATGCTTAAGTCATAACGCATTATAGAGGCATGCTGGCAACAAGTTTCGAACGTATGTGTGCTAACTTCAACACATGATTTCAATTTGAATATATAGGTATTAATAAATGAGTTCTGTTATTCACAGAAGTTTATATATTTTTGGAAACATTGCCATAACGTAATTAATTGAACCAGTACAGAAATTTCAGTCGGTTGAACTAGCTCACAAACATATACCTTCACCCAACATTCCAGGAAAATGAGCATTAAACTGGATGATATGGGATATGGGAGATACCAGGAAGGCATTGCCATTCGTTCGAGTCTTTGACACGTTACAGAGGATTATGATGAAATGTATTCAACAAAACTGTACTGTAGTCTACGAATAGATGGAATAAAGGGAAGATTAAATTTCGATTAGTGTGTCAATTTGTGTGGGATGTACCAGAATAGTTTTTTCTATATTGGCTATTTTTATTTTCAGAATTGCGTTTATTGACATGTGCCAAATTTGGCTGAATTCAGCGCAACTTCCAAGCAGAAACAGTTGACTTAGAAAACTTATTTATATTCAAACGTGCAGATATGTACATCGCCTAGTGATGAAATTTAAACGTTGTATTTATTAACTTTTCATGAAATCGATCTATAATTGCCATCAGCAAAGTCTAGGATCGAACTAAATAGTGATTATAATTCTGGTTTAAATGTTACTATCTGGGTACTTTTTCACTATCTAAAGTTTGAGCAGAAGTGTTTAGAAATTCCACAGGGAAATTTTATGAAAGCTCTATATAAAACTAACGAAAAATTGATTGATATTTATTTTAAATGCTTTTGGTTTACCTCGTAATCAAGAAATTGGAAGGACATTAAAATCCTTTCTTTTGCGCTATAGTTAATTTTTTAAAACGCCTGAAATCATCTGTGACAGGGGTACTTAGTAAGTTCCAGAAGAAGACTTTCTGCACAATATATTCGGTTTTTATAACTCTTTTGCCTACTACGTACGTAATGATGAAACGGATTATATCCAAATAGATTTTGGTGTGCATAATTTAAGCAGGTTAAACATAATTTAAACGGTTGTGTTATATGTATATATATATATGTCGGTGTATCCATTTAGTGCTTTCAAAACCTCCGGCTTGACAAAACTGTCAGCTGTTAAAATCCTGTCACCTCAAGTGTTATTTACTTTGTGAAAGATTTGCCATTTACGAATATGGATCATATAACAACCAAAGAACGCGCAACAATATTTAAAACTTACTGCACAAAAGTGGTTATTCAAACCAGGGCACTTTTTCTCGATCACCTGGTGATAATCGACCTACTATGGTTCAAGGAATTGGCAAGATTATAAAGAAACTTGAAGATAATGGAAGCGTTACAGATGTAGTTAGGCCTGTGCGTACACTGCGATGACGCGCCCGAAAATAACTCTTCTGCTAGTTAAGGTGTGGCGGCAAATCTGAATTTGTCGATTCCATGGCGTTCTCAGCAATTGGGGCTATTTTACGGCTCATTAACGTGTTTTTTGTATTTGGATTTGCACATCCGTCCATATACAGTCCAACTAACACAACAATTAAAGCCGTCTGACCATTCACAATGCCGTAAATATGCTGATTGGGTTCTACGGCAACAGGCTTCCAATGTTGATTTTTCGGACGAAATTTTCTCCAGTGATGAAGCTATGAAGATGTGGTTACGTCAACAAGCGAAATTGTCGCATATGGGGCTCAGAGAATGCGGAAGTGATTGTGAAAAAGCCATTGCTTAAAAGTGACTGTTTGGTGCGCATTATGGTCTGGAGGTTTTTCGAAAATGACGCTGGAAGAACCGTTATCGTCAATTCATACCTTAATTTCTTATTTTGACGACGTTAATTGGCCACCAAGACCATGACATTTGACGCCGTTAGATTTTTTTTTTTGTGGGACAACGACAAAGATCGTATTTATGTGGATATTTCTCAAACATTGGAGCATTTAAAAACCAACATTTATCAAGTTATCGCCGAGATACCGGCCGATATGTGCGAAAAAGTGGTCGACAACTACCTTAAAAGCATCCACTGCTGCAACTGATCTAGAGGCGATCATTTAAATGACATTGTATTTCGTACGTAATAACAAGGTCCAAACATTATAATGAAATACAATTTTCATCGAAATCATAGCTTTATGTGTGTTTTAACTTTGACTTTATAACTATAGTAAATGTATACGAGGACAAACCATTCAATTGGTGTATTTGTTACTGCGAGAGCGTAGTATATTGATCGGTAAGAACATGTAACCGCTGTCGTATTCGCATTTGGCTTCAGCGGCTTTCCTCATAATTTACACGTTTTAAACAATAACACAAATATGACCCGAGAGAGCTACTAATAAGACAGCGGCTACATTTGCCCTCTTGGAGATTTACTCTCTTTGGCTAGATCTCGTTTATGCATGTGTCTATCGAACACAATTGTATAGAAGACGCTGTTGCTCAAATGTCAACAAACATAGCTTTATGAAAAGGTACAGGGTGGCACAGGAATGGTGCGCCAGTTGTCAACTGTCAATGGGGACCATTATTTAAAGATGTGAAGGAGTTTCCTTTTACCCAGAATTGCGCCGAAGACTTATTTGACAGCATTTGGTTCCAGGAAGATGGAGCAACTGCACATATATGTAGCCAGAACGGTTAAGGCGAATCTCTGAAGAAAATTACCAAACAAATTAATATCCAGAAACTCCACTTTCGGCTGGTGCTCAAGGTCACCTGCCCTGATTACACCAGACTTTTTTATGAGGTTATGTCAACCAAAAGGTGTAGAAAATGAAACCAACAAATTTGACTGAATTAAAGCAGCCCATTAAAACAATAATTCAGACGTTCCCGCAATAAATAATTTTCTTATCAAGTGTCGTATATGCGTGAATGAGCAAGGAGGTCATTTACGGCCTATCATCGTCAAACCCAATTAGTTATTTAAAATAAAATTAAATTTTCTATAGAAAATAAAGAATAAATAAATAAATGAAACACATTGATTGAAAAAAAAGTTATTTGAATTTTTTATTGTCGTGTAATTGTATTATGTATTATTATGTCGTTTTTGAATTTATTGTCGATTATTGACATTAAAATTTAGTGTTATTTTGGTTCTTTATTCGTTTTCTGTTAGCAGTTATTTATTATTGCCAATAGTCTTTAGTATTTAAAAACTATCGAAATTGAGCTGGCTGGCTGGAGATATTTTTGGTTTATGCTCTTCGTTGAGAACGTTTTTACACCAGTGCAGAAAAACTTCTTAATTACCCTTAAGGTAGCGATAATGTGCGAAAAAGCGCAAACAACTATGGACGCTGAAAATGATGTCAATATAATAATTTTCGCAAATTTTTCTATTATAAAGCCTAATAGAAATAAACTGTATATATGTATATATATATCTGTGGTCACAACCCGTAACAGCCTAACTCGAGTTAGGACACAATTGAGTTATTAGCACCATCTATTCAGCGTATCTAAATTTATTTGCTCTAAATTTTTCATGTTTGTATCTCTTCTAGGAAGGCATTTAATCCTAAAAAACCTCATAGCTTAAGTTATTTTTCTAAATGTTTTGGCATAACTGCCTAAGTCAATTTAGGATTACAACAAATATAAACATTATTGTTTCATAATTGCCTAAATCAACTTAAGTCGTTAATCCAAAAAAATAAAGAAACAATTTTATTTTCCTAACTTGAGTTAAGCTCTTATTCCGAATTACAATTTCGTTTTTTGATAAACATAAATTGAGTTAAGGTCTTTCTCCAAACTTAAAGTTTTTTATTTAATCTGGAATAATAGCCTAACTCAACTTGAACTTTTTGACTTTCTTTCGTTCAACAATTCATAAGAGCCTAAGTGTCTTTTTCGATAATTTGACTGCGAGAATAAACAACTATTTTTTGTTAACAACTAAGTAAAGAAATTCGTTTCCTTGGAATCTGTTGCAAAGTTTTCCAAAAAACACCTTCTTCTGATTTTCAGTGAAAGTTCAAAACTTTAAACTCCTGTACTGAAAATATTGAAAAACAGACTTAGGCTGTTATGGGTTGTGACCACAGATATATGTACATAAATAAACTTTACAAATAATGAGCAAGCAAACAAATTCCCCTGCATTTCATAAATAAGACATGGAAGAGCTTCTCGCATTCTGTGAGCCTACGCACATTCTATTTTTAGACTCACTCAACGAGACCTACGACGAGTCCGAACATTACAGTTTGAGAAGCATTTACAAGACTTGTCAATTACTCGATTACTTGAAGTGTTCGTCTGATATATCGGCGGATAATGATAGGTTGTGATGCGAACGATAGTCGCACCACGGTCGGTAATAATAATAACTGATTGCTAGTAGAAAAATGAACTAATACCGAACAAAGAACTAACAGCATTTTCATTCACTTTTAATTTTGGCTCGTACGATATGAAACCATTCTTAAAAAATGATTTAATTGTTAAAAAATCGGTTAATCCGGGCGAAATTGTCGGTTAAATCGGTTATTAGAAAATAACATTTTTGAAAAAACTGGCGTATGAGTTCGAACAAAAAATCCGCTTTGCTAGTGTTTGGCTTTAAAAACTCTAAAATCAATATTTAAAACGTCCATAAATTTAGTCTGTCATGTTGCAGCATGTTAAAGGAAAACAACCGCAAACGCCTTAAAATTTCTATAAAACTTTTGCAACAACATTTCACAGAAAATTATTCATCGAACCAAAACCTTAAAAACACATGTTCATAAAAAGAAACTTTATCGTCTTAAAAAAAAGAACAGACAAGAAAGTATTTATAATTTTCTGCTGAACTTTTATTTCCCTCCGTCTCAGTTGAGCTGCGATGATATGAAATAAATTTATTCATGGCAATGCAGTTGTGGATAAATAAAGAGCAATATCGATTTTTTGAATATTTGTGTTGGCCTAATAAAGCGGGTGACCGAATTATGTGAAATTTAGACTTAAAGTCTATGTTTACTCTCTGAATCAAAAACAAATTAAAAACTGCCATGATGTTCAAGAAACCACAAACAGTTTAGGGTGTTGAAAATGGTATTTTGGAAATAGCAATTATTCTAGCCATCTGTCCATATAATAAATTACAATTATAAAGTCTAATAGCAATAGTACCTAATTGCTGATAGAAAAATTATCTTAAACTGAGTAAAGAAACAAAACCATTTTCATTACTTTTAAATTTAGGTTCGTTCGATATAAAACCATTATTAAAGAATGATGTAATTGTTAACTTTCTAATTCCATAATTAATAATGTATTAGCAGACACTTTTGGAAAAAGTATAAATAATGTATACTTATATACACTTCTTGTAAGAACTATATTCTGTATATATTTCTATAGATAGGAATTTTCACTTATAAGATGAACATGCGCCTAATGAAGTATTTAAAAGGGATTAGTTTATTTTATTGCCCTAAATAATGAAATTATTCAATATCAACATGGTATGCTGAAATGAAAAAACAGATACAAAAATATACAGATTCTATACCGTCCTTTTGATTTCAATAATAAATAAAAATTTGTTGGAACATGGCTTTTGATGGAATGCGCCATAATAGATTTCACAGGTTTTTGAAGATTACATTCTGTACTCTTAATTCGTATGATGCTACATTATGACTCATACCTGTTGATGTGCAAATACATGGCTACCAACATATAGTATGACTCTAAGAACCATTTATTATTTCTGGACAACTTTATCCCTCTGTCTATAATAATTGAAAGTTATGCATACATATATGTGGTAATATTTAAGAAAGTTCATAACCGCAATTAAGAACTGAGAATACATTTTAAACGAAACTCAGCAGAGATTCCAACTTGGTTTGATAGTCCCAAAAAAGTTTGTGCATTTAATTAAATGTTCATGAGCATAACGAAGAAAAGAAACAAAAATCACTCAGAAATATTCTTTTACAAAGAGGTTGTGTGTTAACTTTGCCATTACTTTGATACGTCTAGAGATGAATTTACATTTGCTGGAATATTTGAAATAGTAATGAGATGAAATAAAAATGTTTTGAAATTACTTTTATTCATCCCGCTTGTTAGATCATATCAAAATTGCATAATTGAAGACTTCTTTGGCCACATATGGCTATTAGTATGATAGTATTGTGATAGCTTTAAGTTATCTACAGACTGGTGTTGGAAGTAGTCATGGAAAATTCTTGCACTATATCAAAAATTTGTATTCTGTATTATGAAACTTCAATAAAAACCAAACATTTTTAGCGCCTCTTAAGGAGAAATTTCACAAGTTGAATTGACTTGAGACTCTTTTATACTGCACAAATTTAAAAAGGATAAGAAAGCTGAAATGGAGAAATGTATTTTAAGCGATTGGACATATCCTTAATTTTAAGGGAGTTACCTAATGCCATAAAGGAACTAATTGACTTTTCAATATAAAGTACATTATTTATTGGGCTTTCCCTAACCGAAGAAATTTGGAAGAAATTACTTTGAAAAACAAACTAATTATATGGAAAAGTCTCTTTCTAAAATATTTTACACTGTAATGGATTTTGGTAGAATACAGATAAACGACTTGTGAAGAACTTCATATATATAAGAAATTCGTAATTTTTTCAATAGGTGGCGCGGCGGTTGGACCTGGACATGCTAGTCGGCTTTAGAAAGATAATATTTCGTACTCAAAAATCTACTCAAGCGACTTTGGTTTACGCGATTCAATATTGTTTGGACGTTCGTGAAAAATAAAATGAAAACACACCCAGTTTTACAGTCTCTTCAACGCAGCCCAGATTGTTGAAAATGTGAATAGTATTTATGGTCTTGATACTGTAATATCCAATCATGCGAAATTTGGATTTCGTCGATTCCTCTGACATGTGGAGAACTTGAATAAGGCTGCATACAAATCGGAGCTCGATATACGGGCGTCACACAAATTAACATCATCGACCAAATCTCCATCTGCGAATTGCTGATGAATCGCAACATCATTTCTGATCCGTATGGTGATTGGCGTTAAAAAGCGGGTCATTTACGGCAAGGCCAAGTGGAAACGGTCGTCGTCGAATAGCAAGTTGACGGTCAGGAAGATTTTGCTCTAAATTTTGTTTAGCAATGACAGCCAAACTCTTAATTCGAATCTGTACTGTTAAAAGTTGAACCGTCTGAATGAAGCGATTGCCCAGAAGCGGCTAGCTTTGTCCAACAGAAGAGGAACTGTGATCCATCAGGGCAGCAGCGGTAGTTTGCTTGGGAGGTTCCTATGCATCCATCTTATATTATGGACCTGGCATAAAGTGATTATTGCCTGTTCGTCTTCCTCTTTGCCTCTGGTGAATGATTTCGCTTATGTAAAACTTACATAAAGAGAACCTTGTGAAAATCTACTATCCCAATTTCTTGCTAATGGGTATGGACATTTCTATAAGAGAGGCATAATGTAGTTACCTTCAAAACAAAAATAATGGATTCCTTTTTACTGCACCTAATATAATTAGCTACCAATAAGGGTACAAAAATTTATCAGAGACAAAAAAAATAAAATAAAACAAAATGTTCAGCATACAAGTGAAACTTGTTACTAGCATGTTTAATTAATGCCTTATGGGATTAAAATTGAATTCGAAAATAGAAAGATTCGAAATAAACAAACAAAAAGAAAAACAAAAATCGTTAATCTAAATAGTGCAACCGGTAATACTGTATCCGAAATCGTACACTATATAAATTTCAGTTTGGGACCGCGCTGTTTCTAAGGGTACATCTAAACATCTGAATATACAGTGGTTTCTAAAGGTAAATATCTGAATATACAGTGATTCTTTAGTGCATAACAAAGTATCAAACAAATCTCGCAAATTTAATTTTATAGGAGTCGGCGTAAACAGTCTTACCAATTAAAAATGATCCAATTTTGCCGATTTAGTTTTATTTTATTTAGAAACCTCAGTATATCGTAAAAACATTTAAAATTTTAAATTTTAATGTGTTATTGTAGCCACATCTTCCCCAAACACAAACGCAAATCGGTCAAAAAGAAATAATCTGAAAATTTGATCATGACAGAAAGCAATCATAGCATACGTAATCGCATTTTCGGATTAAGTAACCACGTTCATTCAGTCACACCCATTCAATTGATCGGTGTAACCCATATATTCTTATATTCAAAATTTATTTTAGTTGCACTAAATTTAATCAAATTTGGTATAACTTGAGCGTTTGCCAAAGTGGAGCCTTAAAATTGAAACTGGGTGTATTGCTACATATCTTCTGGCATCAGCCATATAAATTTGGCCGATTTTTAGGAATTAGATTATGCTTCAACAATTTTCATCATATATTCTTAGATTCACGACTATTATTCAATTGCACAATTTTACTTATCGCCATAGACCTTTTACTTCAGCATCAATCTTGATGACTAATTCATAAGAAATAACAATACTCTCAATTTGGTCACGCAGAACGCGCATTATTAAGAGGCACGTTGCGCCGTCCTGCTCGAACCACATGTCGCCCACGTCTATATCGTTAAATTTGGACTAAAAGAAATTGGATGATATTGATCTATAGGGCTCACGGTTGACGGTGGCGCCCTCATCGTCGGACTAATGATGTCGCCGGCCCAAAATCTGACCAAACAATAACTTTTTGTACGTGCATTGGCGTCTGGTGAATTTCGTGTAGGTTGGTGTCTTTCCATACTCTGTCGTTACGTTTGTTAACACCGACAACCATCCATCCAAAACTTTGAAAGGTCACCGCGTCAGTTGCAAAAAGGAGTGCAAGGCACGCCACGTTTGTCCTAACTAAAACTTATTTTTGTAATGTAATTTTGTTGATTATTCATGCTGCTCAATCACATAACTTGACATCAGTGGCTGAATGATAAATGGCAGATCTGACAGAGAAATCTGTCAAATTAGAAAAATATGCCCCCCGCAGGCTGTCAACATTGTGCCAGTTATAAAAATGTCTTCCAAATGGAGGACTTTAGAAAGTCCTTTCATATACATATATAGCGATTTACCACGCCCCCTCTGGCGGCCCCCACACTATTGCACCAACACAAAAGCACGTTGGCTAAAGGTACGACTATGTTCACCTGACTGACTTTTCTATACTGAATCCTTTTGCTTTTTATTCCATTAAATATTCGGCTTCCCTTTCAAAACATGCGATTTGATTCGTTGTACTCGTACTTTGCTGTTGCCAATGCAACCTTCAGAGCTTATTCGAAATGCTGCACTTTCTATGCAGCACGAAAAATAGAGAACTTGCAGTTCATCTGTGTCCTGCAAATTAAAGTAAAACAAAGAGATGAATTTCAATTTTTTGGTATAAACTTAAATGAGCTCATTGTTCAAGTTTGTAAAGCAATGAGTCTGAAATTGTATGTGTTGTCATGACTATACGTGTGTGTCTATGTATGTGTGGTTGTTTGCAAATGGAAGTCCTTTTTAAAATTATTAGATCTGATGGATGAATTGCTGTCATTTTTTACGTTAGTTTCATCCAACAAGACTAATGTCAAAACATACACACAGATGTATGTATGTGTATTTGGGCGAGCAAACACAAACTTTTAGATATACAAACATCGTAACGTATACACATACGCTCACACGCACACAAACACACAAGTTCTCAAAGTCAGAAAAGCAAGGACATATTATTGTAGTTGTGTATTCATATCTCCAATGACCGACCAACATTTCCCAGATACATCTGCCAGTGCAAGTGTTCATGTTTCGGTTTCTGGTTTATTTTTACACAGACAACGCCAATTTTGTTGTTGTTGTTGTTATCCCTGTCCTTTTGTTATGTCCATGATTGTATTGCACAGTTTTTTGGTGTTTCCACTTTTTTCACATAAGAGTATTCTTCGTTTAAGTTTAGAGAAATAAATAAAGCAAAACTTGACAGCTTCGCACTCTAGAAACAAGGATTCGCACCGTCTGCTTGGTCCTGTGACTTGGTCCCGCCACAATAGAATGTACGGATGATCACACATTGTTGACGGCTGTTAACAAATTTCCAGAACGACAAGAGAGAGACAAGGGGAGAAAAATAGAGCTGAAGTAGTTTAATGTAATTTATTGTTTGAGAATGAATTAAGGATTTCAACCGAGAAATAAAGAAATCAATCTAAACTTTGTACTGTCAACACATTTAGCCATAGATGAAGTTTTCAAGTACTTAACATTTGTAAAAAACCGGTTTTCATGTTACTTGACATAGTAGTTCTCTAATGATGATGATGATGAGTAACAGAAACAAATGATTACATTGATTTTACTCAGATTGGATGGAAGTTAAAATACAAATCTGGATTTCATTTGCCGCACCTATTTAAAGCTATTTTCAGTATTTCAAACCAAAATCAAATTTTTGTACAAAATCTAACAGATAGACAACACAACCCAGTTTTATTTTCTACATAATTTAAGATTGAATATTGAGAAACAAATTATAATTCTGTTTCAACGATTTTTTTCTGCAACCTACAATTCTATTAAAGTTATTTTTTGTGGGTCATCCATAATTTTGGAGAATAATGTAGGGACATTTGGAAATCGACTATATGGGACTATGTGAATGAATCTCAATATATTTTAAGCCACTCTAAGTATGCCCGCGAATATAGTATAGTGTCTAAAAAGTAAAACCAGCATTTATATTTCTAGCAGTATTAAGACCAGCTTTTATATTTATTTCTTAATCCAAACTTACTTTATCGCTTTCAAAGTATTCTCCAGTAGACATAATGCACCCATGCTAACACTTTCCCAGTCCTCGGAGCATGCCAAAAATATTCTTCCTGCCTGGCATTCAGAGGGCGCTGCGGCTCATCTTGAATCTTATCAATCGACTCAAAACGACGACCATGGAGCTGTCTTTTGCTATCAGGAAACAAATCAGTTGTAAGTAATAAATCTGGCGAGAACAGCAATAATATTGAATTTTTGGCGAAAATTCATGAAGGGCCACTGTAGCGCATTATTGTGGTGCTAAAACCAAGAATTTTCTGTCTATAAATCTGGCCTGCTGTTGCAAATAACTTTAGGCAAAAGATGCATAACGTCCAAGTAACGTTCCTTATTGACAGTTTGGCCGTTTGGCTGTAGAATATTTTTGTGTAAGCTGCGGCATTTAAAGTAATTTGAAATTTCATAGACATAATTTACATGATAAATGCCATGCCACACCCCTACAACAGTTTTAAGTTTTTAAAATTTTTGAAATTATGTTATGTAAAATCGTTTCTCTATTAGCAATTATTTAATATTGGTAACACTTTCTGGAAACTCCACATGCAATAAAGTCAAAATCGATCGAGTTGTGTGGCTGGTGGCACTGTCTTGTTGAAACCGCATATCGTCCACTTCACAATCTCGTCATCTCCTTGTAAAGTAGGTCTATTATGACGACTGTAGTCATCACGTAATTCACGAAAAGCTATCACGTTTGGATCACCACTTTTGTAGTAAGTTTCAACAATTTTTAAGCGTTCTTTGATTGTTAAGTGATCCATATTCATAAATGGCAAACCTTTCACTAAATAAATAATACTTCAGATAACAGGTATTTAACAGCTGATACCCTTGCCAGACCGGCGGATTTGAAACTACTGTACTAATCGCTTCCAATTGGCTTTTAACTCTAAAAAGAAATTGCAAACCATAAAAAAATGGTATAAGAAATAAGGTTGGTACGGTGTTGATGCTGATAAATTAAACAGCTTGTTTATCAGTCTTCCTTCGTCTAATCTTTCAGTATTCAGCGAAAAAACACATTCATCGTTAACAGAACATTGATAGACAATTATCATTGTATAGAGTTAATCCAATTTGAATTTTCTAGTGTTTCTCCTCCTGAGGTCTTACTTATCCCGTTGTTGATTAGTTGGATCAAATTTGGTTGGGTATGGTAAAATGCATTCACAATGTTTAAAAGTTTTATTGCCAAAGTTATTATTGCATATTACACAGGTATTGAATTTAATTCATTTGCTGAAAGCATGCGAAATTTATACCAGTACCAAAATCTTCTAATGAATATCATCCAATCTCAATTTTGCCATATGCGATATGTCCAAAATGTCACAGCATATACTGCATCAGACAGACAGCTGCCTCCTTGCTAAACATTCATCAGGATTTAAACCGAAACACAATTGTATTACAGATCTTCTTTATGTATCAGACAATGTAAAATCTGATCTTGAGAGTTGGTATGTAATTTTCCTCGTATAATACTTTTAGACCCTTTCGGAAGCCTTCGATTGTGTGAACCATTCCACATTATGTAAAAAGTTTAGTGAGAGGTTTAATTTTTTTACGACAGCGTTGATTTTCAATTACCTTTCTAATTGTAAGCAATCGAAGTCCACATGCATTGTGTGCCGCAGGGTTCAATTATGAAGTCACTTCTTTTCTGTATATATAGGGTGGCGCATAAGCAACGTTAAGATTTGATCAGTGAATACATCTTTTGTTTAAGTCTTTTTTTTCGTCTCTTTACAGAATTAACTAAATATACTTGGGAAATTTATGATGGGCAGGCTCAGCACAGAACAAAGAATCAAAGTTGTTTAATTTTACTTTGAAAGTCAGCATTCGATTATTCAGACACCGATTGGTTCAGCGTTTTGGGCAACAAGCGGCTGTCTGTGATCTTCCGCGTGCTGGAAGACCTCGTGCAGAAGTATTGAGAAAAACCCCGAAACTTCCACCAGCCACGACGTTCTCAGCAGTTAGTGACGTCTAGGCGGCCTTTGCAAAGAATCTTATATACAGGGTTGCCCATATTCGACGGACCCATCTGGCAACGC
>JAHXMU010000797.1:674078-745679 GCA_019455685.1 Philornis downsi
GGCGTTGCCAGATGGGTCCGTCGAATATGGGCAACCCTGTACTTGGTAGTCACGTTGGGCAATCAAAAAATTGATATTGTTGAGTCCTTCGAAAATCTTGCAATTATGTTTAATAAAGAATTAAAAAGTATTGCGGCGTTATCTTGTTGATGATAATGATCTTATTGCTTGCACCTTTAAAAACTCACTAATTGAATTTGGCATTATAATTGTGAAACACGATAAAAACAGAATTATGGCAAGAACAAAAGTGGCCTTTTCTGCACAATTACCAAAGTTTGTGTGCATGGTTGTTTCGTCCAAACAAGCATTTTGATAGAACATCATGACAACAAACAAATAAAGCAAACTTATGGGTGGCCTTATAAATATGAAACACACCTTATATGAAATGTTGATTTTTTAAAGTCAACTTTTCAAATATTTTCATATCTGCTTCAGTGAAGTATTTTTATTTAAACTTAATTCACTATTTAATAGAACAACGGAACAAAAAATATGTATTTAATATACAAATTAATATGAAAATGAGATCACAAAAATTGGAAAATTGTGTTTTTGAATCGAGATGTGTTTTTGTGAAAGAACACCTTAATTTAAGTGTTATGATGAAGGCGGAATTCACGGCTAGTTGGCTATAATTCCAACAAAACAAGTCAGCTTCAGGTCAGATTTTCGACTTTAATCCAAGTTTGTGCATAAAAAGGTTCGAATGTGCAATTTAGGTGTTTTCAAATAAATAAACTAATAGGTATTCCCTGTAAGCAGTCATGTTGAATTTCAAATCGGTGAATCTTTTTTTATTATCTACCAGAAATCCACAATCCGTAATTCCTCTTATAACAGACTCTACTATATTCTTCAAATCATTTACGGTGCGTATTTGTAGAACTTGGATTTGGTTCCTCTGCAATTAAAACATTTTGCTTATTCAAATCAAATTTTACAGTATAAATATATAATGGTTGCATTAAATCAACTTTAGGTATTCGATATAGATATCGACACATGGAATTTTACGTCTTGCATTTACACATAATTACGTTTGGTTGGGAAGCCATAATATTGACTTTGCTATTGGATATTTCATAGATATCATATTCATATATAGTTTTCATATTTCGCTTTTTCGGTATTTAATATTGTACTAAAGAACATTTTATATTCTATTTGTGATGTTGTGCATGAGCCTTTTTGGTTTTCTGGTATCACAATGTGCGAATAAATGAAATGAGATGCGGTTCCTCAGTAATTATTTTTAGATTTTTCATACATCTACCCAAAAGAGTGGATATGTAATATAATGCATGGTAGGGCAATGAAATGCACCATTTGAAATGGATTATTTCCATCCATTTATGCTGATACTTCCTAAATTGACAGACTTCTAGAAATTCCGTCTTTTCTATTTGATTTCTGTTTTGTTGAAGCTACTTAAGTTTCTGTCTATTGTATTACTCTGTAAATCATGATTAAATTTTAAAGAATTCAACCGACTTGACTCATAATTCTCATATTCATAACATTTATTCAATTCAATTAATTTTATACAAGCTTTAGATAAAATTACGTTTGGGAACGAAAAAAATTCCTTTCTCACACCCTTCCAGAACTCTCCATGTAAATTGGCCGATTTAGTTGTATCCACCTCTGAAATTTTCAATTGAAAGTTAAATTTTTGGCTTTACAATATTTCATAATCGCCACCATTTTAGTAAAAATCAATGTTTCCTCTACAATATCTAAGCTCAGGTTTCTATAAGTTATAACTTTCATTTCATTTCACAGAATTAACGTGATTTAAAGTGTATTCAGCATAGATAGATAATAAATAACGAGATTGCAATAGATGTTTGTCTTTGCAAAATTGCTCGAAATAGAAATGTTGGTCGAAACAGTATCTATACTTTTCTGAGAATTTCGTATGCAATGCATTTAGAGTTCAGTTTAATGATTTACGTCTTAAAAATATAAATAACTAAGTCTACATTTGGCAGATCTGACTGCAAAAAAGCTTCTAAAAGTCTAAAATAAAATTCTACTTTAACAACACAAAATGCTACTTTTCGACTTTTTTGCCTTTGGAGCTCATTAATTATACTCTGCTGTACTTAACTCGCTCATATTTGTCAGCGAGTTGCGTTATGAATAGAAATTATATAGGTATATTGAAACCAGCTGACCCGGCTTGCTTTTCAACACCGTCATTAAAGTGAGAAAGAAACATATTCTATAATCGTATAATATTAATCTTCCCAGCTAAAATCGAACCTGGATTGAATTGCCAATAGCACAACTATTGGCTTAATATTTTCCGTCTGTGTTCTAGTTTTGTGTTCAATTTAGTATTCTTAAAGTTTTATAAATTTAAATCCAAAGTGGCATCCAACTCCCGTTTTTTCTAGGGCTCTCTTTTCCTTGAATTTTTTTAAATAAATTTCGTATATTTCTCTAATATTTAATGAGATATTGCAATTTGAAACGTTAAGTTATGTTGACGGCGTTACCATCTATCCCAAATGTCATTTGTATACCTTTTAAAGCTCATGAGATACACTTATTCAAAAATTAAGGCTTACGGACGCTGCCACACTCCTTTACTTAATATAGGATACGTATATCAATTTTGTGATTTTTCGATAAGGATGAAGACAAATTTTCTTCTATATCAGTAACATATGCATCAAATAGCATTTATGTATCTACAATAGTTGATAAGATATGGACACTAAAAATGATAAGTTGCGATGCGACGTCCCTTTTGTCAATCTTAACGTAATGCCGAGTTAACCATTTTTTGGTTCCAAAAGTAAAGCCAAATAAAACACACATAAATTTATGATTTCGATGAAAGTTTTATTTATTTATAGTGTTTGAAGCTTGCCATTTTATACGAAATACAATGTCATTTAAATGACCGCTTCTGGATTGGTTGCAGCTGTGGATCCTTTTGAGACCGTTTTCGAACACTTTTTCATACATTTGGTCGGTATCTCGACGATAACTTGATGAATGTTGGTTTTCAAATGCTCAAACGTTTAGGAATTATCCGCGTAAATACTGTCTTTGACGTAGCCCAACAAAAAAAGTCTAACGCTGTCAAATCGCTTGATCTTTGTGAACAATTTACGTCGCTCCTTTTAAAAGGGGCTACTCAACGCCCACTGTTTACTGCAACATATTCCCTTTTATGCCAACAGCATTCGTACACCTCTAATAATTTATTAGATATAGTCGTTCAAATTTGTTATTTGTATGGGCGGTACCATGCTTCTTTATCCAATCAAGACCTAACAAAGCCTATGATTCCTTCCTGGGCGATATAAATAAACTGTGAAAATTTAATGATAATCCATGCATAAGTTTAGATGAATATTAAATAAATAAACAAACATGCAAACATTTAACTTTATATTCGATTATACAGATTAGGACTGACAAGACCTCAACTTCATTCACGGCCAGTAGAAAAAACGAAATTTCTTTACTGTCCACGTCTTTATACCGGCCAGAATACCCTGCGTAACAAATGCGGAGGAAATTCATAATACAAAATACCACGATAATCGAAGAAAATCTTTAGCGCCAACATTGATTTATGGTGACTTTAGCACGACAGTTTAGGTCTTTCTTCACTTTTGGCGCGATATTCACTCGGTTGGCCGGTTGCTTCCGCATCATGAGCATAAATGTTTTATGAAGTGCTGGTAGAAATAAATCACCGACTGCGCGACTGTCTGTTTCGTAAAAAATATTGTGTTTTCAGTACCAATCGAAATTTTTTAACATTGTCGTCATCAGAAAATTTCGGATTTTTTGGATGTGACGTTTATTAGTTGATGGTCATCCATAGCGCTCGTCAACTTTAACTTGTTCTCAGTCTTCTTTAAATTATTTGCGCTATTTATGATTTGAAGCAGTATATTAAAACAATAATTTAGGCCATCCCTACTTCAACTCGTCAGGCCGCAGTGATCAGGTATCGCATATGCATTAAAGAGCATGGAGGTCATTTACGGTCTATCATCTTCAAAGTTATATGAAATAAAATTGAATTTTCTATACAATAAAGAAAATAAATGAAATACATTGATGAAAAAAATTTGTTTAAATTTCTTATTTTAGCACAATTTGTACGCCACCCGGTATTTAATAAGAATATCCGATATCATTTTTTGCCCTGCACAAAACCCATCGCAACTCAAACACTAATGACATATACAAAATAAAATTTGACACAGATGCCTGTTACAACGCTACTAATTTGAAAAATATGATATGAAGTTGAAAACTGGTCTTGATTTTTGGAAATTTTGCTAACATATTTTGCATAAATTAATACGAGTAAGAACCTGAATTTCTTAAATACCTTGTTTTGGATTTGAAATTGACTCCCGTCTGAAATTCACTGGTCACATTGCTCGTATCTGCTCAAAAATAATTGTGATTTTAAAACGCCTATATGTTCTAAAAATATTTCTATTATTTCACGTAAAGTATAAGCTGGATCATGTGTTATTTATGCCTTGCATTATTTATGGGCTAGAAATGTATAGGTATATAGCAACAAGTCGGATCAACATTTCCAGACTCAATGCGTGGCACGTATAGACGTAATTATTCTCAGTATGAAACATATTCCTTAGGCTATACTTCTGAAAATTATTCACAACTAAGATGCTTCTACACATACTTCGGTATTGTTAAATTTGGTCAACCGGATTATATTGTAAGATTATTTCATTTTTTTTAACTCTATCAGAAATACACAAATTTTCACAGCTCAATTATGGAAAAATCATTTGTTGTTCGCATAGCACAATTGCGGAATACTCTCCTGATGATTTGAAGCATTTCTCAGTTAGCTCTGCTAGTTTTAAACAGAAGTTAATGCAATATTATACTTTTCATTAGCACTAAGATTTGTTTTGAATTATTTGAAGATTTATTTGTTTCTTGTTTTTCACTTACAATCCACATTCACTATCACTGGCTGTATGATTTCATTGATTTTTGTTCCGAAAGTTTAGAACTTTTTGCTTGGAAATATCTGTGGTCACAACCCGTAACAGCCTAACTCAATTTAGGACACAATTGGGTTATTAGCACCATCGTATTCAGCGTATCTAAATTTATTTGCTCTAAATTTTTCATGTTTGTATCTCTTCTAGGAAGGCAATTAATCCCAAAAAACCTAATAGCTTAAGTTATTTTTTTAAATGACTGTTTTGGCATAACTGCCTAAGTCAATTTAGGATTACAACAAATATACATATAAACATTATTTTTTCATCATTGCCTAAATCAACTTAAGTCGTTAATCCAAAAAAATAAAGAAACAATTTTATTTTCCTAACTTGAGTTAAGCTCTTATTCCGAATTACAATTTCGTTTTTTGATAAACATAAATTGAGTTAAGGTCTTTCTCCAAACTTAAAGTTTTTTATTTAATCTGGAATAAAAGCCTAACTCAACTTGAACTTTTTGATATTCTTTCGTTCAACAATTCATAAGAGCCTAAATGTCTTTTTCGATGAAATCTTTTGACTGCGAGAATAAACAACTATTTTTTGTTAACAACTAACTAAAGAAATTCGTTTCCTTGGAATCTGTAGCAAAATTTTCCAAAAAACACCTGATTTTCAGTTAAGATTCAAAACTTTAAACTCCTGTACTGAAAATATTGAAAAACAGACTTAGGCTGTTATGGATTGTGACCACAGAGATATTTAAGCAACGTAACTCGTTTTAAACTCCCATCAGTGTATAGTCCAATAGGGGCGTTGATTAATTCATAAATGTCTTAAAAATGAAACTGAAATTAAATATTTGCCTTAAGGTAAACACTTCTGAACTGATTTTCAAATTAAGCTTTGAATACTACATGTGAGAATACAGCTGTTGATTCTATTTCTGCAAATGTTTTGGAAATATTATTAAATGGTAATTTTGTATGTCAGTTATGAAATACCATTTTAAATACGTTTCTCTTAAATTAGAACTTAAACCAATAATTGAAAACAATTTGGAAACATTAAATTATAATCTTTTGATTTGGTTTTTAAATTTTAATATAGAAATTAGGATGGCTACGAATATAGCCCATAATATGACCCACTATGGTCTGTATGAAACATATTTGTAAGAAGTTTCGGAAAAGTCAATGAAGGCAACCCACAACTGTAAAATATTGGTGGCAATAGTTTCATTACTACTTTTCTTCATACAACTACGATTATGTTATTCAATGTTAATCAGATCAGATTTAACATATACCTGTAATTTTTCGAAATCAGATTATTAAATATTAATGAGACTAGATTTAACATATATGTGTACTTTTCCAAAATCGTTCAACCAAAATGCAAAAACCAACATGGAATTTTTCTTTATCAATAATTCGGTTTAACGGTTTCGGTTTTGTGCACACTAGACAGAGACACACAAATTCTTAACTAAGTATAGAAATAAGGCCAAACAGATAACTTTTCATTTTGTTAGACGTCTTTTTCATCAGACTTTGAACAAAGATTTATTTGTGTTAAAATTTGTAAAGGCGCAGAATGGTCTTAACCTAGTAAAAATAATAAACGAACATTAAGTTTAAAAGAGACGGAAAAAATTATGAATTATTCATTTATGTATTTATATTTTAGACTTTGACCAAACTAATGTTTGTTAAGTTACATCACGTTTATTTGTGACACCATTTCCATACCTATATTTATAGTATTCGGAGTTGGCAATTATTTCTCTCCAAAAAATTTGCATATTCCACTTAGTGTGCTAAATATATTTGATGACGCCACCTTTTTGAGGTGAATATGTCAAATTCAATACTCATGAACTTACTTGATGTTCACGAGGATAGAATGATGAAGATTAAGATTATGTATGATTTTCAATACGTATATAAGGTATGTCAAAAAGAAATTCATTATTTTCCCAATAGATGGATTTAGTAATCTGTATCTGTGGCAATAGGGTTACGCTAGATGGCATTAGAAAAATAAGATTTAATATTCGAAAAACTACTCACTCATGTATTGTTTAAGCGTGCTTCAAAAATGAACAGCTATAAAGATGAAGTTCGCCAAATTTTATAAGGTTTCTTTGATAAGGATGAAAACGTAAGCCAGGCAGCTAAAATTGTGTTGAAGTATTTATGCTCCTGATACCGTAACAGCAAAAAATGCACCACGTTCTGGAAGACAAATAGTCGAAAATGTAGACAATATGATGAAGATCGTCAAGTTCGCCCACCATGTAAGCATTGAACAAAAGACCGTTTGTAAAAAGAAGCTCAATGTGAGGGTGCCATGGATGGATGAGGATGCCATGGAATTTCCATTTGCGAATCACATCTGAACCGTAACGAGATCGAGCTATTTCTAAATGGGTTGGTGACTGGTGATGAAAAGTGGTCACTCACGACAACGCTCAGGAAGGATTTACTGAGATGTTTGATGGCATTGTCAGAGAATAAACCACTATGAGAACGTCTCTCTCTACGTCCAAATTCTTAATTCATACCTGTGCCAGAAGCGACCAAATTTCAGCAAGCGTCATAATGCAATGCAATTAGTACAAAGTTAGTTACTACAGCGTGCTAATTGCGGATTTCCTAGGAGAGGAGTTAATTTCGACCAATCGATCAATTTAAATGGGAGGTACTACCAGGGCAGTGTCAATGCTGATCATTTGTATTCCCAGAAATAATTTTATTAATAACATGATAGGAGCTAAATTTGATTGAATTCAATGCAACTTCTTGAGAGATATGGAGCTAAAGATGAACGGGCCAGATCGGTTATTTATATAAGAGATCCCAGAATAGGCAGACCAACGCAATCCAATAATATTTGCAGAATTAAGGTTGAGGAACGTATGATATGTGTCAAATTTGATTGAATTGTTATACAATTGTTTGGGGGATATGAGGCTAAGAATATGTGGGTTAAATCGGTTGTTTGTATGAGAGGCACCAAAAGGGGCGTGGTTTATCGGTCGATCTTTTCAGATTTTGCTGAGCATCACAAAGATTAAATTGATGATTACAATGGGAGGTACCAGAAGAGATTCAGATTTTGCTGAGAATTACAAAGCTAAACAAAGAATAAAAATTCTTAATAATGTGGTCAACCAACTGAGAATTACAGGAAATAAAATTGAATTTCGAAAAATCGGTTATGATCGGCCAAAAAATGAGGCTGTACCAATTTTATGAAGTTTCATAAAGTGCTATAACACTTATCGTACATACCAGCCAGCTCGCCAGCTTTTTGTTACCTTAACTTTCTTATTAGTGTTACATTTTTGAACGTTTCCAATGCTATATATATATTTTCAGTCCTCCGGTTAAAAGTATAGAAAGTACCGAGTATTGGTCAGTAAAACACAAACATTTTGTTATTCATTCAAATTTATTATATCGCCTTCAAAGTAGATTCCTTCTGAAGTAATACATTTAGGACAATGAATAATCCAACCGAATATCTTTTAAACACATTTTCCGTAAATGGCTTATGTCGACTAAAAAAGGAATGTTCGGAAATAGAAAAAATTAGTTGCAGTCACATCATTTTAAGATGGTGCAGAAATTCGTTCAAAATTATAGCTTTGGGAGAACGTGTCATCTTGGTGCAAGCTCCTTGAGATTTCTTTTCGCAAATCTGGCCTTTCCAGACTAATTGCGATGACTATCAATGCTGTGATAGTCAAAAAACAAAAACAGTCAACTTTACCTTGACTGTGAAATTACAGAGGAAAAATTGAAATTCGGAAATTCTGACATTTAAAGCTTAACAAATTTGATTGAGTATAGTAGCATTAAGATTTGAATCTAGAAATATATGTCATGAATTTTTTGTAATTTTTCCAAGTATTACAACGAAATGTAATAAGCAAAAAACTATGTTACCACAGCCTACGAATGGGTAGTTAAAGAAAAAAGATCGAATTTTGATAAATTCGCTAAATTGTGCAGGAAGTGCTGGAAGGGCTCGATTGATGGAACCCACTTACAATCCCTTAGTACGATCTGGTAAAATGTTAGACGGTGCCAGGTTTTAAGAAGTTTCGTAAAGTTATCGAGTTTGCCAGCTAGCTTACTTGGAAGCCACCATTCCGAAGCTTGTTGATTAGCTTGCACATCGAACTAGTTAATCAATGTCTCATCACCAGTTATACTTTGTTTTTTGAATGTGAGATCAGAACTGACTCGTTCCAGCATGTCTTTAGCGACCTGCAAAATGGAATCAATTGATTCGCGAGATATGGAACATTCAGTTGCTATCTCTTTCAAAACTTCTGTTCAAGATGATGACGGCCCACTACAGCGATGGAAATGTACCACCACATCCCGACCGCTTTCAAATGCATTGTAACACTTGCATGCACATGCTTTTGATAACATCGATTCCCCATACGTCTTCTGTTTTATTTGCAGCGATTTGACAAACGAAATGCTATTTGCGACACAAAATTTAAGGTAAATTATTCGTTAATTTTATCTATTGTAAATATCGCAAAACACACTTAAAATGAGCTGATAAAATCGGGCATTGCGAACAAACTAAATTGCTGATGGCGCTTAAACTCCGCATCACTATAGAAGACAATTATGCCAACATAGCGCCAAAAAGAATTTTGACATATCCTTCAAACGGGCTTTTTGAAATACCTATTTCCGGTATTTTTCTGGCTGGATGTAACGTTTACGTTTTCCTTTGGTGTCAATTCATAGTTTTATTAAGTTCAGAAGTCGGTTTAATAAGAACCAATAAAATCAACATTCTATTATCACATCGGAAGACAGAGACTGATTTAGCAAAACTAAAATTAAAACGCGAAGAAGATCTCAAACTTAGACATGCTAAAATATTGTTCTTCCCAATCACATATGCTGAATTTGTTAAACTGTCACTATACAATAAAATTGAAAAATTTAACTTTGGTCTAATTTAGCTCTTACAATTATGGAAGGCGGAGACAAAAGGTTACTATACGATTCTCGTGTAAATCTACGTTAGACGAGTATGAACCCAGTTACCAATTGTAATGCAATCAAAGAAAGGACGAAATGCCAAGCAAAATTATGAAAACGTGTAGGAGAAGTGTGCGGGAGCAATAAAAAGGACCATCCAAATAGCTCTAGTTTAGTTTTTCTCCTCTATCTTTGCACATTATCTGACATGGACAGAAAACGGTGGCAGAAGGACATCTGCACCTAAGGACATAAAGTAAAAAATGACCAGAATGGATATTTCCAAAAACCAAAAAAAAAAAAAAAAAAATAGAAATTCACATGTTATCACTGTGACATAATAGAGTGCAACCCACTAATGTTATACCCCTCACCATATCCTCACTTGCAGTAGATATGTAAGGATTTTGATGTCCTACCAGCAAATGGGAAGCTACCCATGGTGGGGGGGGGGGGCTTGACGTTGTGTCCATAGAGCGGAGAATTCCGGCTAATGCCGTAGCTCGACCACATTCCGTTCTAACAGTTGTCACTCGGACTTTGTTGGAAATTACCCCCTCAAATTCGGTAACATAGTTGTTAAATACGTCAGCAAGTTGCATTTAGCCGTAGTTGTCACACAACTACGGAGATGTTGTAAATGTTACGAAAACAAAGACAAAATGTCATTCTGGTAATACGGCTCTTTGTAGTTGCTACAGCCTCCCCCCCTGCTTAGCATGGTTATGTTTCACCGGCTGCCTAAGTTTCGGTTCTAGCAATCGTTATTGGTGCAAGTGGCTTTTCCACTAGTTATTTGGTGATGATGGTGTTTTGGTCTGATCTGGTCTTGGCCACGTTACCAAGTTTTTGCGTTGTTTTTCATTTTCGTCGTTCGTTGCTTTTGGTGTTTTGCTACACTTGTTTGTTGGTCGAGTGAGGGATTATTGTCACATTTTGCCATTGGCTCTGTGCCAACTGATGATTTGAGATGTTTGGTTAGATTTGGGTCCGAAAATCTCCACCATTCACATCTCCTTTGGCTGGCCGAGGAGTATCACATGGATGGATGATAACTGTGTTGACTATGATGACGAAGGTGGTAATGACGGTGATTCATGTGCACAGAAACTATTTTGGTTTTGTGAGGCAAATCCCTTGCATGTTCAGAAAAAATAAATTAGGAAAGTTACACAAAACAAAAAAGAGGATATAATATCTCTCGGAAGTTTAAATATTCTATTAATAATAAAAGTTCTATTTGATTAGAATTGTGAAAATCTTTAATATTAGAGAAACTCATATGAGGCAACAACTGCACTGAAAGGAGAGCAGCGGAAGTATGATTCATACATGTATCCAAAGCAATTGCCGCTCACAATAACCATTGTAATAGAATAATGCACAAACTTTGCATAAATGGAAATCTCTTAGAAATTTCAGCAAAAATTTTAGACACGAGGACGGTCCCAAAACTAATCGATCTAACAAAGAAGACAAAAAAATTAACGTTATTTTTCAACATAGTCTTCTTTTTGCCCGATACACCTTTTCCAGCGATAGCTTCTATACTCAGTCCTTACTATAAGAACTGTCAAGCTCCTTAAAATAGCCCTCATCCGTAGACTGCACCTCTTCATTGTTGGAAAATTTTTTGCACCGAATCATTTTTTCAAGTTTGGAAATAGAAAATAGTTGGAGGGAGCTAAATCTGGTGAATAAGATGCGTGATGGAGCAATTGGAATTTTAATTTATTAATTTTGGCCATCAGAATAGTAGATGAACTTTGCATTGAACTGGTGCATTGTCTTGACGAAGCAACACTTTCTTTTTTGACAAATGCGGCATTTTGCATAATTCAATCACCTAAACTTTGCAGTAAATTAAAAATTTCCTTTCTGAAGACAATCAATACAAAAAAATTCCATGCGCATTCCAAAACAACAGACGCCATGAACTTGCCTCCAGATGGAGCCGTCTTCGCATTCTTTGGATACGATTCTGTCATTCCAGTCCACTGCTTTGACTGTTTCCTTGTCTCAAATGTGAAGTGGTGAACGCAAGTCTCACATATGTCTCAAATCGACGCAAAAATTCGGCTTTATTACGGTAAAATACCGCCAAACACTCTACTGAAAACTCCTCACGACGCTGCTTTTGCTCTATTGAAAACAACAGCGGCAACCATTTTGCACACAGCTTTCTCGTGTCTATCATTTCAGATAACTTACGCACCTTCAGCCGACGATCAATCAATACCCTTTTGTGGATTTTTTTAACCGTGTCTGGCGCAGACACCTCAATTGCTCGACCACTACGGTGCTCGTCTGGGCAGCTCGTACGGGCCCGTTTAATCTCTGCTATACAATATTTTATAGTCGTAAATGAAGGAGCAGACTTCCCCAGAGTAAAATTCATCTGGCTTTAATATCGGTTGGACTGAGATCTTTCAAATAAAAATATTGAATTCCACAACGGTGATCAATTTTTTCCCATTTTTACAAATTTACTGAGATCGTTTACTTTTGATGGCTTAAATAAAAATATAAAACAACGTGGCGCCTTGTAACTTAAAACATATGTTTAATAAAGTTACCACTTTTCACAAAAATAATTTATTTCAATCTATGGCGCCATCTATGCGTCAAATCGGTTAGTTTTGGGACCGCTTTTGTATTATAACGAAGCCAGTATGAGCCATAGCTTAGCTAGGGTTCACTGTAGTTTAACATCCGTAAGTTTTACCACACTTAAATGTTTATACCTGCACCCGAAGAAATGAGGGGTCAGGTTATCAGGAGGAGGTCATCTGATACCACTAAAATATAACACCGCGGAGAAAGCGTATACAATACCAAGCATTGTTTGATAAAGCGTATCTTATGACCTCGGAAGTCGATAGTTACGGACTGATCCGTAACTACCGATACCGATAACTATTGAAAATTTTTATAAAATTTCTTAAAATTTGCACAGCCTCATATATTTCCATATCGTAGATTGGCAAATGAATTCTGGTATCTTCCGTATAAATTTACCGATATTTCGAAATTCAGTTTCTTCCCCTATAGTGCTTAATTCGCGGATTGCTTCAACCCAAATTGTTGTCCGTATGACTCTGTAATACTTGGTAAAACTTGTGCAAAACCGACCCAGTAATGACGACCCTGTTGGCACGTCCCACGCAAATGACCAATTCAACACATTTATTCTACAATTCATATCCTGTGTCCAATTCCACCAAATTCAGACAAATTTCATACAAGTCATCGTTTACCAAAGTAAGATTTGTGACTAGAAATGAATCGCATAATCGAAACTTTTCTTATTCTTCCCTTACAAACTGACCGATTTCCCAAAATTCAAATGTTCCCCTCTAACTCCTAATTCGTAGATTGTCGCAAACCAAGTTCTTGTTCGTTGTATTGCTCTGTAATTTCAGTTGTGCAAAACCGACCAAGTAATGATGATCCTCCTGGTACGTCCCATGCACTGAATTCAGTTGTACGGGATTACTCATTTAGTGGCGGTCTGGTTAAATGACTGTCATCTGAATTGTTATTTATTTTGTGAAATGAATTTAGTGGAATAATTAAACAACGACCGAAGAAAGCGTAAAAATAACTAAAACTTATTTCTCATTCTGTGGGTACGTCGACAAGCAAAATTGCCGCCTATGCGGCTCGAAGAACCCAAAAGTGATTGTGGAAAAGTCATTGTATCCGGAAAAAGTAACTGGATGGTTCGCATTATGGTGACGACGTGTCACTGGGCCGTATTTTTCGAAAATGACGCTTGATGGCAACCAATCCAGAGGTGGTCATTTAAATGTGATTGCATTTCGTACATAATGGCAAGGCCTCAGCATTATAATGAAATAAAAGTTTATTCGAAGTCATAGCTTTACGTGTGTTTTATTTAACTTTACTTTTGAAACCGGAAAATGGGTAATCTTATATTAGTCAAACTTTATACGTTTGTTAAACTCGGCTGTGAGACTAGTCTGTCTTGCCACGTTCATTCTTCTATAAAAGTTAACTGATTTATGAGAATTTAATTCTTCTCCTACAAGACTGTTATTTTTCGTTAATCTCCATTAAATTGTAATGTTAGCAAAAATTGTCCGGTCAATTTTTTGACTTTTTACCTTTCAGGCAAATTATTTAATGAAAACCGTTTAGAACCGTATTTGATGCAACTAAATGAATAAAATGCATCAAGCTTTTATTAAACTTGTCACTGAAGCGAATATGGTTATTATGAAGCGAATATGGTTATTTTGAAGCGAATATGGTTAGCCAATTTGGCAAATCAATGCAAATCAATGCTCTCTCTGTTCAAAGTGGAGAAAAGCAAGGTATAATAAGTAAGCCCAGTAGGTTGCAATTTCGATGCTTTCATTGTGCTTTAATTCAAATGATTTGCCACTCCACACTCCGAACAAAAGAATGTTGTTGCAAAAGAATGTTGTCTCATCCTAAGTCCTTTAATTTGTTGCGCAATTTTAATATTGGGAGTACCGCTGTTTTTGTCAATAATTTGCGAGTTATTCTGGGAAAATGGTGCATTAAATGTTATTCAAAATATTGTTGATTGATAGGCACTACTTCTTCTGTCTATCTTTACCCCGTCGTTATAAAGTTGTATCTTTTAATGTTATCCAGGATTTGACAAAATTTTTAGTGTCTTCCTATGAATAGACGAGTCATTTGTTTGTCTATCGAAGTCAATGATAATCAAAACGGATAATATTTGATGAATATGGCGAATGGTGTGGGACTTTCTAAATGAGTAGGTTTCGAGCGGCACCAGAAAATGTGGAATATCATTATTATGCTATAGAGCAGTAATGGGCAAGTTTGTTCTTGAGCACTCGGCTCAACCTCATCAGGTGTTTTCAATAGAGTTCCCTGTAGTGAATTCGTCGGGGCAAAGGTGTAGTGAACAGAAGTCCTTTATTTTTGCATAACATAGAAAACATAGTTATAACGATCAGATTTTGTTCATTAATCGTTTTCTTCAATAACGTGTTGTCATTTCTCATCGTCCCTATAAGCAAAAAACAGGGACAATCGATTTTCGCAAGCTTCTTTTGAGGCGAAATTTTCACCAGCAAAATCATTTACCATAGACAGGAACAGTTTGCTATCACTTGGTGTCAGGTCCAGACTATAAGATGGATGCATAAGATCATCCCAACCAAGCACACGGAGCACCTGACATGTTACTATCAATGAATTTGTCCTAGCATTGCCCTGATGGGATACAATTCTTCCTGGCCACTTCTGAGCAAGACTTTACGATTTACATTATTTTATCGATATTTTCGAAAATTGGAACGAACAAATTACCAGAATGAAATCGACTAAACCAAAATTACGCAGGATAGGTTGTTGCAGTATTAGGATCGTAAACGCTAGTCAGATTTTCCGCCTTTATTGGAGAAAAACTGCAAAATATGAGTATTTTCCCCCTTGCTAGTGTCCATCGCTCAAGCAATTCTGAGTCAAGAAATCACATCGTCTGAGTGGTTTTTTGAAAAACGAAATCCTATCATTCTAATAAAATATAATTTTCTATTCTTTGGGCTACCGTAGTGGATCCAATTTCCTTAATCATCATAGATTATGCGATGAAAAAAAAAAAAACTTGACGAGCAGAATTTCACAGATGCGAGGTCTACGTTCAACATTATGAGAGGCCAGTTTATATGGAAACCAATTTCAAATTTCATTCTGAATTATTACCAATTAATTTAAACGATGTGAGGTTGCTTCTTGAGTCATTCTTAACGCAACAGCTAGTTCCGCCTGTATATGGCGCGAATTTTCCTTCAATAATGATTCAAATGTCGCTTCTTTAAATGCGTTCGTCTTTCGCTAAGTTCTCTATCTTCGACGCCAAGATTGATATTTTTAAACTTTTCACACCACTCACTTAACGTAGAACGAATTAAGGAAGAACATTCTGTCAAAAAAAAGTACCAGGAATTGGTCAATAAAGCACAAAATATTTATTATTATTTATTTTTTTATTTATATTTATTCAATTTATCTTATCCCCCTTACATTCGGCCTATTCCGCAGTAGTACTCATGCTAGCAAATAATTCAATTATCCCAGTTTCTGGAAAAGGCTCTTGCCGCTAAATCAGTTTGACGTGTTCTTTCAACTGATAATGGGTGCTTCGAAAATGTAATTAGAGTTTTGGAAGAAAGTCAGCCGCAACTATATCTGGTGAATTGTGTGGTTGTTTCGGGATATCATTTGGGTTTTTACCCAGAAATTTGTTCCCTAATGATGACTCTTCATTACTCAATCCTGAAATTTTCAACGAATTTGCCCCCTCAAACGCCGCATAGCCCCCAAGTAATATTTTTTTACTTGCCGTCTGAACTACTGGCAAGGATTCCCAGTGCAGAAAACCGCGATAATTAAAGAAAAAGTACAAAAAATTTCAGTCAGGTGAACTGGCTTGCATGTGTCTTGCTGTCCTTTTGTGTTGTTGCGAAAAATACTCGAAATGTATGCACAATAACAAAGCGAAATTGTAACCTTCTGAAGTTCTCCGTTTCGGAAATGTAGAAGGAACATCGGCCTTTGCTGAACCGGGCAATAAGCATGAGTGGTATCTTAAAGGTTATATCAGTGCAATTTATTTTCATTCGCAGTAATAAATGCCTGATGTGAGCTCAATTATAATCCAAATAGTGCAATTGACTAAAAACAGGAATCTAGGAATATATAAGTTAAATAAAGTGGTCTGTATGGGAGACTATACCAGAGTGGGCGTGATAATTTCGTCGATTTGTTCACATTTTGTCCAATATTATTACGCATCATAATTGATGAGAATTTGAGTAAATTCAGGATGCGATTCATGGATTACAGTGGAAAATCAAATATCGATAAATCGGTCTACTTGCATGAGAGTTACTAGAATGGAAGTAGATCATCAAACGCATGATGTATGGAAAATTTGGTCGAAGTCGGTACAATCGATTTTAAGATATCTGGGTGAGCATATATGGCCAAAGTTGGTAGTTTATGTGGGAGGTAGATCGATTTTTATTCGATATTTTAGAAAGTTACAAAATTAAAAATTTTGATTACCATAGCCGGCTAATTAGAAATTACAAAGAATTGATTGAATTTCGAAAAATCGGTTATGGAAGGTACCAGAATGGATAAGGCAATCTGCTTCGTTTCTATTCTGAGGCCCTATTTTGATAAACGCTGAATGTGTGGGCTGCAGATTATGAATGAGGAATCAGAGTAAGAAAATTGAATTTCGGAAAATCAGTCAACTTGTATGGAAGGTACCGGAAGGGGATGCACCGATGTAGCCCATTTACAATAATCCTCGACTACGATCTGAGCAAATAGTAGGCCATACCAAGTTTTAAAAAGTTGCATAATGATTTGCCAGCCAGCCATATAGACGGACATCGCTCAATGGACTAAAAAAGTCATGAAACACATTTCTTTAAAAGATAGTTTAAACTCTTTCTTTAGGGTGTTAAATTTTTACTGATACCAAATAATAAATACCTTCATTTCTCCGGACGAAAGTATAATTATATCGACTTTTGGTCGACGCCATTCGCAAAATTGTTGATGTATAGTATAGACCAAAGTTGTGCCAATTCAGCGATAAAAATAATTTATACAGTCTCTTTAAAGGGGGTTTTTTTTTAAATCGCACGTCCCCCGTAATTTTTTTAGTAGAATATAAATAAAAAAATTCCCGCATGTGAAGCATATTCGACTCAAAACTAGACATTTTCTGACAAAAATAATATACCCATATGCGAGGCACGCTTGCAGTTTGCTTTACTTTTATGGCAGCGTTTTGTTCTAGGCTCTTCTTTCTCACCTTTGGAAAGTCCGCTTTTATTGCGCTCATATGCCGTACATTCGCATACGCATACGCCACTTAATTTTAATAGTTTCAGTTAAGTTTCAATGACCTTTAACTCACGTCTACTGCCCAACAGAGATGTTAGCATTAATTTTTGTGACTGGAGCAGTTTTTCATCCCCTTTTGCATTAACCTAGGATTCTGCGCAGTAACCCAACATTGATTGTATAGGGGTTTGAGACATTCTATATTTGTTTACTTTAATGCGTGAACGCAACGAATCCAAAGCCCGGGGAGGAAATGTCAATCGGTAGCCTGACTTTTGAATTGAGAATTGAGTGTTTATCGAAAGTGGATGACGAGTTGTACATATGAGAGTTTTATGAAAATGTTGAATTGGCGGCTGCAGTACGTTTCCCTGCTTAAATGGTGTGCCAAGCATTCCTTTCATTCGAGAATGGATCAAAAAGTTCGAAAAGATCTACATGAAGTGTTTTAAATGTGCGTAAGCCCTAGGAAACCAGTCAGAGGGTTGACTCCGTTGTGTTTTTCCAACATTTACCTATATTTTGTTTTCGGGTGAAGTCTATTTCCGAATCCGAAAAGCAAACATCAGAAACTATGCCGTTTGCGAAGAGTTATCAGCATTTACTTTTTGTTGTAGATGAAAGGCGTTCTTCAGTTTCTATGAATTGAGAGCATTGCGTGGAGATATTAGACAAGTTATTGTTATCTGAACTGTATGGTTCCATCAGGACGGAACAAAGTCACATACTTCGAATACGCCTCTTCCACGAATTCGCAAAAAAAATTTGTATCTGAAATCTAAAGATTATGCCAATATACTGCTTTGCCTGGTGCATTTGAATGAAAATATCAATGACGAAATGACAGCCATTACAGATTTCACCTGCCAAGCCGTTATAAGAAATTTCACATTTCACTTTAAATGAGGGCGGCGAACGCGATGGTTTACATTCAAACGATATTATTTTGAAAAATATTAGGTGCGCAACGAAGTTCCCGCTGTTTCCCAATAGATGGCGCCAGCTGTAAGTGCTAGTCGATTCTGCCATAACCTAAATGTCATGAGCCTAGCTTAGGCATATGGTAAACATACGGCCTCGACACAATAGTGGTTTTCTTTTGATGTCATATTCTTTTGGTTGCGTGAATATGTATTATTTTGTGCCAGATAATCGTCATATGCGGAAAGTATTGATTTTCTTCTTTCAATCGAAGAAAACGGCGGCTGAATTTCATTGAAAGCTTCAAAACTTTTACGGGGATGATGCTTTAAGTGAAATAACGTGTCAAGACTGGTTCTGTCGCTTTGAAGACGGTGATTTTGATGTTGGCGACCGTTCGCGTGAAGAAATATGAAACCCTTCGAAGACACTGAATTAACGTCATTGCTCGATAGGGATCCGTGTCAAATGCAGATAGAGCTTGCTTCAGCATTAGGAGATACCCGCTCAGCTACATATTTCCAAGCGATTGAATGAGTTTGGAATGATTCAAAAGCAAGGAACTTGGGTTTCTTATGAGTTGAAACCAAGGAACGTTGAGCGTCGATTTTTCAGCAGTGAACAATTGCTTCAGCGACAAAATAGGAAGCGTTTTCCTCATCGTATTGTAACGGTGATGAAAAATGGTTCACTACAGCAATCCAAAGAAAATAAAGTCATGGTCATGCTTCTACGTCGTAGCTTCGGCCGAACATAAACGCTGCGTAGGTTATGCTCCGTATTTGGTAGAACCAGGTCGGTGTTATTTATTACGAGCTGTTGAAACCAAGAGAAACCATCACTGGGGTCGATATCGACTTCAATTAATGCAATTGAGTCGGGCTCTGCGCGAGAAACGCCCGCAATACGCGGAGACGCACGAAAAAGTGATTCTTCAACATGATAACGCTCGGCCTCACGTGACCAAGCCCGTTTAAACCTACCTGGAAACGCTGAAATGGCAAGTCTTACCGCATCCGTCATATTCTCTAGATATTGCGCCGTCCAATTATCACTTGTTCCGTTCGATGGCAGAGAGTCTGGCTGACCAGTAGTTCCACCCATACGATGAAATCAAGGAATAGTTTGGTTCGTGGATAGCATCAAAAGGTGAACAGTTTTACCGTGAAGGAACTCAAACTTTGGGAAAAGCTAGTAACTAGCAATCGGCAGGCAATACATTTAATGCCGAAATTATGTAATCGATCTACTAAAAATATACTTCCTTTTGAGACACCTCTTACCACTGTCCGGCACTTGAAATTGTGTACGTTTGAAGAGAGCTTTCTTATTAAGTTGGTTGCTAAGTCTGTAGTAGCATCAATATTCTTAATATTCAATATTCTACTGCTAATGTGTAGACTAAAATTGGTTGGCTTTATTGACTAAACTTAAAAACAGCTTCTCATAGATCTTATGGTATCATGCTGTGTGGTTTCTATATTGATAGTATAGTCTTATTATATTATATAGTTCACACTTTCCTTCCCAATGTAAGTCCCATATTGACCAAAATAATTTCACCTTCTGTTAATTAGCTTTTCAAATCTCTTTAAATTTCAAATTTTAGCATTTTCAATGCAGCCCATATTCTAAAATATTTAAAACTTTAAATCCAGTTAGACGAATTATAACCGATTATTCAGATCTAATAGCTGTGATAACAAACAGGAACATATTGATACAGTTTTTTATCAAGATTCTTCATAATATTTTTAGGTCGTTATCTCTAGAACGTTTATTTTTCATATTACATAACGATTATAAGGGGAAGAGGTTTACAATGACCATATGTTCGAACTGGTGGCAAACTTTTATGATTTTTCCCTCAAGAAACTCTTTCTTTGTTTTGTAATTAAGAACTCTTCTTTGAGAGCAAACTTTTCCACCCATACAAAACTTTAACTACAGAGACTTTCTTAATAACATTGCCCTTTCTGAGCGCAGTGACCGAAACAAACGACCACGAACAGGCTTGTTTGTTAACCTTATCAACAGCAATATTTCCACTAAACCCTTGTGCAACATATGGAATGTGGAACCATGAAGCACGTGTGTGTGGATTTCCTCACACAAACATAAAAGTACAATAAAAATGAATTACCATACTTTTAGGAGCATTACGAAACATGTATTAAAGTTGGTACGTGAATGAAGGAGCACGAAAAGACGGACGGACAGAGCGATATTAGCATGGATATACCAAGGGATATACAAACCCATTCTGGTTTAGCGGACTAGAACTACATAGGCAGAATGGTGGTTAACGACGATACCGTAAACTATAAAAACAAAACAAAACAAAAAAGCGAAAATAAACATAAAAAAATAATAAACACTCATGAGTAGTCGTCTTGTACATCCATAACAAAAGATTTGAAAAAATGTGATAAAAAGAGAGAAACCACTGATAAACGAATCTACAAACTAGAGAGGGTGGTTGACATCCAGGCCTTTGATTCTTATGCGCTGCTCATAACTATCCCCGATTTGCGGCGGAGTTGGTGACCACATTTGGGTGATGGTTACGAAACAAATTCAAAGTCTCGCGTTTAGTTACTGTCCTGTGGTTCCATTTATGCTAGCATTGCTTGCATGTTGTGGGAGATTTTTTACGAGAGTACGTGCAAATGATGTGTCGTTTTGTAGTGTTTGCCTTAATGTTTCGCGTTTCGGCCATTCACTTCTGGTGGCAATACGAAAACACAATTAATAGCAAATCTCGCCAAAATCCAGTGCAATATAAACACAACCAAAAGGCGAATGTGTGGTTTGTTCGTTCTAGTGTGGTTATTATTTTAGCAGATTTTGAAACATTACTAAACTAAATTACAAGTTAGAAGAGGTAAGAGCATATGGAGTACAGAGGATGTAAACGTAATAAGTATTAACAAGAGATTATTGCAGAGGTACGCGCTCAAAGTGTTGCCAACTTCACGCTGCTGTAGCAACCAAACGGCTAGTGACAGCGCGCTCATTTTTTAATAAGCGCCAGTCTGCTATGTTGTTTATAAGGCTGTGGAAGCATATCGTTTTACGTTGCATTTAAGAAAAGAGTTGTCGAAGTGGAATTCAAAGGCAACAGTGTTATTGCTTTGCATTTGGTTGGACAATCGCAATCAGCCATTATTAGTGAGCTTTTCCTATGAGCAAAATGTTTATGCATCGTACCATTACACGTTACAATGATTGTAGTAGCATCAAACAACGTCCAGGTGAATGCCAAACACTTTACAATTGGCAAAGCACTTTACAATTGGCGAAAATTGTCAATGTGTTTGCTCGTAGCGTGGGGCATACACTCGTATTTCATTTTCATTTCATTTATTTACGTCTATGGACATATAAATCCTTACAGACTAAGAATTGACATAACATAATTCAGGAAAGTTATGTAAATATGTACATTATTTCATTCTAAATTCTAAATTTTGAATTCAATAAATTCACAATTCAAACCACTATGCTGGGCATAATTCTGAGTAATTTCGGCGGAACATAAAACGGCATAAGCGACAATAATTCAGAAAAATCAATTATACCAGCTATTATAGCTATATTGCAAGCCCAGTAACCAGCATCTGGAGATATAAGATAGCACAAAATCACCAAAGTTAATTGAAGAGAGAGCAAACTTCAGAAAAACCCGCTGAATTCTTTCTATGTGTGATATATTGACTTGGGGTAATATAGTAGGGGTAAATATAGGGGTAAATTCCAACTTTGATCTTACATAAGAAATATACACTATTTTTAAAGTATGTGGATCAGTGCAATCGGGACAATTTCTTCTAATATACGCTAGTATAGAATAAGCTTTAGGGATAATACAATTTATATGCGAGGTAAAAGTCAGTGAAAGTCACAGTAGTCAGAAAGTCATAACCACTAATAACGACTTTGCATATTCTATTTCATAAATACGATTCTACCTACTTTAACATCAAGGAATGAAATCCCATAGATTGCAACTCAGCACAAAGTAAGGTACTTTATCAAATACTTTGGCAAAATCGGTGTAAACTGTTTCAACTTGATGACCAAGTTCAAATGATGAAATACAATATTCTGTGAAAATGGTTGAATTTGGTTCATGGTTAATGTGGTAGATCTACCTGGTTAAAATCCATGTTGAGATGGCGATATAATCAATTTTGTAAAAAAAGATAACTTCTCATAAATTATATACTCAAAAATTTTCGAAACAATTGTTAGTTTGGAAATCGGTAATAATTCTTCTTACCATCTTTAAAAATTGGTATTATGGACGACGACTTCCATCTATCTATAAAGTCGCCTTCGTTTAATGAAAAACTAAAAGTATATTTAAGAGCAAAGGTTAGTGACGAAAATACCGTCAGAATCCGATTTATAACTGGTTTTTAAGTGCATAATTCCATCATACACCTCTTCCTCAGTGAGTTCTAGGACACCAATGTCTAGCATGTCAAACAATTTTGGGTATCTAGCTGTATGGGCCGATGAATGTACAAAATTTGATTTAAACAAATTAGCAAACAAGTTAACAGAATCACTGCATGACCTTGATACAACATCACAAATTATCATGTTTGAGGGAATTTCTGAAACACTCCTTTCGAATTAACAAAATGCCAGAACGACCTAGGGTTATATTTAATTTCATTCTGTTTTTGCAATACAAATTGATTATGTAAAATTGATTATGTAAGAAATTAATTAATTATTTTTTTTTTTTTTTGATTATATAAACATTTTTCATGATTCCAGATTCAGTAAACTTTTTATTTGTTGCGTAGATTTTTAAGTTTTTTAAGACCTCTAGTATACCACGGAAGTTTGTAAGGTCTTGGGCTCTTCAATGGAATACTATTCCTACAAAATTCCAAAACTGTATCCAAAAAATAATTATAACAATCAGAAGTAGTTTTACCCGAAAAAATGTCTCAAAATTACAACACTTAAAGTTAAAATTGAAAGTATCAGTACTTGCTGAATTATCAAAAACTGATAAGATTCAATAATTGTAAGAATGTGATGCATATTCGATGCCGAGAATAGAATGAACTGCTATTGAAGGCTTACAAAATACGAAAAGTGCAAAACCTAACATCTACTTAAAGTACAGAAACTTGTCTATGTGTCTGCTCGTACAGTACGACACTTATTAAAAACTGAACTTCACTTAGCAAGAGAAAAGGTTTTAACACACCTGAACGATGATGAGTAAAATTTGTTTTTTCTGATTAAAAAAGTTTTACTATACAGCTATATGTAATATGTTAGCAGATAAAAGGATTATATTTAATTAGAGTGCAAATCTAATGTTATTTCAGACAAGCCTATTGCTCTACGAAAGCAAATGCCAGTGAAGTTTGAGTCGCGGTAACTGCCACAGAACGCTCACCGCTCGACCAACTAACAGGGCGTAAATTTGAATTAATAAATCCACCTTGAAAAGACATTAAACGATGATAAAGTCCATGAAATCCAAACGCCTGTATTTCTATAAAATAATATGGTAGATTAAGAAAAACGCAAATAGAAGGATTTAATTGTGCAAAAAAAGAAAAAAATTTAGGGAAAGTGCAACATGAAAATAATCACATCCAGAAACATGATTTATTGCTTTCTTCCAAAACATTTTTCTCACTGAAGATCTGACATAGAGATACAAATATTTTACAAATCAATTGTCTGTGTTTTTTACGCTCTGTATGTCAGAGCATTATGTGTATTCAAGTTGAAGATCATTTATGTATTTGCAAATCATGGGTGAAAAGTAGTTTTATCAGAATGATATTCTCTTAATGGCAGGCTATCTGCTTTTTTCTTTGGTGAAAATTGTCATCGGCAATGAAACTGCATAATTTCCTGTGAGCACACGATCTAAAATTCATTCTCATTAAGTTCTGTGTTTCCGACGTTTAAATTTGCCGCTTTTAAACCAAGTTCGGTTTTGGGGATTTTCATCAAGTTTTGCAAAAAGCATAAATGGTCTTGAGTTTGAATATACAGTGGGAAGCAAAACTGTCCGAAAGTTTTGCATTAAGAAAGTAAGGAAATGAGAATAATACAAATATAGGTATATTATCAAATATATGTATTTTCCTTGTTTAATTGAACATTATTCTAAATTATAAAGTAAAAAAACTCACATAAATTGCTTCAAGAAAAATAAAAATATTTATAAAACAAAAAATTCACTATTCGGACACTTTTGCACTTTTAGCGGTTTGTTGAAAATAAATTAACGTTCCTAATTTAATATTTCGTCCAAAGGCCTTTATTTTTAATTACGTTTTGGCATACTCTCGACCAACTTTTCATTAAGTTAAGAATGATATCATGGTCAAGAGCTCGCCATTCATGTTGTATTCTCTCCCAAAGCTCGTCAACATTTTTTGGTGGGCTTTCACATGCTCCCACCTTTCTTTTAACAATAGCCCATAAATTGTCTATTGGATTCATCAGAAGTTTGGTTTTGTAGCCAGCTTTTAACTATTTTGGCCGTGTGCTTCGGATCCCCGTCTTGCTGGAAAATGACTTCTTCGACTGGGTAAGCACTCTCGTCAACAAAATCTGGTAAATTTGTGCGTAGAATATTTAAATAATCCTCCTTCCTCATTATACCTTGGATTCTCACTAAAGGTCCAATGTTCCACCAAGTAAAACATCCCCACACTATAATACTGCTGCCACCATGTTTCATCGTTTCCTTCACATGCGGCCTATGCCAATAATATTCTTTTCCATCAGACTGGTATCGGTTGACTTTCGTTTCGTCGCTCCAAATAACCCGTCTACTGTCCAATTTTTGTGGGTTTTACAGAAATAAAGGCGTCTTTTCACGTTTCTATCGGAAAGTGCTGGCTTCTTCTTTTTCACACTCGCTACTAAACCAATTCTATTTAATGCACGTCTGGCCGTCCAGGAACTGACATCCTTACCAATACTTTTTGCAACATTTTTTCGGTGTCTTGATGGCCTTATTATGCAGCAAACGTTCAATCTGCCGGGTATCACTATCAGAAAGCAGTCTTGGTCGACCCCCTTGGTTACTATTGGAAGCAACATTACGTCGTTTTTTTATATCATTTACCGTGGATTTACTTAAATTTAATCTTTTAGCAATTTTATGGCATGAATAATTATTTTGCAACAAATTTATCACATTGTTTTTAATGTCAGTTAGCGTTTTTCTCATTTTTAAAGATCTTTTATTTTTTTAACTTAAAATCAAGTCAATCACCTCACAGGTCAAACAATAATGCACAAATAAAGCAATAAAAGCTTGACAACGAGATATCAACAAACAAAAAAAAAAAAAAAAAACAATGGGTCAATTACCGTTATATTTCAACAAAGCAATATCGTGATAATGTTTACTTCGTGTACAGTGCAAAAGTGTCCGAATAGTAAATTTTTTTTTTTAATTTTTTTTTTTCTTGAAGCAATTTATATGAGTTTTTTGCTTTGTAATTTAGAATAATGTTCAATTTAATAAAAAAAAATACATATATTTGATAATATACAAATATTTGTATTATTTTCATTAACTTACTTTCGTCATGCAAAACATCCAGACAGTTTTGCTTCCCACTGTACGTAAAAATACAAGTAAAATTAAATCTTTAATCATAATCGAGGATTAAGTTCTAGAAAGTGATTACAGAAATATATTTTCAATTCAATTAGAGATACTTTTATGACACATCAAACTGTCATCCTCCATATCTTTTGATACGGCAAAACTAGTACAGAAATTTCAGTCAGGTGAATTGACTTCAATATACTTTAATTTTTATGAATTTGTGCAAAACTGTGCAGAGTGCCCGAAAGGAGTGGTAAATCACAAAATTCTTACACTGAAAAAATTTTCTTCGTAAATATTATGAAATTCTTCATTAATTTCCAACCAGAGAAACATTTCATTGGATCAATCAAACGAATTCATAGATTTTATGAAACCGAAACTTCATTGGATTCATGAAGAACTTCTTAGGATCTATGAAATCCTTTGTAAAAAAAATGAAGTTTTTTTTCGTAAGATCTATGAAACTTCTTTATAGAATTTATGAAATTGTTCACAAAATTAAACAAATGAAGTCATTAAATTAGTGAAATATCTTCATTAATCTAATGACATTTTTTCAGTGTAATAACGAAATGGAATTTGCTCATTTGATTAACGAAATTTGTTGTAACAATTTATGACATTTTTTATATAGTTTACGAATTGATTTCAAAGAATTTAAGAAAATGCTTCATGATTACAATGAAATTTAGGAAATGTTTTGTGAAACGCGCTCATAAAATCAGTGATTATCCACGTTGTCGCCTATAAAACAAAAGAAATTATTTATAGTTTTCCAACATAAATTATATATTTTGTTATTCAGTACAATTATGTGTGACAGTAAGTGAAAACACTATTATAAATAACGTGACATATAATACCGGGTTATCCATTTTTCGGTTTCAAAACTAAAGTTAAATAAAACACACATAAAGCTATGATTTCGATGAAACTTTCATAATGCTTGAACCTTGTTATGGCCGTATAAAAACTGACTGTTTTGGCCTGCAATTGAAGATTATGAACTGGACGATATATGGTTTCAACATGGTGGAGCATGAGAAGTTTCCTTAAAGCGTTATTTCGCGTTTAGACGGCGTCAATTGACCGCCAAGATCATGCGATGTAACGCCGTTTTTTTGTAGAGTTATGTACATCAAAGACGGTGTTTACGCGGATAACCCCTATACGTAGGAATGTTGAAAACCAACATTCGTCAAGTCATCGCCGAACTACCGACCAAAATGTGCGGAAACTACTTCAAAAGGAACGGTCATTTAAATGACATTGTATTTCTTACATAATGACAAAGTCCAAGCATTATAATGAAGTAAAAGTTTCATCGAAATCATAGCTTTATGCGTGTTTTATTTAACTTTACTTGAAAACTACAAACGGATAACCCTCTATAGCTTATAATTCATAGGCTACCGTGGCCTGAGTTTTCATTTATTATTGTGGCTCATAATTTTTGGTAAAATTATACGTTAGCCATGTTCTTTCTAGTGGCCAATAGCCGATTTAACACGTAAATTCTTAGGTTCATATTTTCTAACCGGTTGCACCAAAATTGAATTTGGTACACGTTAACAATTTGCTAAGCTAGAGTCTAAGAATGAAAAATGATCTCGCTGGCACAGTTCTTTTGGTATCTCCCGTATTTAATCAATATTTTCTTGGGTTCATATCTCCTCCAATTTCATCTACACTAATTTCAGTCAATTTTGGTTCATATTAAAGTCATGTTAAGGTGGTGTTTGAGAATGAAATATGACTGCACTCTTTTAGAGAATACTACTAAGTAACCACACTTTTTTCGGTATCTCCCATACAAATGACTGCATCAATCCACATATTCTTAGCTTGAAATCATTCAAGACGATAACCTTAGTTCTGGAAATGAGAATAGATCACTTCAGTTTGCCCCTTATTGTAGCTCCGATATTGACCGATTTAGTGAAATTTAATTTTCCCCAATAAAAGTGCATAGACTGATTGATTGAGGAATTACTTAGATTAACCGAGAACATCTTTCAGTTTTGGTTCTATCATCAATTAATTTTATTATATTTAAGATGGTTCTAAAACCAAGAGGGCCTCTTCCGCGAAATTAGAACATAAAGCTGTTCTTTCGAATACAATATATTGCAATACATTACTTCGGAATGGAATTTTATATATAATTCTAAAATATGGAATCGATTTTTTACATGAGAAACATACTCGTATGTAGAAAAAATATTTCAAGCAAAAAGTTCTGGTGCTACTTCCAATGCACTGATTACATGAAAGTCCTAACAGAGCAGGGATACATTATCACGGAATTTATTCTCAAACTAATGTTGGTAGAATCGATTCGAAAACATTTTGCTGAGTACCGTTTAATTGTAATATTTCGTAAAATATCAAAATATCGACTGGATAACCCCGCTGTTTCTGATACCTCTCATAGAAATTACATAATTTAATCCACCATATCTGTCATTCAATTGTACTAAATGTAGTGTTGTGCAAATATTCTAGAGTGTTGGCTTATAAGAATTTAGTGATTTGCCACGCCCTTTCTGACACTGCGCACACTTTCTCAACATTGCAAAAGGACGTTGGGTGAAGGTATATGTAAGTAGGTCAGTTCATTTGACTGAAATATCTATACTGCTATGTATATTGATTGGAGATTGTCCGCTATAATGCTGGGCCTGTTATCTTCATAATTGCAATGGATTAAATGTTCTGTATTCAACTGATATTGGTAGCTATTCTTGCATTAAATTGCAATCTTTTTATTTTGCAGCAAATTCTCATTAAATTTGTTATTGCCGCTTAAACGGCATTAAGTATTAAGTGTTATTTTCTGGTCCCATTTGTTTATCCTTTTGGCCATGTCCAAATATTAACGTGGCAGCACAGCCAGTGCCAACTATTTATGGCATCGCTGTTTGTTATTCTCTTATTGTTATTGCCGTTGTTGCTGATGATGATTCAGGTATATTCCATCCATATTTTGCTAAAGTTAAGCAAAGAGATCCTGGACCGGCATTTAACACACGTTGAAACTACTACAATAACCAGGCATACACACACACACACACACACACTCACTCATACTTACTGTTATGCACTGCAAAGACCACATTTACCTTTTGTTCGCCAAGAATGCAAAATAAACAGCTTAAATCACTTTTGTTGTTGTGTTTGTTGCCGTAGCTGCTGTTTTGGGCCAACTGAGACCTGGAAAATGCTGAAATCTTTGGCACGAATTGCCAAACAAATTTTCCAGCAGAAATAGTTTAACATGGCTGCGTTGTTTGCGTTGCCACCTCCCAACTCCATTTGCTTGTAATACTTTAGCCAGAGCTGTGCATGTGGTCTTTACAAGTATTACAACGTACGATTTGTGTACATTTATTCTAGGGAATTGTGCAGCTCCAGTTTCTGATACTGTTTATTTAATTCCGATACAAGCCAACAAACAGTCACGGTAACAGACTGCTGAATTACAACGAACAGTGTATGTTCTCGGTTCTATGGCAACGCATATATGCAAATATTTAGATATTTTTGCGTTAAATCGTTACAAGTGAGTGAAATTCTCAAAGTTAATGTTAAATATTTATTTTGGCCATTAAAGCCAAGTATTTCCATGCATCAGATACCCAACAAACAAATTAAAAATATTAGAAATTCTCCAAAAGAGAGAGTAGGTAAGGCAGCAGCATATGCCGATTCTATATTTCCAGCAGAAATGCTTTCAGATTGCTTCCAATAATATAAACCTATCTGTGGTCACAACCCATAACAGCCTAAGTCTGTTTTTCAATATTTTCAGTACAGGAGTTTAAAGTTTTGAATCTTTACTGAAAATCAGGAGAAGGTGTTTTTTGGAAAACTTTGCTACAGATTCCAAGGAAACGAATTTCTTGTTAACAAAAAATAGTTGTTTATTCTCGCAGTCAAAAGATATTATCGAAAAAGACACTTAGGCTCTTACGAATTGTTGAACGAAAGAAAGTCAAAAAGTTCAAGTTGAGTTAGGCTATTATTCCAGAGTAAACAAAAAACTTTAAGTTTGGAGAAAGACCTTAACTCAATTTATGTTTATCAAAAAACGAAATTGTAATTCGGAATAAGAGCTTAACTCAAGTTAGGAAAATAAAATTGTTTCTTTATTTTTTTGGATTAACGACTTAAGTTGATTTAGGCAATGATGAAAAAATAATGTTTATATGTATATTTGTTGTAATCCTAAATTGACTTAGGCAGTTATGCCAAAACAGTCATTTAGAAAAATAACTTAAGCTATTACGTTTTTTAGGATTAATTGCCTTCCTAGAAGAGGCACAAACATGAAAAATTTAGAGCAAATAAATTTAGATACGCTGAATACGATGGTGCTAATAACTCAATTGTGTCCTAACTCGAGTTAGGCTGTTAGGGGTTGTGACCACAGATATAATACTTCAAAGTAGTAATAATAACGCTACATTCGGAAAAAGTAATGGTTTGAAGTATTGAAATGGTTTACTTTTGTTGGGAAAGTAGTTTCAACGACAGTAACATTGATTTTGTGAAAAAAAACTAATGACATTTAAGTGACAAATATTTCATAGTTACTCTAATAGTCTGCCCATTCAGACTGCCTCACTCACCTACTTAATGTTTATAAATGACGCATTATACTCGAGTTTACAATACCCTCCTTGAACACATCATTTACGACTATATTAAAAGAACAAAAACCTTATTTTAAACCAAATTGTGGCATTAACTTCTCAAGATTTTCAGCTCTTAGCGCCTTCTCTGGTAAATCTGTTACCATATTGTTAGTGTCAACATAAAACAATTGAATTTCTCTCCTATTCAGTTTTGTTTTGACAAACTTAATTTGTATGTGTACATGTTTGGTTTTGCTAGAATAGAAATTGTTCTTGCCTGCATCAAATGTGCTTAGTTCAAGACCCTGCCGCCTTCTCTTGCATCGCTAAAACAATCGTCATGTATTCGGCTTTGGTTGAAGATAAGGCTGCTGTATGTAGTCTTTTAGTACCCCAGGCTATAGCTCCACCTTGCATACGGAGCAAGTAAATCGTAGTCAAAAGCCTACTATAGATGTCGCCTGCCCAGTCGGCATCATAATAACCAATTAAACTTTTTGGATCAATTTCATATACCACACCCTTTTCTGTTGTCCCCTTCAGGTGCCTGAATATTCGTTTCACCGCCGCACAGTGATACCAAATGGGAAAAACATCATTTTCCGAAAGTCGGAGATTTTTTGCAAGAGTAATCGAATATTATAATAAACAACCGCAGAATCAAGATATTATATTAGTTTTCTTTTTTAATAAAAATTGTCTTGCCTTCAAAAATTTGATGAAAAGTGAAAACTTTCACAGATTTGCGTTATATTTAGGTAGTTATTGAACAACGTAGCACATCTATAAATTTTTTAGCATTTATTTCAGTAATTACAACTATTAAATTAGATCCACGGAATGGAAGCATTGGTTTAAACGACAGTACGTATAGAAAGCGTGTTCGAGAGGAAACGTACTACTTTTCATGGTTTGCTATGCGTTTTGTGATTTTCAAATGGGAGCTCACGTAAGCTTTGTCGTCCACTTTCATCAGCGCTGACACTGGCTTGCACTCATGGATTGAAAAGCGTCGTAAAACATCTGTAATATATTGCTATTGATCAAGTTGATTGTGTTTGCCTTGCACTGAAAAAGCCTCTCCCATGTCTTTCATGTAGAAGTTCAAGGAGAGCTAATTTCTTAAGCTATGGACAATATTTAGGTCATTAAAAATACCAATACATCGTCGACATAAAGGGTTAGGTAAAGCATCACACCGTTATTACTGCAGTGATAGACGCACTGCTCAACATCACTTCTGTGTAGAACAAATTTCAAAATAACATTGTTTAATATCCGGTTCCAAAACCGGACCGCCTGTTTTAGGCCATAAACCGATTTCTTCAATGCACATACTCTACCAGTGTAATCGTCGAAACCCTCTGGTTGGGCCATATAAATCTCAAGTTCGCCATTTAAAAATGCTGTTACAGAATGTTATGGATTAACAGCTTATGTTTTGATGCTAACGCAAATAGGAAACGTAAGGAAGTACGTATTACGTATTACACTACAAAAGCAAAAGTTTCCCCATAGTCAATACCTTTTGGCTGACTACATCCTTCACGACTAACCTTGAGTTTTTGCATAGTTCGTTGCAGTTTGCGTACATTTTGGACTTTTAAATCCACTTGCATTGTATGGCCCTTTTCTCTTGTGAGAAGATCACTTAGTTTCCGATAATTTGTTTTCCGATAAAGCATCCATGTCAGAAATCATTGTTCCCTTCCGCAAATCCGAAAAGACTGCCTCATCGAATGAATCAGGATTACCCGTAGCGCTCTCGAATTCACACAAGCTCACTGAATGTAAGAAATTGCATCCCATGTCTACAGGGATGCAAGGGAATTTGTTTTTTGAACCGACTTATATATAGATTAACCCAACCTCCTTTTGCCCTGTAGCAAAAGTGTGGGTGGTGCCAGAAAGGTTGTGGTTAATTGATAGGCTCCTATCGAAAAATACTCTGAATTAAAACACAATAAAAGAGCGAAATAGTAACTTTCTGAAGTTCTGCTTCTAAACAATGTGGAGAGATCATTGATGTTTGCTAAATCGGCCAATTTTATGTATAGTAATGCTAATACTAGATACTGGCGCTAAATGCTTCATGTGTGTTCAATTATATTGAATACAGTGTAATCGAATGAAAGATACGGGAAGTACCAGAGATAATGTGGTTATTCCATTGACTTTTCGACATTTTAATTGACAAGAATTTAATTAGCTACAGGTTATTAATTAGAGATTTCAGCGATAAATTTGACAATTTATGTGGAAGGCACCAGTATTTGAGAATTGAAAATGTTTATTCTCAGAACTTAGTTCTCAGTACCAAATGCGTGATATGCTACAAAATTTGGCACAACTGGTTGAAAGATATGGAGGTAAGAACACGACTATGTGAACCAAGTCGGTTATTTGTATTGGAAGTATCAAATGGAAGTAAGGGGCATGGTTATTTGATCGATTTGCCTACGGATTATAAAACAATGTAATGGTAAAATATCCAGACTATTACAGCTAACTAATTAGAAACTGCAGATGAATGACTGAATTTCGGAAAATTGGTCAATTTGTGTAGGAGGGTACCAGAATGGGTGTGACAATCCTGTTCATTTTGTGAGATTGTGAGATTTTACTTCGCACAATGCTCGTGGTGTACCAATTTGATTAAATTTAAATTTAAGAACATATTGGCTAAATGGGTCATTTGTATGGGAGGTACTAGAAGGGGCATAACTAGTTCATCAACTTTTTCAAATTCTGCCAAGAATTATGATCACATGCAATGGGCAAGAATTTAAGTTACTCCTGCCTACGAAAGTGGGGTTGCAGGGGAAAGACTGAATTTCCAAAGCTCGATCAATTTGTAGGGGAGGTACGAGAAAGGTGAGTCGATATAGATCACTGCGTACGATCTGGCAAAATATTACGCTCTGCCAAGTTTGGAAAGTTTGGTCGTGTTCACCAGCCAGTCAGCCAGGCAGACAGCTGGACATCGCTCAATCGATCATAAACTCATTTGTCAAAAACGTGCTTCGTGTTTTGGACGCTCCATTATGGATATTACATTTTTGACCGTATCGAATAACATATATCATCATTTCTTCGGGTGAACGGTAAATGGGTCGGTAAACTAACTATTACATTTGATCTACCCTACTTTTAAAACCTTAATTTTCACTATATAATCCCATAAGTCAAATAAAAGAATTGAAAAATATATCCGAAAATGTAAAGCCAGAATTACATGTTAGCACTATGAATGGTTTGCAATGAATGGTTGTCAAATTGAAAGTACTTAGCTTCTATGTATAAAATTCCCAGTATAAAATTCAATCATGTTTCAGTTGAATTTGCACAATATCTGGATGAGTGGTTGTTGTGAATATTATGATGATTGGTATGCAATGTTTTCTGCGGGATTTTAGATTTCATTTACTTCTTCTGTATCACAACGTTTTGGCGATGTAGAATTTTCCAATGCCTATTTTAATTTTATATATTTTAACACTTACACTGAATAAGGAGAATACGTTCGACAACTTTATTTGTTTTTTACATACACTGAGAGAAACAAAATTTTGTTTTTGCATGGGCTGGCTCATAGTTCGCAACTCTTAAATACTATTGTGGCAAAGGATGAATTATCTCAAAATGTTTTATTTTCTGCAAAGAAAATTAAACATGAATGAGCAATAAAGTATACGTTTTACAAACGCTCTTGTCTAACGTGTAAAAATATAATTATGTGTATTTAAGCTCGTCCGTCCATCCATTCATCCGTAGAAACTGCGCTAAGCTGAGTTAGATCGAAATCGTTCTAGAAAATCGGCGTAAAATCAGTGCTGCGAAAGAAAAAATGTAAAAAACAATGTTACAAAAAAATGAGTGTTTTAAGTATTTTTAAACCTTCATCCGCAGTAATGGAAGTGTCATTTGGGGGTTTGACAAAATAGTATTTAAAATAGAAAATTGATACAAACGTGACAATGTATTCTCTAGTACGTCCCATACAAATTGACCGATTTTCCTGAATTCATTTCTTTCCTTTGAAACTCCTAATTCGTCACCTAACTAAATTTTGTTGCATTGCGTTATAGTATTTGGCAAAATTTGGACAAAATCTACCCACACATTTAATCGATTTAACCCATATTCTTGATTTCATTTCTTTGGAGTAGTTGCATTGAATTCAGTCAAGCTTGGTACACCTCCTTATGCATTCGGTAAACTTAGTTCTGAGAATGAAAATGTCTATTTGCAAATTTAAATTTTTACCAATACCACGTAATGCTTGTTAAAATACAATTTCTGGTACCATCCATACAAATTACCTGATTCAACCCACACATTTCTGATTTCACACCTTTCAATCAGTTGTACTAAATACAATTTTATGCATTAGTTCAGAGCAGACCAATGCAAAAGGACGTGGCACGGTGGGGTAAATGAAACGAAAAAATAAACAAAAAAAAAAGATGGGAAAGTATTATGCCAATCCTCATCGGTTTGACAGGTTTTGATTAAATTTCACACAGACGTTTTTGAAGTGTTGTGGAGCAAATGTTCGGCGACTCAATACTTCAGAGCAGAATAGGGGACCCAAAGTATGATACCTCGGGTTTGGTAAATTTTAAATCACGTTTCTCATTCAGTTACGTAATCGACTAGCAAATCCGCATAAAAAATGCTTACGTGTGCCGATTACCTCCTATACCTTGGAAGATACGCGGTATAGAATACGCTTTTGTAATTTATTTTTCCTCTGACTTTTACGGTGTTTTGTCAATTGTAAAGCAAATAGAGCACCAAATAATGTTTTCGAAAGGCAATAAAATCACTTTGATAAAATTTGCTTGTTAAAAACGGCAGAAGTCTCAATTCAAATTTTGTGAAAAATAGATAAATAAATAAAATAACAATAATTTTAGTGGCTATGGTCATTGCTGAGTCTCCGAACGTAAGATCTGCAAACACTTTAAAAACGTCAACAAAATCGGCAGGAGCAGCGCAATACTCGCCAGTTTTTTTTTTTGCCATTTACTCCACTGTGAATTGAGTGAAGGTGTATGTGAGAAAGCTTACCTTACTGCAATTCCTGCAACATATTAAAACATATTCTAGGTAATGAACTGTTTCAAATTAGTTAATTTTCTTAAAAAAATTACTTATTTAATTTTCCTCAAAAAATGTACAAGAAGGAAAAAATGCAAAAATGCATGCAACAAACAGAAATGCGCTGCAGAGACCTCATAAAGTATAGATTAATATTCTCTTAATGGCCGTAAGGAGTTATGCTGGCTTAAGTCTGATCGTCAACTGTGCGTCTGTAAAAATAGATTGCTTTTCTGCAGAAAAGAGGTGTGGTTATATAAAGATTCCTCTTTCCGTTTTTTTTTATCAACTTTAAATACTTGAGACCTCACAATGATTTAATTCAGTCCATCCATTTACTGGACCAACCCGCTTGAGCCATGCAACCCGCTTGGGCGGTCTTCACCAATTTTTCTAAATTTTCATCATTTGTTTATTAAAATTAGTATTGTTAATTGATTGACACGAAAAAAGACAGTTCCAGTTCAATTACATCTTTAGCTTTGGTTGTTAAAAAAATAAAGAAAAAATACAATTAATTATAAGTTTTCAGTCAAAAAATAGAGATATCTTGCTACGAGATCTCGACGATGCCATTAACCACAGGTGCCAAAATTAGGCAATATCGATGTAGAGAGAGAATTGTAACAATTTTACCAATTAACCAAAGCAATATGTTGACGGTATTATCGGGTTGTCAATTTTTCAGTTCCAAAAGTAAATAAATAAAACACACATAAAGCTGTGATTTCGATGAAATTTTTATTTCATTACAATGCATGGACCTTGACATTATGTACGAAATACAATATCGTTTAAATGACCGACCCTGGATTGGGAAAACTACCTTTTGAGGTAGTTTTCGACTACATTTTCGCACATTTCGGGCGGTATCTCGGCGATAACTTGACGAATTTAGTTTTCAAATGTTGGAGTATTTAGGGATTATCCTCATAAAAACGGTCTTTGACGTGGATCCACAAAAAAAAACGGCGTCAAATCGCAAAAATTACGCTTTCTGGAAACTTCTCATGCAATAAAGTCAAAATCTGTCGTGTTGCGTGACTTGTACATAATTTTCAATTGCAGGCCAAAAAAGTCAATTATCATAGGGCTATAGCGCTCTGAATTTAAATTCGCATTATCTGCCACAGTTTCACTAACAGGAGCGATGTTTTTGGCAGTGTATACATTGCGACAATGCACAGGCCTGACTACATCTGTAACGCTTCCAGTCTCTTTAAATTTGTTTATAATCTTGCCAACTTCACTCCGCAACGCACGAAAAGTGTCCATGTTTGAATCACAACTTTTGTAGTAAGTTTTATCTATTTTTACGTGTCCTTCGGTTGTTAAACGATCCACACTTACGAAGAGCAAACTTTTCACTAAATAAACAACACTTCAAATGACATGTATATAACAAATGACAGCTTTGCTAGACCGTCTGTTTTGAAATCATTAAATGGGTAACCTTATAGTTGATATCTACCGGAAGGAATCATCAAAATGTATATACAGTTGCATGCAACTGCCCAAATTGCGAAAAAAAAACTGGTTAAGTTCATATCGTATATTGCCAATGATAATAGAACATTTGTGACACATCCACCTATTAGGTCAGATGGCACAATGTGTACAATACAATAGATAGAGTCGTATAATGGACGCAATCTTTGGTAGAGGGTATATATATGAGAACCGCTCGAATTACAATATTGGTACAGTCTACTGTTTCTGGTTGCTTTTACTTTACTGCACTTTATGTAATTAAGTAATCAATCAAAAAATTATTCAAACAGAACTGCAACAATAAATTTGAAAAATATAGAAAAATACGAAAAAAGGCCCATATCTAGGAAAATGGGAGTCCAACTATTTGTCTACGAATCCTAAAAAATGGAGTCACTTTCTGCATCTAGAGCTTATGTGCCTAAAATAGGGAGTTTTTCGAATTTTTACCTGTTTAGCGCTTTTGGATCGCACTACACATTCGACAGCAATTTTCGGAGTCAAATAGTTTATTGGTCTGTTCACGAAAACAATACATAACAGTGTTCGACATGGTAGAAGTGGCAGTAATGATGAATACATTTTTGTTCAGATATGATTTTAATGCAGACTTGTTTTTATGGCATTTAAATGCTTTTATTAATAATTTATATTAAGATGAATTTGGATATGAATACTTTCACAGGGGATTTGGTCGAAAATTTAACGCCAGCCCATATATCGTATAGAAAAATGTGTAATCCTTGAAATACATATATGGGAATATACATTTTTTTTATTGAAAATACATAAATTATATAAGTTTACAGATTTCTCTAACCACGACAGTTGATTATCGTTCTATATGCAATATGTTGATCAGGAAAATGAGTACTATAACAGAAAAAGTGAAAAGCCGTATAAAAAAAAAGAAATTGTTGTGGAATTTAAAGCTACATTTTTTCACTAGATAGTAGTATGTAGTGTGTAGTAGTAGTAGTATACCTCGCTATATAGGTATATTCTGTGTGGTCTTACTTTATTATTTCTAACTGACACGAACATCAGCACAAATTTAATATACTCTGAACCACAATGTGGTGCAGAATAGGGAAGCACACAACGAAAGTAACTAGAAGCCATTCAAAGAGATATTTTTTTTTTTTTCAATTTTATCTGCTTTAGAAAAAAATTAAAAAATATGATGAAACGTACTATCCTGGAGTAAGGAATTTTAGTCAGTTATTTAAGTAATGATTAAAGTAGAAATTATTATCCATAACGTGTGCACATGGAAAGGAATTTTTCGTCCTTCTACGCCTCTACTGCAAGTTTTGGGTGTCTGGGTAGTATCTCTGCTTCAAAGATTTTTGTTTTTTGCTAGAACATTTTGTCGTTGATGACGGTACGTAGCTCATGATGATTCGTACTTTACCGATACTCTCTGTCAACGATAAAGAGTCCATATATTTTGCCGAGAATTTCTGTTTCTATGACTCCCAGAACACATTCGACGATTTGTGTTTATGAAACCTATGATTTTGCTCTGCGACTTAAGACAGACAGGCATAGTATCTGGAGTAATTTGAATTTCCTCCGTCCTTTAATATGCTTGTTTAGTCCATAATAGCACTTGTAGGCAAGCAACACCCTTCTATTAATTTATTAGCTGATATCGTTTATTATATCAACAATGGAGTCGACAAATCCAAGATTGTGAAGTAAACGCGGCGTCCCAAACGAGTAGAATTTTGATTTATTTAGTTTAAGTAAAAGTAATTTTTTTAACCCTTTGTTTCAAAAAGAGGCGTGGTAAATTTAAATGTTGTTATCCAAAAATTCTCTGAGTTAAAGCACAATAAAATTAAGAAAACAAACCCAAATTACAATTTTTCAAATTCATTCATGTAAGGAGTTTGGAAACTTCATTTCAAGTAATATGAAAAACAATGAAATAATTTAAATATTTTAAATAATTTAACAACCAGAAGGAAGCATTTAAAGTACTAAGTCCTCTTTTGACCAAATGTGTTTCATGAATTTTCAGGCTGTTAGATATGATTGCTGAAATTTTTTAAAACTTTGGCAAAGATCAATATTTCGCCAGATCGTAACTGAGAAACGTTCTATATCGACCAGTATCTTCTATTATCTCCAACGCAAAGTGACCAATTTTCCGAAATTTCATTTATTCCCTGTAACTCCCAATTCATAGACTGTAGCAGCTTGTTGTTCATTATAAAGCTTGGTGAAATTAAAAAAAATGGACGTGGTTAGTCACGCTTCTGCTGATTCCTTCTACAAAAATTACCAATGTTCTTAGATTCATATATGATACTTAGTTGAGCTAAGTTTAGTCGAGTCTGACACATTTAAAGTATTTGCTACAGTGGGGTTTCAAAATGAAAACGCATTGCCGGACTCCTTCGGTTGTTTCGCATACAAACTGACATTCTATCTCTATGACATTTCCTCGCTAATTTGTAATTAGTGTGCTGCAGTAGCCTAGATTGGAAAACCCGTCTCATCTGGTATCTCCCATACAAAAGAGGGTTTTTTTTTATAGATATTTTTAGTCTCATAAATTCGAAGCTGCTATACCTAAATCACTAAAATTTGGCACATATTATATATTTACAAAGCTCTGAGAACGTAAGTTCTGATAATATACATTTCTCCTGGTGCATCCCACATAAATTGATTGATTTATAGAAATTTAATTTTTTTATTTATAGTATTAAATTTAAAAAAAAATCGGCCGAATAACCACGTTTTTTCGGGCAACTATTCTATATCTCGCTTATATATTATATATATAATTTCGCTTATATATTACTAGATTCATATCTTTCATTCAAATGTATTAAATTCAAATATTTAAATATCAGGCATTCAATAAACGCCCCTTATGTTCCCGCACATATCAATATTCTCTCTGCAATTTCTGGGTGGAGGACTACAGAAAACTATAACTTTGCTTCTCTTACCAAGCTTTAAATAAACTGTTTTTTGATAAGAACATTCCTTTTGTCACCCCAAAAGGACGTCGGAAAAAGGAGATGCAAATCAGTTCTGACTGAAATTCCTGTATTGGTTTTTAGTTTCTTTATAACTACAGTAGATGTGGTAAAATAATATTACGTTTAAAAAGCAGCTCATGATATGAATCTACTTATGATTATACAACTTAAGCTTAACTGAATTTAATTTAAATTTTCCAAAATCTAGATATCATTTAAATTTACTGATCTTTTCGCCGCTCAGCTTTATTTTAAAACGATAGGGATCAAATGGTCTCCCATTAGTCGATTAAGATGTATACATAATGAAACATCTGATCCAAATTTGAATTAAACTTAAGACGGTTTGTACGGCCACGTTCTCAAACGACTATATAGGTATTGTGTTCCCACTAATGAACGAGCATATCTTTCCTTACATTTGTTTTTATTTTACGATGTGTAAACCCATTAAATTATTATGAACACTGAAGAATATCTGTCGAAAATGCGAATTCAATTCAGATTGGCATTACTCTCGGTGTATACATAGGAATTTTTAGCTGTACAAAGCATACATGTGCAGAAATATACGACCATGTTTATGTGTATGAGTTTGTACACACCTTTTTGTTGTGGGACTTGACTCGATTTTTTATTACTGCCCGTCCACCCGTTTTATATACCAATTTTTGTGTTCCTTTTTGTTGAGTTTTACTCGGCGACAACGATTTGTGCGGTAACATAACGCACTTACATAGAATGATTCCAAATCACAAAAAAGAACAAAATCGAGTTAAGTATGTGAGAAAACCAATTCACTTTGTGTTCTTCAGCTCGCCCTTTTTTCACAAGCAGAAGCGTAAAAACGTAGATTGAAAATAACTTCCAATTGTTTTTCCTTTTTTTTTAAATTACTAAAATTTCGAACAACATGTTACATATGTAGCCAAATGTTTTCGAACGTTGAAGAGGACCAAAAATGTTTAACAGAAGTGAAAAACACTTGAAGTGCAGTTTCACACGTTCCTTGCAGAGCTGATGCAATCGTTAAGGTGATGCTGGAAGCAAACTTTCCTTCGTACGCTTTAGGAATGAGTCATGATTTTATTTAGGGAAAGTGAAACTGCAATGAAGGGGGGCAACAGAACAATGTGGTCATGATTACATAAATCATTTAACACCATCGGGAATTTGGCCAGTACACAAGGACAAGGACAACTAAAATCTCTGTGCGGGTTTGCATTTATCTTGTCCTCGATTTGTCCAACGATATCTACAAAGAAGGCAGTGCTAACCGCATGAGACACCACCATAAACTAATGTAAGGGCTCTGTGTGTACTAGCTATGTTCCGGTATATCTTATATGGTGCGCGAGAGAGTGCTATTGCTAGCTGAATTTCGAATACAGAAGCAGAGGCGGATAGGAGTGCATCTATGGCAGATATGGATGGAAATGGGAAGAGGTTTGCAAATAGTCAGAAATCGCATATCATTTGATACGGCAAAAACATAACGCCCAGAAGGAATAATTAAAAGTACTGAGTATCTTTGAGCCAAATCGTTTCATGAATTTTTATGACGATTGGGCGATATCCACCTACATTGTTGGCTGGCTGGCCACATGGCTGAGAGATACGGCTGCTAGAATCTTGAAACTTTACTCAGCTTAACGGCCAGAGATTGTGAAATTCGACGATATTTAGTACAAATATATGAAAGATATGGCTACAGTAATACATGGGTTAAGTCAGCCATTTTTGTGGGAGATATCAGAAGAGGCGAGGATAATCGGATCGTAAGATTTTGTATGTTCTGCCAATCATTATAAACCAATATAATGTTTAAAAGGTTTCTCTGGCATACGAATAAGAATGTACCCGTAGCAAATTATATTTCGAATAAGTGCAGAAGTTGCACTCAGGTAAAGTGACTTATACCGGGTGGCCCAAAAGGACCGAAGTGGTGTGATTTGCTTACAACTTTTTATTTAAGACATATTTTTTAAATTTTTTTTTAATACAGTAAATTTATGGGGAATATTTTTAGATTAGTTATTAAAAATGATATCCCGCAAGGGGTGGCCATTTTCTGCCTCGCACAAATGTGCTCTTTCCAACACATTTTCCATGACCTTTCGCAAAATTTCCGGTGTTATGTTGTTAATTTCGTCTCGAATATTGGATTTTAATTCGTCAATAGTCCTGGGCTTATTAACATAAACTTTCCCTTTTAAATAACCCCAAAGGAAAAAGTCTGGAGCGGTTAAATCCGGGGAACGCGGAGGCCAATTAAAATTGCTTGTACGCGAAATTATTCTTTCACCAAATATGTCGCGTAAAAGAGCCATTGTGACCCTCGCAGTGTGCGCTGTGGCTCCATCCTGTTGGAACCATATTTGCGGATAGTTTTCCACGGCTGGCCTTACAAAATTTTCCAACATGACCCGATATCGATCAGCATTGATGGAAATGGCAACACCTCGTTCATTTTCAAAAAAATATGGGCCAATGATCCTTTCTGAAGAAGCACCGCACCAAACAGTACACTTAACTGGGTGTAAATGTCGTTGATGAAGTACTCTCGGGTTTTCCGTAGCCCATATCCTACAGTTTTGCTTGTTAACGAACCCATTTAATTGGAAATGGGCTTCGTCACTCATAACTAAGTTATGAATAAAATTAGGATTCTCTTGTGCTTTTTGCTGGAAATAAATTGCATAGTCAAGTCGTTGTTGGTAATCTGTCGGTTTCAATTCTTGGACAATTTGAATTTTGTATGGAAACATTCTTATGCTATGAAAAATTCGCTGCAGCGACCCTCTTTAGATGCCAAGTTGTGTCCTCCTGAATACTCTCCTGTACCACTTGAATATTGTCATCCGTGTGCACCGTTCGTCGTCTGCTAGCACCAGGAAGGTTCCTTACTGCTCCTTGTTCTCGAAAATTTGCAACAAGACGGTTTATTGTTGACAGAGAGGGTGCAACCCGCACATTAAATTGACGACGGTATGCACGCTGAGTCAACACAATGGACCGTTGATTTAAAAAGTAAATTTCAACGATTTGGACACGTTGTTCAGTTGTGTATTGCTCCATTATAAATTCTCCAGGTCTTCTTTACAAAATACTAAAAAGAAAAGAAAAAAAAAAATTATAATAAAAAAGTTACAAGGAATTCACACCACTTCGTTCATTCTGGGCCACCCTGTATAGGGTTATCCATTTTTCGGTTTCAAAAGTAAAGTTTAATAAAATAAACCTATGATTGTACTTTGCCGTGATGTACGAAATACAATGTTATTTATTTATTTTGTTTTAATTTTGAGACTCCCCCAGCATCGTTTAAAAAAAAAATATATATATATACGGCCCAATGACACCTCTAGACCTTAATGCGAATCTTTTCCGGATGCAGTGGCTCTTCCACAATCACTTCTGCGTTCTCCGAGTACCATAGGCAACAATTTGGCTTGTTGACGTAACCACCGAGTGAGAAATGAGTTTCATCGCAGAAAAAAATTTTGTTTGATGAAAGCCCACGTTTGGATCACCACTTTTGTAGTGAGCTTTAACTATTTTAAGCATTCTTCGGTTGTTAAAGGCTCCATATTCGTAAATAGCAAAACTTTCACTAAATAAATAACACTTCAGATTAAAGGTATTTTATAGCTGACAGCCTTGCTAGACAGGCGGTTTTGAAACCACTAGATGGATAACCCTATATCTACCAATTTATACGCGTGGTAAAGGTAGCCATAGCCCATTTTTATTCGCAGATCTTAGTGTATTAAGCGGTTAGTCCATTATAAATTGTATTGTGTTTAATGTTATTAAAGACAAATGTTAACCTAGAAATATGTGCGTTAAATGTGTTCATTTGTATGGGAGGTATCAGATACTTTACTATTAACTTAACTACTAACAGATATCATAACGTAATACAATTAACAAAAATTGAAATTTTTACATTCTACGAATCAGAGATTATAACGTATGAGACATGCCAAATTTGACAGCCTTCTGTGAAACTTCTTGAAAGATATGAAGCAAAAAATGTATGGGCTTTGTAAGTCATTTGTATGGGAGACACCACAAGGGGCAGGATCAATTAATCACTTTTTGACAAATTTTATTACCAAGCATCATCATACTAATCACAATTTTTAATGCAAAGACTGAATTTTGGAAAATTGAACAAATTGAATGGAAGGTTCCAGACAGCGTGTAGCAAAGTCGCACATTTTCAACCACTAACTCAGCTCACCATGTACCAAATGATTTGAATCTAAATGCACATAGATTAAGTTGCCCGTTTGTGTAGAGAATTTAGTCAAATTTAGCCAGCAAATTGAGAGCTAAAGGAGGGAAAAAATTAATTTCGGAAAGTCGATCAATTCATATGGGAGGTACAAGATGGGGAGGGTCGATATAGTCCATTTGCAATCACCGACTACGGCCTGGCAGAATTTTGCTTATAAATCGTACTTAGATGTACGATAGTTATCGTGTCTACCAGCCCGACATACGGACATGGCTCAATCTACTTAAAATGTCCTATAACTAATAGATATTGGGTACTTTAAATGCTTCCTTTTGAGTGATACATTTCTGATCATATCAAATGATAACTACCTTCATTGCTTCGGATGAGAGTATAAAAATGGGTCAATTTGTACGGGAATTACCTGATGGGGTAGACCATTTATAACCTCTGTCTACGATTTGGGGAAATATTGGACTGTGCTAAATTTCATAAAGATTTATGATGGTTATCGTGTCTACCAGGCAGAAAGTCAGACAGACTTCACTGAATTAAGTCGATTCATCGAATTATGTCGATTCAAGAAAGTATGTCCGACTATCTAATATATTTTTAAAACATGGATATCCACACATCTCTCATAATAACATTTAGGATTTCATCAGCACGTATTCCAAAGAAGAATTGTATAAATTACGATAATCTTAACATTTTGAATAATATAAATTCTCCCAAACATTTTACTCTCGCGTACAAAACTTTTAGTAACTTAGACTTAAGACTCGTTTCAACCGATATATTTCATCATTTGAAATTGAACATTTGAAATGTTGCCCGTAATATCGATTATAATTCATTTATAATTCACATAAATAGTTCCTCAATAAACTATGAACGAAGACCCAGCTGGAATATAAAATGAACAAAATGAGAACATTTTGTCTTTATGTTGTATGAGTCTTTGACAAATTTTAGTAAAATAAATGGAATTGAAAACTACTTTCTGCAAATGACTTTAATTTCTGTCACTCAAACGTAGAATTTGTGAAATCAAATAAATATCGTGCTGGAATGAATGCTTTTTTAATCGTAGTTTCTTTAAAAATCGAATAAAACACTCAAATTTTGCATCATATATTAAAATTTTTATTGGAATCTATAAATTTTATTGGAATCTAATTTTTAAAGACAATTTCATGTAAATGTTATCCTCGGCTCCGTCTCAAAATGTCCATTCAGAAGGTCCAATTTTTCATCACTTTTTCGAGCATTTCGGCTTGTGTTCTACGAATAATGTGTGTTATGTTATCCTGTAAGGCTTCAATAGTGTTCGGTTTGTCCACATAGACTAATGAATTGACATAACCCCACAAGAAATAATCAAGAGGCGTTAAATCGCAAGATCTTGGGGGCTAACTCACAGAGCCAAATCGAGAGATAGGCTGCTCACCAAATTCATTCCTCAATATATCCGTTGTTTCACGAGCAGTGTGGCAAGTTACACCATCCTGATGAAGACAACTTGTCAACCAAGTTCAACTTCGCCGTTGACGGTAACGTTTCTTCCACAGTCGTCTTTGAAGAAACAAGGACCGATGATGCCACCAGCCCATAATCCACATCGGACTGTCGTTTTTTCGGGATGCATCGGTAATTCATGTATGGCGTGTGACTCTTCATCACTCCAGATGTGACAGTTTTGTTTGCGTAGGTATCCGTTCAGCAATAAATGAGCCTCATCGCTGAACACAATTTTTCGATAAAACAGCAGATTTTCATTGATCTTTCACCAAAAATTACACGTTGTAGTAGGTCATTCGGCTTCAATTCTTGCGTGAGTTGAATTTTATAGGCTTTCAAACCCAAATCGACGTGTAAAATGTAACTTGTGGTTGAGTAACACATGCCCAATTGCTGAGAATGGCGACGAATTGACAATTCACGATCGTCATTAACACTGGTCGCTACGGCTGCAATATTTTCTTCGGTACACACTCTATGCATGCGAGTTAATGGTTTTATGTCCAACAAAGTAAATTTGATGCGAAATTTGGAGATAACAGCAGGTTGTTGATTCAGCAGGTCGATTATGACGACCATAAAATGGTCGTATCAAACGATGTACAAATTTTGATAATAAATTTCAACGATTTGCAATCGTTGCTCGTTTGTTAGTCTTTCCATGATGAAAATGGACACAAATAGTACCATCACTCATATCCAATGGCTGAAGCTAAAAACATGAAATTATACCGTAGTAGCGCTCTAAAAAGAAACTTCTCGAAATTCGTTCTTTTTGGTGGTAGAACTAGAAAGGTAATGAAAAAAATGTTGCCATGGTCGGAAACAAAAGAGTAAAGTTAGACATATGAAATTGGATGGATTGGCTATGAATGAGAATGGAATTAAAAGATTGCTACTTTTGAATGGACACGAAAGAATGAAATGAAATGATAGCATCGCCGAAGACATACTGATGCTGGAGTCACTAAAATTAACGTCAACATTACTATTATGACGGAATTACACGAAATAAGGGCATTATGTGAAGATAAAATTTCTACTTCCGAAATTGGTACACTGGGCTGGATGGAATAGCTGAAGTTAAAGTCATGAAATTGAGTTTGAAGATTGCAATTCCCGAAAATTTACATTTTTTGGGCTAAAACGGGGAATGAAGGCGCCAAAATGGGACCATCTCTGGAAAATAGCTGAAGTTGAAGCTATCAATGCAGTCTTCTTAGGTCGTTGTCGCAAAATGTCAGAAGATATTTTGAAAATCGTTCGTTGTAAACAAGGAGTATAAATGCCAGAATCTGAAATCTAAAGGAAGAAATTGTCTGGATTTTACAAAATCAAAATTTTTTGGAAAAAACCGTAAACAAGATGTCATTGTCTATACGAAACTGCTTCCGTGCATTAAAGTATTGTCCGAAATTATAATTGTTAGGAGCTTAATCAGAAGTGGGATACTTCTTACTTAAAGGTTAGTATCACGCGTTCGAAGTAGTACATTTAAAAAAAAATTAAATCGATCCTTATGATTTCGTTCTCATTTATTTGTTATCCTTTATCACGTTAGTATGCTTGACGACTCATTTGAACAAAAGTAGATGCAAATATCTAATAGTAACGAAAACTTAAAGTAAATATTCGAAGAATGGTGACTATTTGCAGATTGTTGGAAAAAATTAGAAGTTTTACAATTGGTACTATAAAATTCCATTGTAAAGTAATGCATTCCTATCCTTTGCATGAGATATTCTCATTATGTGATATCTCTACATTGGCACTCAAGGATAACTGTTGTCCGCAAAAGTTTGTCCACTTAGTTATGATTGCCTCAAATTATTCAAATAAGACTGTAATTTGTTAACTTGCTGTTATGACAAACAATGGCATAGTAATTATCACTCTTACTTGTGCATGGTGGGGAATGGGCATTATAAATTAAAACAAGAAAATTCATGTTTTGCCGAAATTTAAATGTAATATAAAATTTCACAAGCAAATATAAAATATTTATTATTTACCGAGAGGACAATCAGAAATCATCTGCACAAGTTTAGGAAGAAATACACAGTTTGTGTTAATCAGTTTTCAATTCGCGATTAAAAAGCTAAAGCCACAAGGATTAGCTGTTAAATTGGCGTTTGTTCAGCATTACGTATGTCGTTACGTAAATGTTTTCAAGGACACATTAACTTAGATTGCACTTCCGCTGCCTAGCTTCGTTCTTTAAATTTAGTGACACTTCGTTCAATATGGTAAAACAAGATTTTTTTGTATTATGCTCCGGCGATTAGAGTGAAATTTTTAGCAAAATAAGCTTTGAATAATGGAAAAAAAAGTTACTATCACAAAGATTATTCGACTGATACATATTTATCTTCGTATAAGTAGGCGGTTTCTACGCCATACAGTAGCCGGTTTCTTTATAAACATGATATATCGATTAATCTTAACTTTAACATTTTAGGTAGGACTCTTATTTACTATGAAATAACCTTGCCCACAAATTCGGCGATCCCTTATAGATGTATACATACAAGGTGTCCGCCAGGAAGGTATACTACTTTGTTTTGCCGCCATTTTGGTAAACATTAGTCTTGGCAGTTCATATTTAGCAGTCGTGAAGTAGAGACGTGGCAAATTTAGTATGGAAAAATATTCGATAAACCAACGTGTTTTAATCGTTAAAACATTTTATCAAAATCAATCATCGATTACTGTGACGATGACAAAGTTATGTGAAATTTTTGGGAGAAACAACGTGCCAACCAGACGCACTATTTATCGTGTAGTAAATGATTTCGAAGAAAGAGGTTCTGTAGCTGATAGGGTCAAGCATGGACGACCACAACGTACTGCAAGATCGGCTGAAAACATTACTGCTGCTCAAGAAAGTGTTCAAAACAATCCATAAACCTCAATTCGACGCCGTGCTCAGGAGATTGATCTTCAAAGAACAACTTTGACCACAATTTTTCACAAGGATTTGCATTTGTTTCCATTTAAGATTGGGTTGACACAAGAGCTTCTTCCACAAGACTATTTACGCCGCCGTACATATGCCAATAGGATGTTACAGCTCGCCCATGACAACCCCGATTTTCATGAAAAAATCATAATGTATGACGAGGCACATTTTCATATGAATGAATATGTGAATAAACAGAATAGTCGGTTCTGGGCAATGGAAAACCCTCAAATTATTCATCAGTCATGCATTAAAAGTGACAGTCTGGTATGCAATTTGGTCAGGAGGAATCATTGAACTTGACTTCTTTGAAACTGAAAACGGCGTAACGGCAACTGTCAATTGGGAGCGATATCACGATACGATGCTTTGGTCTTGATTAACATGTGGTATCAACAAGACGGTGCCACATCGCATACAGCCAGGATTACAATGGAATTACTGCAAGACCTCTTTCCGCACAAGTTATTTCAAGAAATGGTGATGTTGATTGGCTTCCACGGTCGCCTGATTTGACTACTTCGGTTTTGTTTTTGTGGGGATATCTAAAAAGCAAGGTTTATACAAACAATTCAAAAACGCTTGAGCAACTCAAACAAAATATTCGTGATGAAATTAAGGAAATACCGCGTGAAATGTGTGAGGATGTAATGAAAAATGTGCTCAAAAGGGCTCGCATTTGTGAGGCTCACAGAGGCGGACATTTATCTGATATTGTATTCCATACATAATTGCCGACATTAAATAAAACATTTGTCAATATAAGATCCATTCTCTTTCATTTAATCAAAAATTATAAACAAACAAAGTAGTATACCTTCCCGACGGACATCGTGTATTAGAACGGTTCCTTCCCACATCTATCAAATACCAAATGCATATTGATTTGTCCTAACGAATAAATGGTAATAATGACGACTGCAGTGTGGTGGTTGGTAGACTCAACTATTATTCGGTGGATCGTGAATTCAATTCTCGACACAACTACATACATTTCTCTGACGGGCTTCGGGTTGTCGGCTAATCGACAAGTTTATTAAATGTTTCTCAAACTATGGAGTTCGAAATCATCGTAAACTATAAATCCCATTGGGTGGATCTAAAATTAGAATGCGTGTAAATTCACTTATTGCGAGAAGCTCTCCTATTTTTCATTAATGTAATACAAGACAATTTCTTTTAATTTTTAAATTATAATAATTACAAACAACAACAACAATTCCGTAAAGTGACCATTTTTTAATAGTTGTCCTTAGCTTTTGTATGAGCAATGCTTTCCCTACTGCAACAATTTGTTTATATTTCGACACTTACATTGCATTGCATATTGATTCATTGCCAGATAAGTGAGCGCATCAGAAACACGTTTAATCTTACATAATATCGTATATCGATTATAGCCATTCAGAGAAGTTTCGAATTTGTTTTTTTTATTATTTTTCAATAAGTACGTCCACGGTTAGGGAGGCTTTTTCCGTTAGAAAAAACTATAAATTCACTCATTTGTAGACCATATAGGGGCGTTGCCATATAGTCGTGTGTGAAAGAAATGCCTTCTTATTTTACATTATACAGGGTGTAAAAATTCAAACATTAAAAAATTCAAAAATTTAATCAATGTATTTCATTTCTTTTTATTGTGTAGAAAATTTAATTTTATTTGATATAACTAATTTCTTTTGAATATGATAGTCCATGAATGACCTCCGTGCTTATTTACGCGTACGCGACACCTGATCAGAAAATTATTCATTGCGGAATCGCCTCAACTATTGTTTTAATGGACTGGACAAATTCCTTGGGTTCGTTTTGTACACCTCTTGCTTGATATAACCCCATAAAAGAAGTCCGGTGCAGTCAGATCAGGTGACCTCGAAGGCCAGGGGAAAGTGGAGTTTCTGGATATCCACCAAAACCGGTCTGGATATGTGTGCAGCTGCTCCATCTTGCTGGAACCAAATGTTGTTGAAACGATACGTCTTCAGCGCGGTTCTGAGTAAAAAATCTCTTCAACTTCTTTAAATAACGGTGCCCTTTGGCAGTTGATAGTTGGACGATACGGGGGCCACCCTGTATTAAATAAGTGGACGTTTTTCAAGTGAAAATGGAAAAACCACTTTCGTGACTACGGCTCACAGTGCCTCGTGGTCAAATATGGAGTTTCAAATAAAAATCATAATTTTATTTTAAACAAATTTTTGAATTATTTTAGCACAGACGTAAAACCACAAACTTGTTATTGGATTTGGCTTGTTTTGGCGCCTCCAGGGAGTGTCAAATTCAGAAAAATTAGTGACCATAAATATGGATTTTGATGGCAGTATAAAAGTAGCAAGTTAATTTTGTGACATTTTTTTCGTTGTGTAGAGAAAAGATGTACGTTTTCGTTATAAAACCTAAAAACAGTTCTTTAAAATGAAAAATTAAAAATTTGTCAACTTCTAATGAAGCAGAATCCGGGAATTCTAATGAAAAAGTGAAATTCTATTCTGAGATTCTGCTGGTTTTGAAAAAAAAAATCAGTTTTTATTTAAACTAAACTTTACAGCTAGAGCCAAAAACAGTGTTAAGTCAATTAAATAAAGATATGATAATTAGTTGATTCATTTTTTGTTTTCATACTAATGTTGACCAGCACCCTTGAAATACAACAAACAAAACATAATAATTTTGCACTGTATAGAAAAAAGGTTTTAAGTACATTCACATGAAGGGGGAATGTGGGTATATATCATTTGTTATTATAAAAATGCGTCTCATTACTTTTTAAATCGATTGAGCGACGGCCGTCCCTCCGACGGGCATACATGGTGAATTTTTTAAAACTTGTTACAGTCAAATATTTTGTTAAATCGTATTTGGGACCTGTAAATTGGTTATATCGATTCTCCGTTCCCGAATTTTCCGAAATTCAGTATCCGTTTCCAGTACCTCCCACCAAAGTGACCGATTTAACCCATATATTCTTAAATTTATAACTGTTATTCAGTTGCATTAAGTTAAATTTGGCACACATTATGCGTTTAGGAAATGAGTTCTAGGAATAAAAATAGCGTGCATTTTCAGACCAGTTTTAGTTACCGATTTTCAAAAATTCAATCGTCCTCTTCAATTACTTGGTATTCGTAAAAATATGCTTACAGACCACAAGCCACTTTTTCCAATACAATGGCTTTACCATAATCACTTCGGGGTTCTCCGAGCCCCATATGCGACAATTTTGCTTGTTGACGTAACCGTCAAGTAGGCAATGAACTTTATCGCTGAAAAAATTTTTTGTTTGATTGAAAGCCCACGTTTGAATCACCACTTTTATACCAAGTTTTAACCATCTTTACGCGTTCTTCGGTTGTTATACGATCCGTATTCATAAATGGCAAACCTTTCCATAAATAAATAACACTTCAGATGACAGGTATTTAACAGCTGACACCCTTGTCAGAACGGCGGTTTTGAAACCATTAAATGGATAACCCCATATTGCATTATAAGGCTTGGGAAAATTTACAAAAAATCTTTCTGATAGGCAGGCTGCCTGCATGGAAACTTACCTCATAAATGTCCTAATTTAAAAAATTTGTATATTTCATTTAATTGTACAAAATTCAGTATAATTTATCACGCCCCGGACATTTAGTGAAATAAATTCTGCGAATGAGATACTCTCTTAGGGTATCGCGCATATAAACTAGACGAAAAGTCTCTTGCCCATTTATAATTTCGATTTACCACGCCGCTTCTGGCACCCCTTGCCGATTTCTGCCAAAGCAAAAGGGTGCTGGGTAAAGGTACATGCAAGTTAGTTTCCTAGACTGAAATTTCTGTGCCAGTTTGGTATACAAATTTCCGTACACATTTACAAACTGTAATTACTGTGTGGCAGATGGAGGTTGTTATGCTAAGAAATTAATTAGTAATTAATTCTTATAGATTATGTTTCATTATTAATTTAAGAAATATTTCGGATTTACGACATTGAGCTTCAAAGACCTCCATGGTCGGTTATCGTTAATCATTTCTGTCTGATGAGTAGCAGCAGGAATTTCCCCCAAATGAACTATTTAATGTCATCCATAGTTCCTGATTTTGTTTTAGTAAACTTCCTGTCCGCAGTAGCCCAAAAGAAACCTCAGGAAACCTAGAGGGTCAACTGAATAAGAAGTTTGTAGAAATCAGCTAATTGAGGTATTTGTACTGCAATGGCGACAAAACAGGCTCGATTATGTGATAACTAGCATCATCTTGTTGAAACCAAAACGTATAAAATTTTAATAATATACGAGAGCGGTCCAAAAACTACATCTAACAAAGGAGACACAAAAAAGTTAGGACAAATTTTCTTTTTTTTTTTTAATATAATCTCTTTTTAGCTTGGTACACTTTTCTAGCGATATTCATTAGCCTCTATACCCTGTTCACATTCTCCTTAAAATAGTTATCAACTGCAACTCCACCTCTTCATTGTTGGCAAATCTTTTACCACCGAGCCATTTTTTCAAGTTTTGAAATATAAAATAGTTCATGGGAGATAAATCTGTCGAAAAAGATGTGTGACTAACTTTGAACAACGCAATAGTGGATGTGTAAACTGGAGCATTATCTAGATGAAATAACACGTTGTTTTTTGATATCCATGATTATAAGTCGAGGCTAAAATTCGACAGTATTGCAGTGAAAAATCACCAAACATTCTACTGAAACATCTTCACGAAGCTGTTTTTGCTCTATTGAAAGCAATCGCGGCACCCATCTAATGCACCGCTTTCTCATTTTCAAATCTTCACTCTATCAATCGTCCAACACCATTTTGTGGATTTTCTTAACCGTGTCTAGCGTGGACACCTTCTTGTGGTGTTCGTCTTGGCAGCTCATAGGGCCTCATCTAAACTCTACTACGCAATATTTACAGTCGTAAACGAAGGAACAGACTCATCCAGAGTAAAATCTAGCTCGGCTTTGATATTGGTTGGACTGAGGCTTTTCAAATGGAAATATAAAATTACATAATGGTGACCAATTTTTTTCATGTTTACAAATTCACTGACATCGTTTACTTTCGATGTCTCAAATAAAAATACTAAATAATGTGGTACCTTGAATCTTAAAACATATGATTCATAAGGTTGCCACTTTTCGATAAAATATTTTTTTTCAAACTACTGGCACCATGTATACGTCAAGTTGGGACCGACTTCGTAAAAATAGTATTAAATTTACGAAATTTAGTCGTAGTCTACTTGAGTGGAAACAAAATCTAACAAGCAATTGAAAGATATTGTTATCTATATTATAAATCATGTTTTAGAGATCTCATTGGCGGCTATTGAGACTTGCCAAGCAATCATAGCGTATTCATATATCGTATGGTATAATTGGGTATGATGGCCGCCTCACGAATGTCCATTCGGTCTTCATATACTATTTTTTTTTAACAGGAAAAATTGTACTGCTATTTATAGCACACGCCTCAGAGGTCTGATCGCGCATCATAATGTATGTCTATTTTCGCAGAGGAAAACAACATTTTGTGAAATAAATCAAATTCAAACATAATAGCCAATATTGAGATGCAAATGTATATAATCCCTCAGCTTTATGCGCTCCTGTATGGTAACGAACTTTTGCTGTTTTCCCTTCGATTTGCTCCCTGCTCTCCCATTGCATATGCGCTAGTCTTGTCTATGATGCTGGCACGTGCCTTTCGACTTTTTCATATCGTCGCATTGTGTTCGCTGCTGAATGTGAATCAAAATTAAAGTTTCAGTTACGTGTTGTTGACTTTAATTGAATTTTATTCATTTTATTTCAACTCTCTTACGAATTTCGTGTGTGTTGTGTACTCATCCTTAAATTTTATTGCATTGTAACTAATATGAATGTGTGTTCAAGCATGTTAGCGGCGAAAAACTTGTGATGGAAGGCCTTATATTAGGCCTTCATGTGGACAATGTCGATTTCTTAGAAGCTTGTGGTATTGTTTTCCAAACAATCGTCCTTTTCTAGTTGGCGTAGTCATCATCAGTGTCAATTTTGAGTCAATCCCACTTTAACTCAATGTCAACACCAATTTGTATTCCCTAACAGTCTTAAGACGGCGTTGACTGTTTATCGATAATTTTCATAAAGTGCGGCACAGATATCTAATATTTGCGTCAGCAGATTTGTTTTATTTAAATTTTTCGTTGAAAACATAATATTTGTTTGGAAAAAATAAATATACCGAAATAAAATGTTTTTTCTTCCCCATTAAAGTTCTAAATCGAATAATGAAGAAAATAAATAAAATTTAATAGTGCAAAGAAGATTTCTCAGGCACAAACCCAACATCTTTAAATTACCGGGTGAAAAGTAAGTGGTTATCAAAGTCCTCTATTTGTAAGGAATGAATTTTGTTATTACTTTAAAAGATTTGGAAGCCGTTTTCTGGCTGAAAAAACAGTATTTAGGCATGTGCTGAAGACAATAGCATTTCATTTGAAAAGCGGGGTCAGGTCAAAGTTTATTCGGCAGCAACATTACGCTTTGTAATCCAGTGATAGCACCAGCTGATTGTCGGAAACTATTTCTACTTGGGACTATCACAACATGATAGTCGAAGATTCTATCTGAGACTCTGTTTGGCTTTAAAGTGGTACTGCTTGTAATTGTCCAATTGTCGACTTACACTTTCAGTTGTTTTTAGCACATTTGGTAAATCCGAATCAACACTGTGAATCGTTTCTGTGTTTGGCCTTGATATTGGACTTCCTGAACAACGCCCTCAGGTTTTATTTTCTTTTGAAAATGGAGCAGATAAGCTTTCTGAGGCTGCGGCTGAGTGCCAGCTGCTTAAATATTCCACCTGCAGTAGCCTTACACTCGGCTTTGTTGCTAACCAATTTGTTTTTACTTTAAAATTTTCCGCCAAACCTGTAACAATAAGTTGTCATGCAACATATTTTGGTAAAATATTATTATTTTACTACATCTTTTGCCACCTATCACCAGATCTTTTTGGTGGGCACTTTCCCACTGTTCCTTAAAATTATTTAGAGCAGTGTCCCAGCGAAATCCTCTTGCAAGTTGTTACTTTTTTTCCAAATCTTCCGCTAATTTTTCGAATTAACTTGATTTTTTAATTTTTATTTTTTAATATTCAATTAAAAAAAAAAAAAAAAAAAAAAAAAAAAAATGTTGACAGTTATCGATAGATGTCAATATCGACCGATTACTAACCAACGACAAAAAACATTATCGTCTTGTATTGACGATACCAAATAGAATGAGACTTATAAATCTTTTTTTGTGTGTGGAAGTGCTTCTGCATGGTTTTCAAAAGATTTCCTTAAAAAAAACATTTTTATGAGGGACTTCTAGAAAGGTTTTAGCAAGAGAACTTCAAAAAAATTACAAACTGAAGATCTTCTGGAATGCCCCAAAGTAATTTAGTTTCTAGGATGATTCTTACCAGGAATAGGTTTTGCTCTAAATTCTTTATGAAGCAATTGTATCAGGTGTACTTTAATACATTGACATTTTTGCTATTGGGTTGGCTTTATCTAAATATTGAATGTTAAGGCAGATGGACACCCCTTACAAGATGTCCTTTATTATGCCTTTCGATTTCGCTGCTGTGATTTACTAACGGCATGGGGGAAATGTAAATACTGCAATTGTGTCGGTTGGAGTGGGTTTCCTTACATTAGTTCGCTAACATTCGATACATTATAAGCGCTGCACTGCAGTGCATATAAATAGCATAATACGGGTAGTGCTCTTATTTCTAAGGAACTCATAAAATGTTAGAGAAAGTAAAAGTACCGATGGTTTTCTTCTGGGATCTGCAAAGCAATCAATTAAGTTACATCCAGCAAGGAAAACCCAAAGAAATATAAAATAATGTTACACATCTTTCAACTTTCAATTTGGCTGAAAGGAGATAAATCTAATAATGAATAAAATTACATACATACAGAACTGAGTATGGCTTTATTATTAAAACGATGTTTTCAAATATTTGATTAGGTTTTTTGAAAAAACTTGTAGCCACTGAAAACGCTTTTGGTTTTCCTTAGCTTTATTCTGAATTAAAGTAAGATAAATTAAGACAAAAATTTCTGAAGTCTTCTCTAAGAAATCGTAGGGGAGCCTCTGACTTTTGCTAAATTTGTATGTGCGTTGCCTTAAGGGGCGTGGCAAGGAAGTGAATTTTAAATCGTAGAACTAAAATTACAAAATGCCTGATAATTGCTAAATTTTCTTGGAATTTTTGAGTTAAATGAATTAACTCGTATAGATAACCGTTAAAAGGGGTTGGTTAACCGGTTGATATTTGCAAACTTTTTCAAAATCTATAAAATAATTGCAATTGAAAAAAATGTATTTAAACAGACCATACGAATTAGAGCTTGGGGGTCAGCCTTCAGTTTAGACTAATTAAAGATTGGGTGAATTTTAGGGAAGTGCAAATGTCAGCCATTTTCATTTCCAGAATTTCGTTTACAAACTCAGGATGTGTAATAAATTTGATTTTCATTTTAATTTAAAGCAACTGGTGCAAAAATATGATATTAATTAAATAATTCAATACAATAGTCAAAAATTTGTAATACTAGAGCTTACTAATTAGAAATTGCAATTGATAGATTGAACTTCACAAAATGTGATAATTTGTATGGGAGGTACAATAAGGATTTCATTCTTTTTTCTTGCAAAGTTAGCAATATGTGCCAAATTTGATTAAATTGAGTGCAATTAAGTGAAAGACATGAAGTTTAAGATATATGGATTAAATAGGTCATTTGTTATGTCATGGCATGGTTAGTCGGTATATTCTGTCAATGGTAAATGAAACTGCAGTATACGAATAGGGCGTTACAGATACAAACTGAAAACACACTTGAAATGCTTCCTTCTGGGTATTAAATGTTTGAAGGTCCAAAATTTGAATATTTGATTTGAGTATTTGAAGATTAAGCCGCTTAATATGGCGAGAGTCTTCGAAATATCGAGTAATTACATATTGAATTTTGAGATTCATTATTAGCATGGCTGAAAGAAATTGAAGCATGAGGACTAAATTAATTAATATAATAGTTTTTTTTTCTTCATTTTCCGTGCACGTATGAAAGTATTCCAAGCTCTATCGCGTTCTTTGTTCTTTCTCCATTTCCCTCACCAAATTCTGACAGCGACGATACTTTTCGTTAATCTCAAAGGGTTCATAAATTCAACGAAATATTTCTCTATTTTCTAGCAAGCAATCGTAGGGCCATTGCTGTGTAATATAGGGTAACGCACCAATTGTGCCACCATAAGAAATTCAAATAAATTTTTTTAATCAATGTATTTCATTTACATACTTTTTTACTGTATACAAAATAAATTTTTATCTTATGTAACTGATTGGTTTTGAAGATGATAGACTGTAAATCACCTCCATGCTCATTGTGGCTTGAAGGGTTGAAGTCGAGATTGCCTCAATTAATATTTTAGTGAACTGCTTCAACTCAGTCAAATTTCATGGTTTTGCTTTGTTCACCTCTTGCTTGATATAACCCCATAAAGAAGTCTGATGCAGATGACCTTGGGGGCCAGCGAAAAGTGAAGTTTCTGGATATTCATTTGTTTGGAATTTTCGTTAGAGCTTGGCCACAACCAGTCTGGCTATGTGTGCAGTTGCTCAATCTTGCTGGATCTTTGGTGCACTTCTGGGTAAAAAAAACTCCTTCAACATTATTAAAAACCGGTCTCCGTTGACAGTTACTGTAACGTAGCACGGTTCGTGCGCCACCCTATGCCATCAGAAGCTATTGTAGTCAGTTTTGCAGATGATCCATATTAATGAAGTTATGATGTAGCCAATGAAACGATAGCTAAAATTAGCTGACGAAAAAATAGAAGCTATTCTAGTAAGAACAGAAGCAGACCACACGAAATAAATGTGCATGTCAATCAGTGCAAATGCTATATAATTGCCACAGTAGTGACCTCTGCAATATTGTACGGGACACAGGTGTGTGATAGAAGTTCTCAGCAATAGGAAAAAGTTCACATTGATATGAAGAAGGATGGCAATGAGAGTTTGTAGAAGTTTTTGTCCAATAATCTCAATATGTATCAGAAGATGTCGCTAATCTTATTGCAAGTATGATATCCATGAACGTACTTGCGGTAGACATAATGTCGGGGATTTACAATATCTGGGTATTAATTAATTACTACGTAAAGAAGGTTAGAGAAATATTACGAATGTTATTTAACTGTGTTGTAATTCAGAGGATAAACGCTCGAAGTTTTATCAAATTCACACTGCTGTATCAATCAAATGGTTAATGACAAATGGCTAATTACAAGCATGTGGAAACATACCATTTTACGCCACAGTTGAAAAATTTATCGGAATGGAATTCGAAAGCAAGAATGTTATTAGTTTGTATTTGGCTAGAAAATCGTAACTGCTTGTTGTTAATGAGCTACGATATTTCCGTGCGAATACTGGTAACATTAAAAAATGCCTTGGAGGTGGATATCCAAAAATAGCAACATCGCCGAAAATACTTCGAAAGGTGAATGCCAGAATTCAACGTATTATTAACAAATTAAGTCCCACAAATTGCAAACACTAAAAGATTTAACATCTGTCCAAAAGTAGTTTACCTAGCAAGACCAAAGACGTTAAAGTATTCGCATGTTGCGATTCAGCGATACAAACAAAACGATCGTGTATGGTTGGAGTGCAAATCAAAAGACAATTTAGAGCAGGGAATTGTTCTATGAAAGCAATACCCTGCATCAGTGGTAGTTTTGGGCCGCGGTAGCTGCCACAATATGCTCAGTAATATATTTTACAAGAAAAAGTTTGCAGCTAAATTTCTTCGCAATAACGTCCGTCATGTTCCGTAGATTTTTCCTATATGTTACATTCTGAAGGCCAAAGTATCAACTAAAAAATATTATATGGTCAACCCCTTAAAGATTGCTGGAGTAGGATGAAATGAGACAAAATACCAACAGATTCGTGCAGCGTGTTAGACCTTTTCGGCCAGACTTGATGCAATCATTGGCGTTAAAGGTGGCTACATCGAACAACGACATATTTTTTTTTCAAATTTGAAATATTTTTACGATCTACTGAAGTTTTTAAATATAAAAATATTAAAATCGACAATATTAAAATATTTTTAATTGGTAACACTTTGAGCGCCGTATCCTGTAAATAAGAAACTCTTGACAAAAGTGAATGATATAGAAAAATAATGGCTTAAGAAACCTATGCTATAAGAAATCTATTATAAGAGTCAGAGACTTATGAATGGAAAAGAATGGAAGAATGTTAATAATAAAAATAGCTCATATTTCAGAGCTTAGAAATGCTTTGGAGTAAGAACAAAGAAAACATGCTCAATAAAGACATACATAGAAATTACTTTCAAATGAGGCAAATGTGTTTCTACCTATCTAGAAGTATAATAAAAAATCGTTGTTGTTCACGGGAGTGATACTGTTGTGAACAAATATAGGTTAAAGTTAACATTTAAGGAAGTGTGACTTTTTAAAAGACACAGGTATCGGGTGAGAATCCCTTAAATATGAAATTTTTTCTTCTCGCAAACACCACAAAATTACATAGAACAATCGCCTTTGAAATCGTGGCAAATCTTAGAAAAAGATATTTGTTACTTCGTGCTCAAAACATATGATGGGAATTAGCTATTTATTTAATTATTTTCCGTGTTTTAGAAAATCAATCTCGAATTTAGACATACCTCCTTAAAAATGCTGTCTATGTAATATATTTTAAGAAATATATTTTCGCCTGTATACTTTTTGCACTTTGTATTCATATTTCTATAGTTTGAGATACATTTCTTAGGAAAAAAATTCTGCGTTAACATATATTAGATACAAAACATGTGAATGGGGCATTTAAAACTTGCAATTCAAATATCACAAGATTTTTGGCTACTTTTAGAGCGCTGCTAAACACCGCGAAGTTTAACTAAAGGTTGTAGTTTTTATACAGTGAAACTTTGCTTGAAAGGGAGCAGTATTTTGTATTTAAATAAGGAATGTAAGTATAATAAAATTTTCTCAATTTATATAAATTATATAATATTTATACAAAATTATTATTTTATGTAATTTTAAGGTGGGAAGTACAATTATAGGTTGCCATTTTCAAGCTATGGAGAATTTCTCGCCACTTCTAATTAAGCGTATTAATAAGATTCCAAATACTTTAGCAGTTTCAAATACCCTGCGCCAAGAAAACTTGTCGTATGGATAAATTATTATTAAACAAATCCGACATCTGAATAATGCACTCCAATTAAATAACTTCAAAACATATAAAGCAAAATTAAAAAATGAGCGATAAAATTAACATAAAATTTCGCCAAGCGATTTGCAGCTGCTAGTGTTTGTACGTATAGCATGTCAAGAAAATGAAGTCAAAATCAGTGAAGCACAATCACACGAGAGCGGTCCTAAAACTAGCCGAGCAAACAAAGAGGACACAAACAAGTTGGAAAAAATTTTCTTTATTTTTCAACATAATCTCCTTTTAGCTCGATACATTTTTCAAACGATATTGGATATTTTCCATACTGTGTTTATAGTACGAGTAAGAACTGTCAAGCTACTTAAGATAGCCATCGACCGCAGACTCCACCATTGGCAGACTCTACTGTTGGCAAATCTTTTATCACAAAAGCAATTTTTGCAAGTTCGAAAATAGAAAATATTTCGATTGAGCTAAATCTGGCGAATAAGGTGCGTGATGAAGCAATTTGAATTGTAATTGTGGATGTGAGTGTTGTAGGGCTATCTTGATGAAACAATATTTGGTTTTTTGCTTAATGCGGCCTGTTGTCTATAATTTCATCGCCTAAGGCTGAACTAAATTAACATAATATTCGGCGTTAATGGTTCTTCCTTTCAGAAGTTAATCAATAAAAATATTCACAGGCGCGTCCCAAAAAACAGACGCCATGACCTTCGCCTTTTCTGGACACGATTCTCCCATTCCAATCCACTGCCCTGACCGTTCTTTTGTCTCAGGTATGAAGTGGTGAACCCATGTTTCATTCATGGTTATAAATCGACGCAAAAATTTGGCTTTATTGCGGTGAAACATTGTCAAACTGAAATATCTCCACGACGTTGTTTTTGCTCTGTTGAAAGCAAGAGCGGCACCCATTTCGCACACAGCTTTCTCATCTTTAAATTTGGTCGATAGACAATGTATAGCACTTTTTGAAATGCCTATCATTTCAGCTAGCTCACGCACCTTCAGCCGGCGATCATCTAATTTCATTTTGTGGATCTTCTTAACTGTGTCTGACGTGAACATCTCAATTGGTCGACCAACACGGTATTCGCCTTATCAGCTTGTACGGCTTCGTTTAAATTCTGCAACCCAATAATTTTTTGTCATAAACGAAGGTAGAATCTAGCTTTGCTTTAATATTGGTTGGACCTTTGAAATGGGAATATTGAATTATAAACGGTGACCAATTTTTTCCATGTTTACAAATTCACCGAGATCGTTTACTTTGGATGGCTCAAATAAAAATACTAAACAATGTGACGCTTTAAAACTTAAAACATATGTTTTATAAGGTTGCCACTCTTTACCAAAATAATTTATTTCAAACTACTGGCACTATCTATACTTCATGTCGGCTCGTAAATTCGCAAGCTTTTCAAGTAAAAAAAAAAGAAAAAACGTATCACTGACGGAATATATTTCTGGTATTAATCTTGATGAGCCAGATGGTTTTAATTATTGTTGCTGTGATGTAAAGAGCTAACATTTCCGTAGGCATGAATTGAAAACTTTTGGATGAAGTTTTAATCGAATTTCAACAGGACAATCACCAAACAAATACAAAGCGGATCGTTCGCACATGGTTTCGGTGTTGACAAATCGATATTTCGGAACGACTATTGTGTAATTTGAATTTATGCCGGGGAGCACAAATTTAGGCTTATGGACAAGCTTAGCAAGAACGTGGCAGACAAAATTTGGTTGTAATGTTCAAGTTTAGAGTGCTTTAATTATGAGAGTTATGAATCAAAATAAAAGATGACTTTAATTTATATAATTACAATTTACAAGTCTAGTATGTGTATTATGTATGGTTGAGTGAGACTCAAAAAATAATGAGTGTCAGATTGTTTTATATAATGGTTACTCTTGACTTAAATGCGTAATGTTATCGACACTTTTGGCCAGCATTCGCAATTTCGAAAACAAATTTGCAAGGAAATGTTTAACACCTAGCTGACTGTTTAATTGACTGACTCCCAAACATATAAGAGATTTAGTTTAATGAAATCTTTAGAATCATGGGAACCAATATTCCTAGAGCCTCCTTACTCGTGGTTCACTTCTTTTTCATTTTCATCTTTTTCACGGCTCGGCTAATGGATTCAAAGGTGTTTGTGTTTGTTGTTGTACTTTTGCAACAAACAAATGACGTCATTATTTGCATTGAAATAGATGCCGTCTTCGAATGCAGCACACAATGCTTTATTTTGAATGGCAATTAATTGTTTAAATGTATGTATAAAACATTTGCGATTGAAATATTGCTTAGATAATGTTTTTGTTTAAATAACAGCGTTTGGAATAAATGGTTTAAATTTTATTCGTTAATTCTATGTTCTATTTGTGTTCAAAGTTGAGGTAGATTCTATTATTGCGCAGAAGTTACTAAAAGCGAAAGGTCTTTATATGAATTGCCGTGAGTGGGAAAGAACAAATCAGTGCACAAAAATGCAATCAGGTAATCTGACTTATAAATTCACTCAACATTATTCTGGGTGGGCGAAAAACTGCGGAGGTGACAGAAAGGGGGGATTCTTATAAAAAAGCAGCAAATATGTGGGCGATCAAAGAAATATTGATAATTTCTTGAAGTCCTTCGTTTGGAAATTATAGAAGAGCCACTGAAAATCAGCCAATTTGTATGTGTTGTACCCTAAGGGGTGTCGTAGTGCAGGCTATTTTTATTCGTGCTCAATTATAGTGTAAATATATATACAGGGTTGCCCATATTCGACAGACCCATGTTTTTTAAAAAAAAATCAAAGAAAAAAATAAAAATTTGGCGGTTGGCAATCTTATTCATTTAATTTGTTCCAAGTAGATTTGTTTACATCAATTTTTGAATATGATATCTCTCAAATGGCCGCCTCTGGCGTTGAAGGCGTATTGTGCCCTTTTTGCAGCATTTTCCATCGTTTTCGCCAACATTTCGGCCGGAATAGCGGCTATTTCTTCACGAATGTTGTCCTTGAGCTCTTCTACGGTCCTTGGCTTGTTAACGTAAACCTTTGACTTCAAATGTCCCCACAAGAAGAAGTCAGCGGGCGTCAAATCGGGCGAACGCGATGGCCAGTCCAAATCACCACTTTTCGACATCAAACGGCCCGGAAACAAATTCTTCAGAAAATCGATTGTTATGCGACTTGTGTGCGGTGGAGCGCCGTCTTGTTGAAACCAGAACTGCCTCATACGCTTTCGACGAATAATTGGCATCACAAAATTGGTCATCATGTCGCGATAACGCTCCTGGTTGATGGTAACAGCATGGCCATTTTCGTTTTGGAAGAAAAACGGCCCAATGACCGTTTTCGCACTAACGCCGCACCAAACTGTGACTTTTTCGTCATGAAGAGGCAATTCTTGAATCTCCTGAGGATTTTCAGTGGCGTAAATACGGCAATTTTGCTCATTTACGGTCCCATTCAATGTGAAATGGGCTTTGTCGGACATGATAATTTTGTTCCAAAATTGCTCGTCATCATCGGCCATTTCGATGACTCGTTGGGCCCATTCCAATCGACGAGGCTTGTCCGCAGGCAACAATCTTTGCGTCAATTGAATTTTGTACGGGAACAAATGCAAATCAACGCGAATAATCCGTTGTAAAGTGGACCGAGCCATGCCCAACTGCTGAGAACGGCGTTTTTGGGATGTTCTTGGGGACCTCTCAACACTGGCTCGTACGGCAGCGATATTCTCGGCCGATCGCCTTGGTCGACTTTTATTTGGCCTCTTCGGATTAGAAAGAGCCTCACCAGTCGAAAATTTTTCGTATAATCGCTTAATGGTGTTCATAGAAGGCGCACTTCTCACATTTTTTAATATTTTAAAAACACGTTGAGTTTTCACAATTGACTTCTTCTGTTGAATGTAAATTTCAACTATTTCAGAGCGCTCGCGTGGCATGTATTGTTCCATGGTAAAAATCTGCTTGGACTGGCGCTTCAAACGCGGTATGTCATTAAGCGATCTGACATCTCTGTCAAAAGTTATGGCGTTGCCAGATGGCTCCGTCGAATATGGGCAACCCTGTATATATATAGTTAAAATATCTAATAAATATATGTATTAAAATAATATATAAGTTAAACACGATGATTTATATGGGAGGTTATTTGGTCGATTTTTTCATATTACACATCCATATTTCATAACTGCAAAGAATTTAATTAACTTCAGGCTACAAATTAGGGATTAAAATGGAAAATAAAATATCGAAAAATCAGTCAAATTCTATGGGAACTACCAGAATGGTCGTGACAATGTCGCTTACTTTCGTTCGCAGAACTTATTTTATGTTATGTGCCAAATTTTGCGAATTCAAAGATGTGAAGATACGAATATATGGGTTAAATGGACTTTTTGCATGGCGATCCATTACTTGATCCATTTTAACAACAAGAATCTAGACTATTATAGCCTCCTGTTGAGAAATTACAGAGGAACGACCATATTTCAAAGAGTCGGTCAATTTATATGGGAGGTATCAGAGTTGATGCGACAATGTGTTCTGTTGTCATTCTGAAAACCTACTTTGGCAAACGCTCCAAGTGTAGTAAATTCAATTAAATTTAATGGAACAACGTAAAAGATGTGAATCTTAGAATGCATGGGTTACATCGATCATTTGCATTGTAACAAGCATGCAATGGACTGCAGGTTGTGGATGAGGAAATTGAATCCATTTGTATGGGAGATACCAGAAGTGCTGGGCAGAAAAGAAAAGCCATAAAGATCTACGCCAGTTATCGTGTCTGCCAGTTAGCCAGACCGACTGATATCACTTAATTGACTTAAAAAGGTATGAAAGGTATTTGGTCAAAATATATTTTGTACTTCTGGGTGTTACTTTGTTGCCATATCAAACGATATATACCTATACTTCCATAACAACGAAATTGTTGAAGGCAACCTTATTATTGATAAGTATTGACTCTCCCTGCTATGTGATCTTTTCCATGAAAAATACTAGAATACTTATTCTGGAATGTACGAGTAAGAATTGTTTGCGGATGACTAAGGTTTTGTGCCTCCTCAACGTGTCACTGTGTGGTGTGGATTTTGGGCTGGAGGAATCATTAAACTTTTTTATGAAAATGAGGCATGTCAAGCGCAAACAGTCAATGGTATTCGGTATCGTGAAATGATAACCAGTTTTTTTGTACCTAGAATTGAAGAAAGGAATGTGGAGGGCATGTGGTTTCAACAAGACGGCGCCACATGTCATACAGCCAGAAAAACAATTCAATTGCTGCATCAGTCATTTAAATCTTGCGTTCTTGTTGGGACACCCTTTAATAACCGTCAGCCGCAATAAAGCGTTTTAACACAAAACAATTCACAACAGCCACAAAGTTTCCATCGCTTCATTCAGATTCTGAAGCAAAATATAAAGGTCGATATTACTTGGGTATTGGAATCGAATCACTGCGGCACTTTTTGTCTACATGAAATTATGGAACACCAAAAATACCGACGCTTCACAAGGCATACAGAGGTTTTGAAAATGTTAAATGAAATAAAAAACATAAAGTCCAACATCACTTAAATATTCCATTATTTATAGTTGAGCTATTTCAATTTCATCACGGGGTACACACATGACAATTATGAAAATCTCGTATTATGAAATGCTCTCAAATCATGTCACTTGTTTTTGTTCAACTAAGTGGAAATTGTAGACTTGCTGCGTTCCCCTCAAGTTTGTCAAAAATTTTAAAAACACAAATATGATAAAATTTGTTTATATTAGCGCGGACTGATAAAAGCCAACAAAATGTTTTGCCAGTGGAGAGTGCACGGTTAATAAGTTAAATTACAAAACTATTTTAAAGAAGGCCGACCGCATTCCACTGAGCAAAGTGTAATGACGTACTGAAATATTGGCAGTGACATCTTTGCGTCTGCAACTATTTTGAGTGGAGCAGTCGCTCAAATGGTCGTAAATAAACTATATATTTATATATGAAAATACAATTCAATGCCAGACAATATTACACGCATAAAAATCATTAGGGTGAAACGTTCTTAGATTCTGCGAATAAATATCGAATATGCCTGAATCTTTTTCATGTGTGAAATTTTGTAACATTCATTTAAATGCCTGAAATTGATCACAATCTACTTTTTTGTAATTTGCAACCTAATTTAGAAGAATTTTCTTAGGAACCCATTTACGCATTGGAATTGGCTTAGATCTTTGTAAATTTTGCTGCATTTAAATGTGTTTCAAGCATCACATTATTAATGTCAAGCATCACATTTGATAACTAACTAACTAGTATATGATCTATGAGGTTTTATACTTAGGCAAGCGTCTGACAATTGTCTGTCACATATCCCGATAGCTTTCATCAGACCTTTAACCATTGTAATATACTCTGTGTGTCGCAAACCGTGGGTAAGGCCTTCACGGCGAGACTGACGTAAAAACGTCGTGGACTTGTGTACTTAATTCAGTATAATTTAGTCCGCATCGGACGTTTATTAAACTTAGTTCTGCGTAAGAACTGCAATACTAGGTCCTTTACGATATAACCCACAAAAACTGACCGATTTAACAATTATCAATGGCCCATTTACAATCCTTATGTAGAGACCTTCAGAAATGGACACAAAAAAAAGTATATACTTATTACCGAGTATGGTTTGGAAACAATCTAGCAATTTATCCGGCCACTACTGGCAATCTTCACAATTTTATACAAAGGTATGTTCAGTGAAGGTATACTCGTGTGTAAGTCATTTCGTCTGATTTGCGGTGATTTATCTGTCATAATAAAAGACAAACAAAGCATTCGCGGGCTATATCATTCTAAACGGTAGAAATCTTTGCGTATTAGATGTTGTGTGTTCGGTCAGTTTTGAAATTTATAATACAGGGTTATAAAACAAAACAACAGCATAAACTTAATTCCAAAGCTGCAATTCAAAGTAGTTAATAGAAATGTGTCATTTATATTTTTTACAACAATAAAATTTCCTGCTGTTGTTAATTTAATACAGTGAAAATATTGCTCACACTCGTATGTCACAATGCAAGTAATATCTATGAGCAGTGTTGCCAATTTAGTTTTTTCACGGTAGACTTAGTTTTTTCAGTTTGCTTAGCGGGCAAAATTTGGTTTAGCTAGATCTTTTTTTCCGGCCTTTTTTCAAAATTTTAAGGATTGATTTTGAATTTTTTTCTGTAAGTGACAGAAGTTCTTGCAGCGTTGAAAGAATGGCTTTGCAAATGAATTAAATATTCCAAATATTCGAGAAAAGCGTATAAACACAAACACAACACAAGCGTACAAGCAAACATTCGTCACATTTTGGGATGGGGAATTGGTGAAAAATTGCGTAATCATCAATGAAATTAACATCGGGTTGTCATAGGAGAGAAGCACTATTTTGTTTTCACTGGCTAAAACTTTTCAGTATTCAGAAAAAATTATTTTGTTCCAGAAAATATTTCTTCAGAATTTGTTATCAGAACAACTTTCCATTGAAAAGTATTTCAATGGTATAAAAAATTGCACTAAAATTGTTTTTGAAAAGCAACCTTTAAGAGTTGTTTTCACTACACAGTATATGGAATGGTACTATCCACAAAAAACAACTAGTAGGCAAACACTGAACTGGAAAGGAATCTTATGTTCCGTAGAATATAAACTTACACACCCTCTACCATTGGCTGCAGGCTGCAATATTGGGGACGGACATTTACGAACATTTTTGTGTTCCAAAAATATAGTTAAACAAAACAAATATAAAGTTATGATTTCGATGAAACTTTTGTTTCATTATAATGCTTAAACCTTGCCATTATGAAATACAATGTCGTTTAAATGACCACCTCTGGTTTGGTTGCAGTAGAGGATCATTTTGAGATAGTTGTCGACCACTTTTTCGAAAAATAAAGCCAAAATCGGTCGTGTTGAATCACGTTTGAATCACCATTTTTGTAGTAAGTTTTAAACATTTTTACGCAAACCTTTCACTAAATAAACAACACTTCAGATGACAAGTATTTAACAGCTGACAACCTTGCCAGACCGGCGGCTTTGAATGACTAATCCATTTAACCCTGTATTTTTTGGCGATTGCAAATATATCGTATATGCTTTATTTGGTCTCTGAGTATTTGCAGTTTTTACAAATATAATGGCAGATTTAGCATACTGGCTGTCATATGAAGGAGAATAAACAAATATTTTTCCCAACTATTTCATACTATCAAGTTTTGCTTTAATTGTCAGGAATTATAAATGAGAATCGAACAAATGTTTTTAAGTACTTCATTACCATAGTTTTGGGTAGCGTATAAAGGTTGGAAAAGTTAGACTCGTTGGAAGCGGTTAATTCGGAAGTGGTGAAAATGTGATTCTTTTTAAATGGCTTCCACTTCTTCTTTTTTTTTTTTGCTGGGAACGGACGCAGGTTGAGCTCTTTTTTATTTTGATGTGAAATAACTAGAACTAGAACATTTAAATTTTTGTTTAGAAAAAATAAAGAATCTAGTAGCTTAAGAGCTTCACTAGAATATAATTACTACAAAAAGTATAGTTGCATGATCGGTTTTCATTTAAGAGTTCCCGGTGGTCTAGAGCTCGAAAATTAGGGTATTTTCAGGAATTTTTTTTTACAATAAAAAAATAAAAAACGTTATTTAAACGTTTTTAGGCTTTCATTTTAACTTCTTTTACACACAAAAATGATTTTTTTTTTTAATTTTAAAAATGGCGCTGAAATTGACCCTCCCGAAAAATTAGACCTGGACGGTGTTGTCCATTTTATTTATCTGAAACACAAAAACCAAAAAAATATTAATCACTATGATTATAGCTATGTCCCGTACTAGAATAAAAAAAATTGACAAAATGGCGCGGTTTTGAATTTGACACTCTGAAAATCGGGTTTTTTTCAGTTTTTAATCAAAAAAATACGAAATAATTGAAATAATAATCTAGTACGGGCGATAGCCATTAATGTTGTGAACAACATATTAAAATTTCAGACGATTCGGTTAAATAAATCGCCAGGCCGAAAAAAATAGCTTTGAGATAACTGAGTTTAAAGTTTTGAGAGTGGCTATTTCACTGTCAGTGCACCGTCACAATTTTTGCACTACAATAACTGTTACAATGTCAAGAATATCGCACAGAATTCAATGATGTAATATCTGAAAGTAGGATTGACATTTACTAGAAATAATCTTGTATATACAAAAGGTCACATTTTCGAGAAGGGTCGGAACAGCTGCCGCGCGACGAACAATGCGATCATAGATGTCGCCGCGTAACGAATCTGACTCTACCTACTAAAACGGCTGTAGAATCGAAAGTACTGGGAATATCCTTCCAAATTTGACAGTATATTCTTAAAAGCCTATACTTTCGAAATATCAAAAAGAAAATTTCAAAATTCTAGACCACCGGGACGCCTTAAACCTGCTGCACTTGGGTTATCTCTATTAAGTAAAAGTAAATAAAAAATTTGTATATTCAGGAATGAAATAAGAATATTATTAAGAAAATCAACTTAACCCAATATGTTGATTTTTTTTATCAATATTTTGAGTCAAAATTGGTTTCTGGATTCAAGTTAGGATTTCAATTGATTTCGAGACACAATTTTTGAATCCATATATTATCGAATCATATATAAAGTTTGAAAAAATATTTTCGTCAAAAAAAATATTTCTTTTTTTTTGATTTGTAAAGGTTTTTTTTTGTGTTATGTAAAACGATTTACTTATTACCAGAAATTTTTATAATTATTTAGATAAATTCGTTTGGGTTAAAAATATTTAAGTTAGAGATGAACGCAATGCAATGCAATATCAATATTTATTCTAATTATGTAATGGCTAGAAAATATTCGATATAATCGCACGAGTTAAATATATAAACACAAGTACTAACACTCACATTAGGAACGACC